>JAUMHM010000085.1:26365144-26380997 GCA_032362435.1 Melikaiella ostensackeni
ACTGCCACCTACAATTAGTTTTGCATCTCGAACTCCATAGCTGATCATCCTGATCGCCATGAACAATACAAAATTATAGAAAACATGTACCTTAAGGATCCAAAAGTTGTGGCAACATCAGCTCTGAGTTCTGTGTGTCCAGCCTAACTATGTCCAGCCGTGGGCGTTGAAACGCGTTTTCTTATGCGTTATGCCTTATAGCATTCTCCACTGCTTACACTTTTCTTGCACATACTGTAGCTTTTACGCCAATCCAGAATCTCCTTTTCGGCAATCCTACCTCAAGAAAGCACATTTGAGCACCGGATTTGCGAAAGACGTCTATTTTTGTTGGCTTCTGCTCATGGAGCTCGTGTAGCGAAATCAATGGTGATTCGTCCTTCGCAAATCCGGTGTGGAAGATTGATTTCACTGAGGTTAGATTGCCGAAAAAAAAATTCGGAATTAATGTAAAAGCTGCACTAAGTGTAAGAAAAGTGTAGCCAGTGGAAAATGCTATTATGCTTATCCACTATGCAAAAGTATGTTTTTCATATATTTTCTTGAAAAATTACAAACTTCTACACAAATTTATGAATAAATACAATTTTCTTCTGAAAATTGGAAAAAATCTATAAATCCAAATTAAAGGTTTAGTTTTTCAATCATTTTTATTAGTTTTTGTATGAATCACAAATTTGTGTTAAAAAAAAAGAAAATTTGTGATTTAAAAAAGCTATTCGTAGTTTTTTATAATTTTTTTTTTTTTAGAAAATGACAAATTTCTGCACACAATTATGAAGAAATACAGTTTTCTGCTAAAAATAGGAAAATGTATGACTCCAAAATAAAGATTTGGTTTTCATATATTTTATTAAGTTTTTGCAGAAAAATGAGGAGTTTCTACAAACGCTCACGAATAATTGCAAGATTTTACAATAATTACGATGAACGGTTTTGTATTTTCCAAGAAATACATATTTTTCAATAATTAAAAAAGTCAATGTGATTGAGAATTCCTATGAGAAATTCTCACAACTTCTCGTCTAAGTTCATAAAAATTATAAGTATACAAAAAAATAACTATTTCCGGGTCCAAAATGCATTAAAATTTCATAGAAATTTTCATGAAGGACAGATCATAGAAAAAAGTTTGAGAGTCAACAAAAGAGTTTCCTGTGCATTTATTGATCTGGAGAAAACTTTCGATAAGGTGAATAGATATAAACTTTGGAAAGTCCTGGAAGAGTATGGAGTGAATGGTTGGCTTCTGAAAGCAATATAAGCAATATATAATGGTAGTAAAGCGAGTGTGAGAGGAAATGGAAAACTGAGCGATTGGTTTGATATTAAGCGGGGCGTTAGGCAAGGCTGCGTTATGTCCTCCTTGATGTTCAATATGTACAGGGACAAATGTCTAAGAATGGCTCTCTTGGACGAAGAAGGTGTTGATCTCGGGACAATAAAAGTACGTCAACTGGCGTTTGCAGACGATAAGATTCTTACGGTAGAATCAGTCGACGATTTGCAGAGAATGATGAGCAGATTGGATACCAGTATAAAGAGTATAGATGCAGAGATATCCAGACGTATAAACGAGGGTAAAAAGATTATCAGCAGTGTACAAGCTATTGCTAGAAGTAAAATTGTAAGAAATAAAGCTAAAATTGCAATACATAATTCTGTGCTTGCACCCACTATGCCGTATGGTAACGAGACCTGGACGTATCAAGAAAAGGATAGGAGTAAAGTGAACGCGGTTGACATGCATTTTCTACGGTATATGTGCGGTAAAACGCTGATGGACAAAGTCAGTAATGAGTGGGTTCTCAGAGAATGTGGTGTAGAAGAAACATTGTTTGTCAACAGTGAAAGAAATTTGCTGAGATGGTTTGGTCATGCTGAGAGAAAAAATGAAGAACGTATAACGAAACAAGTGTATTTAGGTAGAGTGAGTGGTAGCGTTCACAGAGGTAGACCGGAGAAAGAACGATTGGAATGTGTGAATGAGACTGTGAAGCGAAAGGACATAAGGAGTCGTAGTCATACAAGAGCACGCATTAAACGATGTATGGATGTAACGGAAGCAAAAGACGTATGCAAGGATAGGGATGTATGAAGGACAATCGTTTATACAAAGAAGAGTGATGCCTGAAACGAAAGATTGTTGTGAGACGGGTATGTCGATTAAATAAACAACAAGCAACTTCTAAATTGATCTTAAGTCTATCCCCTTTCCTGCGCATCCCTTACTTATCCTCACCATATAAATCCCCACATCCCCGGTAGTATAACGAGGCTAGAACCGAACGAGTTACGCTTACCCCGAAAGGGATTTGGCTTAATGGTATAATAAAAAAGTAATTATTATTATTA
Organism: Melikaiella ostensackeni; assembly: GCA_032362435.1. Taxonomy (NCBI): domain Eukaryota; kingdom Metazoa; phylum Arthropoda; class Insecta; order Hymenoptera; family Cynipidae; genus Melikaiella; species Melikaiella ostensackeni. Next base: position 26,367,500 of record JAUMHM010000085.1, read on the forward strand.
AAATTATAAAAAACTATAAACTTGAACAAGTACGTACTATTTTGATAATTGTACAGTAATTTAAACTCATTATTTTATAGTTGACATTGATTAAAGAACATTAAGACTTCAGTAAGTTTCTCATCCAGAATCAAAGAACCGATTGGAGAATTTCAATCGATCTAAAGTCTTAGTGAATCCGCAATCTTAATTGGCCATTCCCGATAGCGACCGATTCACTACGATTTCAAATTCAAGGTTTTATTTATTTATCAAGGATCTGTTTCACGGATATAAATAGATACGCTTAACAGAATCTGACACTGTGGTATATAATTTGTTTCACTAGCTCGCTGATTCACAATTTTTGAATTTTATGTGAAATATGGGAGCATAACCTCAAACATTTCGATCGGATTAAAAAAAAATCAAAAACGAATGAAAAAATGCCTGTTCAATCGGAATTTTCTCATTTGCGACGTAAGAATCGGAGTTAGTTGATTAAAATTATTTAAATGTTGAGGTCCGTTCTAAACGGATCATTTCGATTCAGAGGACGATCGTCCAATCCGCTTTCTCAAAAGAAACCGATTCACTGAAGCAATCGTTAAATCGTTTTTTTTTCTGCGTACTGCGAAAAACCAGTAAATAACGACGAAAATTTCAGTGGCTTTTCACTTATTCAACATTCTCAAAAAATTGGTTCATTTTGAAGAAGCCAGAATCAATTTAAGGGCATGTACCCAAGTGTCACTTGACCATTTACATGATGTATATTCTCCGGCTTTATAATTTGAAAATTCTAAATATTGTGTTGAAATTTTAGAAAATGATTCAGAATATATAAGGGTACATCTGTCTGGCCCATTTGCGGTTTTAGTTTGTTTAAATTGTGCAATTTTATTAATTTTTAATTTGGAATGTAACTAAGAACAGGGCTTTAGTGCCCTAGCTAAAATCGAACGTGCCCTTTCATATTTTGAATCATTGTTCACTCACGTGCTGGTATATGAATGAAAGTTAATTTAAACAAAAAATTATGTTAATAATATGTAGGTAATTAAAATTTTTTGTATATGTAATGTTGATAATAAATGTATATAGCATAATTTCTATTCACTCCTAACATCTACTGAATGGCAATGTCATACTGGATGCAGATAAAATGATTACAGATTCTACTATCTGAGTCCAAGCGAAGGGCCGCCTTTGACCTTGCTCGTCACTCCTTGCAGTGGGGCCATATCCTGGACAGTGAGTTATGTTGACCCCCCTGAAAAAGATCCAAACAGCGAGGGGCCGAAATGTGAGTCCCAAAAAAAAACCTATCTAAACTAACTTATACTTTATATATCCTTTACGCTCTAAAATTTAACAAGCTTAACAAAAGCTGTTAAAAATATGCAATATAAAAAGTACATATTATATATTGCTCTGCAACAGTTGCATCTCGAAAAACTCTGCAATGCAGGGGGCCTCTACGAGTATACCTTGTTTTGGAGGGCCAAGTCAATTAAGTATCAAATCTTTCTCGCCGGAAAATGCAGCAAATTTTTTTAGAAAGCAACCAAATATTCTTAAATCATGCATGTCTTGAATTTTAAATTTGTTAATTTAATAGGTTAGAAAATTCGAATTTATTACATAAATATTTGTTTTTTCACTTTTATCTTTCTTATTTTATATGCTTTAATTGAAAATAGTGCAAAGTTTTGAGGAGTTCAATTTGACATTTTTTAATTTTAATTTATTATAGTCTTCTTTATTCATAATGTGTCCTCTTAGGGTTTACATAACTTCCGTTTCTCACAATTTACCACTTTATACATTTTTATATTATCTTATCCTTACTATTTACAATAATTTACATAAATTCTTATATCTAATTCCTTATTTCTATTTCTTATGATAGCGCAATTTTTTTGACGTACTTTGTTTCTTCTTCCTTTCTTATCATCTTATACCATGTATTATATTTTGATTCCTCAATCATTACCCATCTTTTTATTAATTGTCTTTCCCTGTCTTTCTTCTTTCCATTTCGTTAATTCTATTGCTCTCCCTCTCCTTTCTTCTATCTCGCTCGAAGACTTTTTCGCTAACTCCCTTACCTTTCCCTCCCTTAGCTTCCCATCAAATTTCCATGCCCTCTTTCCTGTTCTAGTACTTAATTTATCCCTTTGTGCTTCTTCTCTCACCATATATTCAGGTGTCCTCCAGTCTACCCCTAGTGTTCACCTTATATACCGTTCTTGTAACCTCTCAATTTCTTCTCTTTCCTTCCATCCCCATATCTCTGCTTCATATCCTGATACCGGCCATACTAGCGTATGAAACAACCACATTCTCTTTCTCCAATCTTTTCTCACCTTCTTTTCTCTATTGCCCATGTCTGTTTCATTATCCCCACCGCTTTTTCTTATTCTTTCTCTTATATGAGCTCTATGATCTCCATTTGTTTGCAAGGTATATCAAAAATATTTAAACCCCTTTACTTCTTCTAACTTTACTCTCTTCCATCTCCCAGTCCATTCTTCTTTCTTTCCCCTCCTTTTCGAAACCTCATGAATTTTTTTCTTTTCTACATGAGGATTCTACTTTTTCCCATCTAATTATTACTCCAACCATGTGATTAAGCCCGCTCTCCCCTCTTCATCCTCTGTCATCACCACTATATCATCCGCGTATGGCAGTGTATATATCTTTTCCTTTCCCATCCTTTTCTCTTCATTTCTTCTTCCAATTTTGAAATTAGTTTATTAAATAAAAGTGGGCCCAGAGGACAGCCTTGTCTTACTTCTCTCACCGACCAAAAACTGTATATATTTCGTTTCGGTTCAATGAGTCAAACGCTGTCTTTAAATCCACGAACATTGCTATCATTCCTCCTTTCTGTCTTTTAATCCTTTTATTTTCCAAATAATTCAGAATACATATGTTGTCCATCACCCCATTCCTTTCCTAAACTCAGTCTGATTCAGTGGCACTATCTTTTTTCCTCAACTTCTTTCTTTAATTTCTCCGATAAGACAGTTACATATAACTTATACAACGTTGGCATTAGCGTCACTCCGCTATATTTTTTAACCTCCTCCCTGTTGCCTTTCTTCACTATCGGTACCACTACCCCTTCTTTCCATAACTGCGGCCACCCCTCTCCTCCCCATACCAATTGCACATTATCCATGTCCATTCCTTTAGTTCTTTTCCCCCATATTTCCAAACTTCATTTGGAATTTCGTGTAAACCAGGAGCCTTCCCATCTTTCATTTTTCCTAACACCTTGACTGTTTCTTCCCTTGTTTTATCCTCTTCCTCGTATCTTTCCTTTCCTTCTTCTCTTTTCCTTTCCTCTTCTCTTTCCCTTCCCTCCTTTCCTCCCTTCCAAACTTTCTTCTCTGCCCTTCCTAGCAAATCCATAAAACATTTTTTCCATTCTATTATCTCAATAGCCTGGTTTACTATTTTTCTTCGTCTTCTCTCTCTATTGAATACTTTCCAAACCTCTTCTTCCGCAAGAGCCTTCTCCGACTTTTCTTCAAACCTTTTATTTCCCTCCTATTTTTTTTATCGCACATCTTAATACATTCTTTCTTTCTTCTCCTATATGTTTCTCCACTACTTTCCCATTCTCGCAATTTATAGATCTGAAATATGTAAGTTTGAAAACTTGAATTTTGAAGGCCTTATTTTTCAGTCTCTGAATTAAAAATTGTACAATATGGAAGCTTTGAATTTGAAACAATCCAATTTTTAATACTTCACAGTTTTTTCATCATCTTGAACACTTATACCTGGAGTTTTTTTTAAATTTTTAATACGTCATATAAAGTTCGATACTAATTTGTAGAACTTTTATTTTGTAATGTTTCCAATTCAGGAGGCTTAAAGAAATAGTTTCAATTTTCTGTCCTTAAATTTAAGATTTTAAAGGTCTAATCTTAACGGCATTTAATTTTGAAGTATTCAAATTTCAAATTGTAAAAAATTAAAATGCTCCTTTTGCCCAGCTTTGAATAATTTATTATCGTTTACTTTTAAACTTTCCAGTTTTAACTTTATTTTTTTATATTAAGGCGTTGACAGTTTGAATTTTCTTCATTTCCATTCGCGATGATTCGATTTTAATAATTTTAATTAAAATTTGCACTCGGAGGGCGGGAAATTAAGAAACTTATTTGATCAAGCTATTCGTTCGATATTTTTTAATTACGGACATTACAAATTTTAGATTTTAATGATGCTAAAAATTCCCTTATTTTAAGGCCCTGAAATGTAAAATTGAACCTTCCGCGATCAAAAGGGGATAGGCGTGGATTCAGTCTGAGAAATTTTTTTCTGAAAGTCAATTTTAAAAATCATTCGAATTTTAATTTTAAAGACCGATACTTGTGGAGAATTTTAAGGTGCATCTTTTTTCCACTTGCAAAAATTTGTAGGTTTAGTAGTTTTTGAAGTAATTAGTAAGAAAAAGTTTTTTTTAAAACAAAAAAATTTCAATCTTTTCACACTTCAACTCATGCTAACTTAGCCAATTTTTGGAATTTTTCGATTTTTGTGAATACTGAATTACAAATTTAAGTCTTCTGAAACTATTTAAGAGAAAAAAAAGGTAAATATATATAATAATAAACAAGATTCATTTTTTTAGACTTTGCAAAAAGCATGAATTTCAGCCTTCAAGCAAAGAAGCAGAGAATGGATTATTTTTTATAATAGCTGCAAAAGTATTACTTTTAAGATAGATTTACTTTAGTTAATACCCTATTAATTTAAAAAAGAATCTCAAAATGAATCGAGGTACAAAAAGAAATAGGCAAGAAGAGTTATTGATTAAAGATAGAAAAAAATGTTGCAAAAATCAGGTACGATTGGAAACTGTTAATACAAATTTTTAATAAACTTCTCTCATACATGTAATATTTTAGGACTATTTTTTATTTTTGCTTTCTTAAATGATTCTTTTATTGAATTATTTATAAATTTCCTAGAGTAACTACTTTTATTTTTCAATTAAGAAGTTGATAGCATTATTTGTTATTATTTTAGGGTAGAAAATACATTACAACGTCTAAAACTATGAAAGACGGTTTCAAGATATTATAATCCCAGAGAGATCTTTCAAACCTATCGAATCCAGCTGTGGGAAAAAATGTTACTAAAAATTTTTAAGTCTTCAGCAAGAAAAAGCGCGTAAAAACTTTCGGGATTCCGGGAAGTAATGAATAAAATTTGCTTGTCAGTGGGATGTCAAAATGCAAGGATTCTATCGAAACGAATACAAGTGAAGAAGTAAGTTTCAGTTTGCAAGAAATTGTTTTGTGCTTTTCACTGTTTAGGCGAGAGAAGTGTTGAAAATGTTCAAAAAAAGATTTCAAATAAGCAGCCTTTAAAAAGTTTTACAGGTAGACGACGTTCGTTTAAAAATTTCTTCCTAATGAAAAATTGGATGCTTACGAGAATTACGAATTGCAAAATCCAACCTATTTTTTCTTTAAGTCTACGCTTGAACTAGAAAAAACTTTCGGAGAGTCCTCCTCCTCGAATTGCATTAAAAACGGATAAAGTTAAGGATGTGAAAAATCTCTATAATTATTTGAGCGCTGAAGGAAAAGCAATTTTTCGAAAAACATTTTTTAAAAGTGATAACTCAGAGTCCAGATGCCAAAAAAAACTGAAGAGTGACGGAAATGATTGAAAGTGGTTTTTAAAAAGTATTATTTTAATAATTTATTTTTAAAAATGTGTAATAAATAAATTATCTGAATGATAGTATCTCAATTATCATTTGGTATCCGACTTGAACTTCATATTGTCCGCCTTGACACGTTCGTAGCCGAGGAGGCACGTGCATAGAGCGACGTCAAGATTGCCGTTTGCGTTTTAAAACATTCATAATTTTTCAACCATTTATCCGATTGTGCTAAAACTTTCCCGATAACTTCTTTGAACCTTCATCACCAACTTTCTTACTGGAGGTTTTCCATTGCTTGAAATTCGCTCGATAAACGAAGCGCTTGAAGGTTGAAATTTATGATTTTTGCAAAGTCTCAACAAAAAAATTAACAACTTTTCTTTTCATTAAAATATTGACGTTTTCTTTTTTAAAAAGTTTCAGAAGACTTAAGCACGTAATGTAGTACTAATAAAATCGAAAAATTCTGACAATTGGCTAAGTTAGCGCGGGTTGACGTGTAAAAAAGATTGAAATTTTTTGTTTTCGAAAAATCTACTTTCTACCAATTACTTCAAAATCTGCAAAATCTACAAATTTTCGTAAGAGGAAAAAAAGCGCCTTGAAATTTTCTACAAGTATCAGTCCTTAAAATCAAAATTCGAACGAATTTTAAAATTGTCTTTCAGGACAATACTTCTCAGGCTGAATCTACGCGTATCCCCTCTTGATCGCGAGAGGTTCAGTTGCTGAAATTAGAAGGCTTTTAATTTAAAACTGTGGCATCTTAAACGATTTAACATGAAGTAAAGTAGCCTACTGGATTGCAACTTCTCTTTTTTCTTTTTTTCTAAAAGGGCTTACAAAATATTTATTGTTCTAAGAAGATCATTTGTGCTTGCTATACTTTCAATTAATTTACGAGTACTAGCCGTTTTACTTTGCGACTCGAGTCACAAATAATTACGGACCGTCTAGACCGTCTCCAGCCAAGTCAGGCGACTTATTTTCGAGGATCGTCACAAAATTAGAATTTCAAATTGTCAAGACTAAATAAAAATCTGCCTCGCGGCGGAACCTTCTAATAGTCTCGGAGAAGAAAGAAGCGATTAATCACTCGAGGGAATGGGGATATATTCGCCAAGGTCATTCAGAAGCACAATATCACATTATCGAGAGTTAATGGTAATAAATTATTTTGCATCTAAATTGATAAAAAACTGAAGCTTGAACCATTCAACATTGATACTAATCAAATATTTAATCAGCGGCATAACTACTGTGCAGCGAAACCCCACAAAGCAGGGGGGAGGGGGAGCTCCTCCTGCGAGGGGCCTCTTAGGCTGTGCAGCGAAAATCTATTTAAGGGGTCAATATTACTGTTTCTTATAGGGAGGATTAGACGATCTTAAGTAAGAAAAATCGTTACTAAAAAAAAATGAATCCAAAGATATTACAACTTAGAGGAAAGTCTAGCAGAAATTTGATCTATTAACCAAAAATGAATTTTCTCTTGCAGAAAATGCGTAATATTGTATTGCATTACAAGTTTTTTAATAATGTTAAAAAATTTAACTTGAAACGCTTTAAATCCCTGAAATTTTGAGTAATTGTAATGCATTTCCAACAAAATAGATAAATTTTTATCCAAATAGATGATTTTCTGCCAAAAAGACGAAGCTTCAACAAAACACTTGAAATTTCAACCAAATAAATGAATTCACCCAAAAAACACGAATTTACAACAAAATAATTAAATCCTCGACCAATAAAAATTCATTTTCAACCAAACAGTTGCATTTCAAACCAAAAAGACAAGTTTTCATCAAAAGAGTTGAATTTTCAACTAAGAAAGATTTTTCAGTCAATAAAAAAAATGACATTCAAAATGTTCAATTTTCAAGCTAAAAAGACGAATTTTTTGCAAATCAGTTGCATTTCTAAGCCGGAAATATAAGTATTCAACTAAGAAGTTTAACTTTCTACCAAAAAGATTAATTTTTAACAAAATATATGATTTTTCAACCTAGAATGGTTTTTCAGCCAAGAAAGAAAAAAATTCTTGAAAAATGTTGATTTTTCAGGCCAAAAAGACGAATTTTCAAATTAAAGGATGAATCTTCAACTAAAAAAATGAATTTTCAACAAAATAATTCCACTTTCAACCAAAAGAGATAAGTTTTCAGCAAAATACATAAATTTTCAACTAAATAGTTGAATTCTCAACTAAAAAAAATCAACTCAAAATGGAATAGTTAAATTTTTAGTTAAAGAATTAGTTTTTATCCAAAAGAAACTAAGTTTCTCCAAAACAGTTGACTTTTTAATGAAAAAAATGAATTTTTAACTTGAGTGATAAATCTTCAACCCAAGAAGCGATGTTTTAACAAAGTAGTTCCACTTTTAATCATGAGTTGAATTTTCAATAAAAAAGATGAATTCTCAATGAAGAATATAATAGTTGAGATTTCAACCATAGAAGATTGAAATTTTAAGTATAAAATAATTGGATTCTACCAAGAAAGACGAATTTTCAACAAAATACATGAATTTTAAACCAAATAGTTGAATTTTCAATAAAAAAAAATATTTTTTCAAAAACAAAAAACGAATTTTCATCAAAATATTTAAATTTCCAACCAAAGAAATGAATTTTCAAGTTAAATGATGAATCTTTATCCAAAAAAGATGAATTTTCAATTTTAAAAAAAAATGAATTTATAACGAGAAATGTAATAATTGATATTTTAATCATGAAAGATTCATGTTTCAATTATAAAATACTTGAATCCAATCAAGGAAGACGAAGTTTCAACAAAATAGTTGAATCTTTAACTGAAACAAATTTATTTTCAATCAAAAAGAATTATTTTTTGACAAAATAAATCAATTTTAAGCCAAATAATTGAAGTTTCTATCGAAAAAGATGAACTTTCAACCAAGAATATTAATTTTCTACTAAAAATGACAAATTTTTAATTTTCAATCAAAAAGAATGATTTTTTAACAAAAAAAAATTCAATTTTAAGCCAAATAATTAAAGTTTCAACCGAAAAAGATTAACTTTTAATCAATAATATTAATTTTCTACTAAAAATGACGAATTTCAAACAAAATAAATGAATTTTCAACCAAATGGATAAGTTTTCAACTCTGAAGATAATTTCCTACCATAAAAGACGAATTCTCAGCAAAATACATAAATTTTACCAAATAGTTAAATTTCCCATCACGTAATTATTATTAACAAAAAAAATTAGATAAATTTTCCACAAAATATTCGAATCTTCAACTGAAACAGATTAATTTTTAATCGAGAAGAAAGATTTTTTAACAAAGTAATTAAATTTTTAACCAAATAATTAAAGTTTCAACCGAAAAAGATGAACTTTCAACCAAGAATATTAATTTTCTACTAAAAATGACGAATTTTAAACATAATGAATGAATTTTCAACTAAAAAGATAATTTTCTAACAAAAAAAGACGAATTTCCAGCAAAATACATAAATTTTACCAAATGGTTAGATTTTCCACCAAGAAGATTATATTTCTATCAGAAAAACGAATTTTCAACAAAATACATAAATTTCCAATTAAATAGTTGAATTTTATACTAAAAAAGATAAATTTTCAAGCAAAGAAATGATTTATCAACTAAAATGATGAATCTTCGACCAAAAAAATAAATTTTTTAAAAAGTAATTCAACTTTCAACCAAGTACTTAAATTTTCAACCAAAAGAGATGAAGTCACAACAAAAAATGTAATAGTTGATGTCTCAACTAAAATGATTTTCATTTCAAATACAAAGCAGCTGAATTCAACCAAAAAATCGATTTTTCAACAAAATAGTTGATTCCTTAACCAAAACAGATTAATTTTCTACCAATCATTTGCATTTTCATCCAAAAAGGATGAAATTTCTACCAAAAGAGATGAATTTTCAAATAGAATATATAATTAAATATTATTATATTATTATAATCAAAAATATAATAGTAGACTTTTCAACCAAAAAAAAACAAACTTTAAAACAAAAATAGTTGGATTTTCTTATTAGGTTTTATCAATTCAGTTCGTATTTAGGTTGGAAACGAGAAAAAAGGCAAAAGAGGAGGATAGGGGAAAAACTGTGAAGCATGCGATAAGTAAATAGGAATTTTCATAATTTATAGGCTAAAGAATAATAGTTCAAATAAACTTTAAAGTTCATTTTTAATGCTTTGAAAATATTATTTTAAAAAACTGGCAATTTTCTTCTCTAAAACTAATTTCATCAAGGTTCTACATTTATTTGATTGACAGAATTTATATGTATGTTCGTTCCTTAAGTTTATAAAATTTTAGTAAGATTTCGTAGAAGGGGTGGGGGGGGGATGAAGTAAATCTTACAAATTATCATATGTGGGAGGGCAGGTTGAAAATTTGAGAAAAACACTTATGACCCCTAAACTTAGATTTTAAATTTATTGGAAAATTTTCTTCACAACTTTACTCACCTTCACACACTTTCTACTCTACTATTAAAATTATTTTCACTACTTCTTTCTACTCACTCCGCCTTTTTATTTAAAATAGGACAATATTTTGTATTAAATGAACTACTCTTTTTTTAAATTGGCCTCTTAAAAAATTTTGCAGAGGGGGGGGGGGGGCTTTCACGTTTCCAGTTACGCCATTGAATTTAATTAAACCTTAGGGAATCACATTTCAAATTGTAGCTTTCAGAATTACATAATTTAAATATTGTGAGCAAGAATTTTTGACGAGGCCCCTAAACAGGTGTAGGCCCCACAAATTGCGGAGTTTTTAAATATAAAAGGCTACTCTTTTTTTTAATTTTGCAAACCTAAATTTCTTCCTTTTAGTGAAAAAACACTGCCATAAACTGTCATTTATTTTAAAAAATTGTTTAGAGGTTCCACTAGGCCGTTTTGTCGAGAATGAATTTTCTTAGTTTTCAAAATTTTTCAAATACAAATCTAAGGCTGAAAAATTCTTTCACCCCCAAAAAGTATTTGTTTTTTGATGAGGAATATAAGTCCTAAATTTCATGAAACAAAAAAACTTGTTTGAAGATATTGTCGGGCTTAAAAAACGAAAATGTGTCATTTAATTACAATTAATGGTCTGAAATGGTCCCTGAACATTTTTTTTTCTAGAATAATATGCACAAGATTTTTTCTACATTGTAAAGAGAACATTCTCTATAAGGAATAAATTTAAATATTTATACCCGGTGACAGGAAAAATTTTGAATTTCAAAATACACAAAGAATAGACATTTTTGTAGTTTAAATATTCCTGTGGTACTTCAAAATGAATTTTTATCTGCCATTGTATATTAAGTCTTATTTTCAGCAATTGAAGGTTTAATGAAATCGATAAGCGAAACTTACCATATAAAAACGCAAAATTGCACCGAAATCGACCTTAATTAACTAGCTCACATCTTTTTCAGGTGAACGATAGGTAAAAATACATTTTAAAGTACTATAGAAATCTTTAAACCATAAAAAATGTGTATTCTTTGTGTGTGATTGGAGACCGACAGACCGAATAATAGCTGAAACAATTCTGGATATTCTTCGTGTATTTCAAAATTCAAGATTTTTCCCTGTAACCCAATATTAATATTTGAAATGTTTTCCGTATGGAGAATACTCTCTTTATGTTGTAGAAGAAATCATAAGCATATTATTGCCGGAAAAAAAATGTTCAGGGACAATTTCCGACCATTAACTGTAATGAAATGACAAATTTTCGTATTCTAAGCCCGGTAATATCTTCAGAAGAAAAATTTTTGTTTCATAAAATTTAGTACATATTCCTCAATAAAAAACAATACTTTTTAGGGGAGAAAGAATTTCTCAGCCTGAAATTTGTATTTAAAAAAAATAAAAAAAATAATTTTCAGACCTAATTCAGCCTAGCTGAAGCTCTAAAAAAATTTTTTTAAAAATAAAAGAAAATTTAGGGCTGTATTTTTACACCAAAAGAAAGAAATTTAGGGGGTAGAGTTTGCAAAATTCAAAAACAAACATTTTTTTGGACACTCTAGTGTGTATGAATGAAAATAAGTTTTGTTTAATTTTTTTTATTGCAAAGCTGTACCACCGCAGATGAAGTGGCCAATGAAAACTCTGGTACCAGGCTCGCCTCTTTTTGCCTACAAAGGCCCGGAAGCACAGAATTTCACAATTCCGAGAGTTCGAGCTGGTCTTTACCGGTTCGAGATTAATTCCCTCGAGTCCTCGTACCCAAAGAGTGAATCTCCAAACACGGTGCTACTCTACGCAACATCCAATGCCCTGGATCATCTCCCAGGCTCGTTTGAGGACCTTAAAGGAAAACGCAATCATTCCCTACGATTCCAACAACGCAGAAGAAGACGTCGTCTCACTGTTTCTTGGAGCAAGAGGTACGATTTTCCTTTTTCATAATCGTTTTTCTACTCTGTTCCTTATTGCGATAACAAAAATCCGTTATTTGCTACCATTTTCATTCGATTCTGTATAACTAATAGAAGAAACTTCACGTTTTTCCTGATTTGGCACCTACCCAGGAAATGAAAATCGATTGTAGATTGATTCAGAATCAATCCATTTATATTATTCCATTTTTCAGAATAGAAAAAGGTAATAATCTATAGAGACAGTAACACTTTTTTAAATACAAATTTTAATTTCTGAGAAACAGATTAAAATGCTTCACAGTTTTCATCCTTTTCAATTTTAACCGAGGAGAAATTTCGCAAATACGAAGTGCAGTGTTCCAAGTCACGCCGTAAACAGATATTAGCTGTCAACAAGAGACCTCACAGAAATTCTCTTATTTTTGAAAACTCATTTCAAACCATTTGTAGGAAAGACGAGTAAAAAGTATCAAAGATTTTTATTCAATCAGTAAAAAACTGAGATCAGCTGCATCACAGAAAGATTTCTTGATAAAATGTAAGATTCATGGGGTTTTTCCAAAAAAGATTGTTGATATCAACAAGAAAGTTTTCTTTCATTATAATAACAAAAGAAACAAAGAGACATTTAATGAGACCACTAATTAATTTAGAAAATCTATTTTGAATCTTGTTATAAAAGATTGCTATGCAAAAATACACTATCTAAATGAGAATTCTAAGAAGACTCTGGATATTTTGAATAAACAAGTACCAGATTACATAACCAAAAAATGCTTTGCAAGAGAAACTCAATTAAATGTGAAAGCCCTTAATAATAATAAAAACCATGAACGGAAATTTGAAAACATTCTCAAAATCCAAGGTAATTTACAAACATTGACTCTGAATATTTACTTAGCTCTTTTTCAAGACCAATCTGACCCATTGTTTTTAAATATTTCGAACGTAGAGATTCCACAAAAAGTAATCAACATTCTAAGGTTGGGTGATGGCTTTAGTAACAAATATAGCGAAAAAAAGTATGTTCAATTCCTTGAAATCATTAAAGACATTGAAGCCAATATTTCAAAACTACCAGAAAACAAAGTACAAAAATTCAGAGCAAGATTTTTTTATTTTTTTTTATTTGGCGAATTCTTAGCTCACAGCCATAAGGCCAATTTCGGGCTCTATAAAATATACAGTTTCGCTTAATAATATGAAACTTAACAAATGTCTTAATCTTAGTCATCAGTAATCTGTATATTGTGCATTTGCATGTTGCCGAGATCTTATTATAAATTCATTAGTAGCTACAATGAAGTCTGAGCGTGACATTGAAAAAACGTCTATTTTTTGGTCATTAATTATATGTGATGTGGAACGAGAGAATCGGGCTAACGACACAAAACTATTTTTTCGGGGAGAGCGATTTAAAGTGAAAGG
>JAUMHM010000085.1:26381097-26392434 GCA_032362435.1 Melikaiella ostensackeni
TAAAATCTTTTAAATCTTTCTCAAATTTCGAATTAAAAGAATTATTTGGAAAAGGTTTTCAAATTTGAATAGTTTCAAATTGAATTTCCTCTAAATTATCTACTTTTTTAAGATGCGGATCCTTCCAAATTGAAAATTTTTAAGTTTCTACATTTTTCTATTGGTTAAGTTTGTAAGTTCTTTTAAAACTTGAGTTGGATTCTAAATTTTATTTTTAAGTTTTTAATCTTTTTAGTCAGAAATCTTCCAAATTTTAAGGTACATAGTTGAATCGCAAAGACTTTTAAATTTGGTAGTTTTTCAATTGGCAAAGAAACATCTTTTTTCAGAGATAAATTTTTTGACAAAAGTGATCAATTTCGAGAAAACATCGTTTAGAAAAAATAAAAGAAAGGGCTAGAATAGAAAGATGATGGCTGTTACAAAGGATACTTTTTCGGAAACGGCATGGGCTCTCCAAAAACTATCCTAAAATTGAAAGAAAAACTTTTAAAAGACATAAACTGTAATAAGGTCATCTTGTGTAACTGAAAATCGCACACAATGATCATAAAGGTTTTTCATTTTAATAAGAAAATGGAAAGATTGGCCAAACAACATTTGACAGTAAAAAATGTTTCATTTATGCTTTCAGGTAGTATTTGAATTTAATCAATATATGTTTTATTATTTATAACTGCAGTTTTCCTATAAATTACCCTTGATGAGGAAGTCTAAATTGGCTTCGAAACATGTTGGTCCCCAGTAGTATAAAAAAGTCAGAGAAGAGAAAGAGTGTGAGGTTGGTTTGGTTGACTCTTTCTTTTTCTCCCTCTTTTTTTCTGTTGTGTACATTTATTGTACATCTGTCTCTAATGAGCCGAAAAAGCAGGTAGTTTCAAAGTCTATTTTTGAATTGTGAAGTTTTTGGGTGTTCTTTTTCAGTACACAAAAAATTTTCATAAGAGAATAGATTCAATTTTGATCTTTAAGAGGCTAAGGCGCTGTATTTTTTCACTACATAGCTATCCCAATGTTGGGTGAAACAATCGCTTTTTAACGACTGTATCGTCCAACTTACCCCCAGTAAAAACCACATGTTCGAAGAATGTCAACAGATTTCAGGGAAATTATTCAGAAATTTTTAGCCTTAAAAATCAAGATTCAGAAATTAGTCCAATAATACAATAATAAGGTAAAAAATATTTTTACCTTCAAATATAAAAACTGTAGATATCAACAATTAAAAATAACAACCTAGTCTAAAAAATTATTAATGTAGTACTCAGTGGTCATAATAAAAGAATACATATATTTTGTATATGTCATCTTCCTCTTGGTACCATTTTTCATAGATGACGAGGATATCTTTTCTTTTATCTCAAAATATGCAAATCCTTTTTGTCAGCTTTATTTTTTAATAAGTACCAGGATGAAATTATAATTATATTAACAGTATATTTGAAAATCCAAAGATATAGCAGACTGAAAAATATATTAAATAGACTTAAAAACCAAGAACATCTATAAAAAACATAAATGTAGAAAAAATTTAGCATAAAAAGTTAGCCAAAGATTATTAATAAAGTACTCAATGGTACATAATAAAAAAATGCACATATTATGTATATGGCATCTTCCTCTGAGAACCAGTTTTGATAGGTAACGAGGGTATCATTTTCCTGAAAAAATGGTATGCAAAACCTTTTGGCAACCTTATTTTTAGATAAGTACCAGGGTCACATTATTGTCTCTCATTTTATATACAGCCTTCTGTCAAACTTCTTTTTTTGAAAAGTACCAGGATGACAATTAAAGGTTAAAAGTAAATGTAACTTGAAGGAACCTGAAAGGATTATTATAGAATTTATGTAAACAAAACATAAGAAATGAAGGAAATAGATCATGGTGCCAAGATTTAAAAAAGGTGACGACGAAAATTAAACTGAAAATCTATTTTTAAAAAAATGTGTTCATACATTTATATCAAAAACTATAAAAGTTACATATTTTTCAATAAAAAAATAAAAAAGCGGCATTTAATTTTGTGTAGGAATCCATACTTATTCCTTTAAGATCTGAATTTCTTTTACATGCCTGTGCTGCAAATAAATCGAAAATATATTAATTTTTTGCAAAGTTATGGATTTTGACACGCGTTTTGGGAACTAATGTTCCCAGTGTGTCTTAAAGGGTTAATAAATTCAAATTCCAAGTTTGAATTTTTGATGGCCAGGGGCCTCCCCACTTCCGCCCAAAGATTCTATGTGCGTTGTTCTTACATAGGGATCCTTATTTATTTTGATTATTACATAAGATACTTAATCTTTTCCAAAAAAAAACGTGTTGTACCGCAAATCTTTGTACTCTTTAGATTATGTATGCGAAAAAATAGACAAATTGGTCTATCTGTTTAACCTCAATTTTACAAATACGATTTCCCTATGATTTCCAGGGCCCTTACAGGTATTTTCTATGCGATCAGGCCCCGGGTAACGGTCTTGATAAATCTGAAGAATACCGTTAACTTAAATGAAAATAATATTTATTATTAATTATTAGAGTAATTTAATTCATATTAAGTTATTCACTAATAAATTAATGTACTATCATTCAATATACCCATTCATAATTTATATTTAATATGTAATTATTTTAAAATAATATTTCTAATTAAATATTTAGAATATTTGGAAATGAATAATATTAATATCAATATAGGAACATCATTATTACTAATTGTTTTTATTATTTTAATAATTATTATCAATCGTGAACATTAATATTTATCTTTAGGTTATTCACTAATTGAATTAAATATTTGGACACAAAGATATGATATTAATAATATGTGAAAACATGTTACAAGGTGTTAAAAAATACTTGTAAAATCTAAACGAGTGCTCACATTTCGAATCAATAAATTTATTTTCAAAATATATTTGCTATAAAAGCAGAAGTTTTTTATTCAGTAACCTTTTAATTTGAAAAAGTTTACAATTAAATATATCCAAATTCTAAATAATTGCGTTTTTATTCGACAGATGTTTTTGCAGTCTTTTGATAAAAAGTAAGCAGTTTTAATCATTATTTTTAGATTAATAATTCTTATTAATCTGATTCCGGCGTTTCTCGAAATAAAAACTTTTTTCTGTATCCTTACTATTACGGAAGAATGCCATTAACCCGTTACGGTGTTTTTCCGAATTATTTCAGCCTCAAAAAGCCATAAAATATTTCAGAGAATGCTGTTACCTCCGAATTGACGGTATTCTTGTGAATTTTTTTGTAACGTGTTCGGCCTTCTATTTTCTAATTCGCAAAGTTACGGTTCTCTTTCTCGAGTTAACGGTACTCTTGCCAAGTAATTCTCAACAATTTTTGAGTTAACGGTGTTCTGCGATGATTATGCAATAATTATGTTTTATAACATTACCAATTTTCAAAACTGGTTTGCATAATTAGGTGTATCCTTCTTTCACGATTTCATTGATATAAAAAACTCATTTTTCGATTTTTCTGAGTTAATGATGCTCTTCCAAAACAGGGCAGATTTATTATAATAGAAAATTATTATTTGTGAATATTATGGAATTAATGTTCCAGAATCTTCTGACATGTTTTAGACCTTACTGAATTATTCTGTAAATTTTCTGGAATTTTCTAGATTATTTTGGTATTCAGGAATAGTTTAGAAATTAGTGGACTTTTTTAGAATATTTTGGAATACTCTCAAATAT
Organism: Melikaiella ostensackeni; assembly: GCA_032362435.1. Classification (NCBI taxonomy): domain Eukaryota; kingdom Metazoa; phylum Arthropoda; class Insecta; order Hymenoptera; family Cynipidae; genus Melikaiella; species Melikaiella ostensackeni. The sequence goes on from JAUMHM010000085.1 coordinate 26,384,817, forward strand.
CCTAGAACGTTCTAGAATGTTTTGGTATGTTTTAGATTATTCTGAAATATTTTGATTTAGAAACATTACTATTTTTCTAGAATTGTCCAAAATAATATTTATTTTAGAATTTCGCAATATTCTACAAAAATTAATTACACGTTTTCCAATTCAAGCATAAAAAAAAAGGTTTTTCTCGGCGGAAAGAAACACGCCTGGCATATGAGACAACAAGAATTGAAAAGCGTGGAAGAATGCTAAAAATAGCTTTTATCCATAGGTTTGTTCTTGAACTTGAAAGGCCTCTGAAAATCGTTTCTCAAATCTGGACATACAGAACATGACTATTCTGAAAAAGACATTAGAAATTGGAAGAATATAACAGAAGCAATAGTTGAAAAAAAATTCAATTTATGCCAATTTATAATGGTTTCATGATGCCTCTACTTATATAAGGAGGCATTAATAGTATTGATTGCTTTACATTTAAGGTTCATCAAATATTTCTTCCTTTTACTTCAAAATTTAGCCGTCCAATAAAAGTTAGTTTTTATCGCCTCTCTGAAGTATATTTCAGGTTAGATGTAGAATAAATACACTAGAACCCCAATTTAACGGCCCTCAATTCACTGTGTTCGTAGAATTTCCGCCGACTTGCATTCGTTGATGAGGAGGTCCAAGGGGCCGAAAGAGAGGTCGAGTGAGCGCAACGGAGTCGAGCAGTTCCGCAGCCACAAAGCGGGCAGTTCGGATATTCGAGTGCATATTTCGCATTTATTTTTAAATACACGCGGAAAATTCTCTTTTCATTAATTAGTCTTCATTGTTAAAAAAGGTCCATCTTTTATGATAACAAAAATCTACATATGTAAAAAATATAGTTAATGTAAATTATGTATTCCTGCTAGCAATGGTCCATACGACCCTGACTGTCTACGTCAAAAAAATTCTTAGAAGAGTCTCACGGTCAGAGCAGGCTATACCCGAGACTGCAGTTAAACGGTGGTTCCAGTGTATTTATAATAATTTGATTATTAATTTAACTTAATAAATTAATTTCTTCATAATTTCATTTATTACAGTCAAATAGATCCTCATTTGTCGAGTTATTGCCTAGAAGTAACATCAGGATCACAATATCATCCACCTACTCTTTGCGCTGCCGAGAATTTTTTACCAAATCATCCGCGTAATGCGAGAGGAAGTTCTTTTAAAGACCAGCAATTCAGAGGTGAACCGGAAGGCTTGCATTGCGTTCCTCAAACGAAACTGACACTTCATGGGATGAAATATAACACTAATTACAACTTTACTCTATACGTGGTTAGTGCCTCAAACGTTTTTTCTTACTAAAGACGCAAAATGCTCTCCTCATAAATTTATAATAACAATAATAATTTCAACATCGACTTTATAATCTACTCAAACGAATTCATAAGCTCATTTTCTTTAAAATAGTCTTCCTTTTAATTTAAATCTTCGCAAGTAATTGATGGAAACTAAATATATCCATGGCAGTAATTAATTTCTCAAGAAAAATTTTTTAATTATTTTTGTTCTTTAGGTTAATATGAGGAATAATGTTTCAAACAGAGTGACCACGGAAATGTTAAAATTTCGTAAAACTCCAACCCAAACTCTACGTAATGGACGATATACGACAGTCAATTTGAAAAAGAGTGATGGGCTCATTAATTTTCAGTACATGCCACAAAATAATATGACGACAATATTTCATATACTACCGTGCGGGGGAGGAATTGTTACTGCAAAATTAAGAGCGGCTGGTATTGTTCCGCAGGTAATTTATATTTTATTTACATCCATTTATTTACTTTTTCAATGTGCTAATTTGAACATTACCAGGGATATCTTTCATAGAAAATATTCTCTGAAGCCAAGTTGAAATGATTCAATCGAATTTCCACCAAAACTTCTTGAAATTGACCTATGTCCTGTGATATTACACTTTTAACCTCTGACCTATGACATCCCATTTTTGATCTTTGACCTATCAGCTCTCTCCGCTGACCATTCACCATTGACGAATAGCCCATGATCTCACCAATTTAATATTTGAGCTCTCACCTTTGATCCTTGACCCCTGACATTCGGCATATAATCTCTGGCCTATTACATTTGACTTATGGCCTATACCTTGGACCTCTGACCTATGATTTCTCGTCTTTGATCTTTGACCTATTACCTCTCTTCGCTAACTTCTTACCGCTGACGAATAGCCCATCATCTTCCACTTTATCATTTGAACTCTCACCTTTGACTCATGACCTTTGATAAATGATCTCTGACCTAGGGCCAAAGGAAAATGTTGGCCTTCAAATTAATACCTATGACTTTTCACCTTTGGCCATTGACCTCTGACCTTCGGGATATAATCTCTGAGATATGACATTTGACACATGATCCTTTGACCCCTTACTTATTAACTCTCACCTTTGACCTTCGGCCTGTAATGAATGATACCTGACCTATGACCTTCCGCTTTCAACTCATGGCCTATGACTTCTCTCCTTCGATCATTGACTCCTGATCTTCGGCATTTAATCTCTGACCTATGACATTTGACTCATAACCTATACTTTTAAACTCTGACCTACGACCTCTCATCTTTGACCTATCAGCTCTTCTCGCTGATTTTTCATCGTTAACAAATAACCTACGACCTCTCCCCATTAATATTTGAACACTCACCTTTGACCCTTGATCCTTATAAATGATTTCTGATCTATGATCTTTCGAGTTCAACTTTTTCGAATCTCTGACCTATGACATTTGACTCATGACCTATACTATTAAACTCTGACCTACGACCTCTCATCTTTGACCTATCAGCTCTTTCCGCTGATTTTTCATCGTTGACAAATAGCCTACGACCTCTCCCCCTTAATATCTGAACACTCACCTTTGACCCTTGACCTTTATAAATGATCTCTGACCTCTTACCTTTCGAATTCGACCTATGGTTTATAATCTCTCGCCTTTGATTTTTGACCCATGACCCTCAGCATATAATCTCTGATCTATGACATTCAACTCATGACCTATACCAGGTAGTTCCTGGATCTACCAGCGATCCCAGGCCAATAGATCGGAATTACTGAAGATTTCCAGGGTTAGACTGCACCTGTGCATTGTGGAGACACCTGACCTATATAATTGACCTCTAACCTATGAACTCTAACCTTTGGCCCTTGTCCTTTGATAAATGATCTATCACCTAAGACTTTTCGCCTTCAACAAATAACCTATGAGTTCTCACCTTTGGTCATTGACCCATGACCTACGGCATATAATCTCTGACCCATGACTTTTGACTCATGACCTATAACTCTGACCTCTGATCTCGCAGCCTACTCTTCTGACATTTGACATCTCATATTTTAAAAATCTATTATTTTGTACAGACTTAATTCTCTAATTTATGAATTTTGAATGTTTTAAACTTAAAATTGTAGAGTTACGCTTACAAATTTGAAATTGATGAATTTAAAACACGTTCGATTAAAGTAGAAACTAGGAAATATTTTTTCTGGGACGAAAAAATTGAAAAACAATTATCTTAGGTTGCAGAAGTGGTGGGCCATGCAGCAATAAAAGCACCACCTTTACCACCAGGAAAGCAGTACACTTTACGAATCTCAACAACTCAACATGAATTAATGAAAGTGGCTCTTATCAAAGTTCTAGCAACAGATGAAGGCTCCATACCTTATCCAGAGGTCAGTATGAATTAATTTAAAAAATATAAATTTATAAATAAGCATAATTCAAAAAGAATGCAGTTTTTAATTTTCGACTCCGATTAAAAGATTCTAATATAAATAAACCTCTGTATTTGGAAATAAACCCTTTTTTACTTTTTAATATTCTCCTCTTTCAAAGTCAATTTCTCATACAAAGTAATTCTGAATGAAAATTAATATATATTTGATTTTCTTCCAGGTGCCATCAAAAAGTGTCCCATGGGAATTTCGGTCCATGAGAAAATGTCATCAGGTGACAATTGGTGTAGAACCAGCTGGTGCTGCAAAATATTGTGTCTTAGTTCGAGAACTTCGAGGACCAACTGGATTTTCGAGTGAAACAACAATTCCTGACCAATGTGGATTACATCGACGCCGACGATCAGAATATGCATATGAAGAATGTGAGGAGAAAGACAGCATCTCTAAAGAAAAAGCTCTACCATTCACTGTCAACAAACTTCAGCCAGGAAAGGCATATTTAGTGCAGATTACTGCAGAGCTCAAAGGACAATACTTATCATATCCACTTCTTGGCGTCAGGACGAAAAGATCCTGCCTGCCTTGAAAAACTAATCCACTAAGTTCAATCATAATCGTCAATCAAAAATTTTCTTTCATTCACAAAGTAATATTTCAAATATTCATTCATTCATTTTCTCCAGTGATGTGCAGAATAATTCGACTCGACTCAAAGCCGACATTTCGGCGTGAGTCATGAGTCGAATTTTTCGACTCCGACTCAAGCTGTGATCGAATCGAAAAAATCCAATTGGACTCTGCGCGTGAGTCATCAATCGAATTTTCGATACCGACTTAAACTGTGCTCGAATCGAAAAAATCCAATTCGACCCAGCGCGTGAGTCATGAGTCGATTTTTCCGAACCGACTCAAGCTGTGATCGAATAGAAAAAATCCAATTGGACTCTGCGCGTGAGTCATCAATCGAATTTTCGATACCGACTTAAACTGTGATCGAATCGAAAAAATCCAATTCGACCCAGCGCGTAAGTCATGAATCGAATTTTTTACATCGACTCAAGCTGTGATCAAATCGATAAAATCAGATTTGACTCAGCGCGTGAGTCATCAGTCGAATTTTCGATACCGACTTAAACTGTGATCGAATCAAAACCAGCGACCTAGCGCGTGAGTCATGAATGGAATTTTCGATACCGACTTAAAATGTGATCGAATCGAAAAAATCCGATTCGACCCAGCGCGTGAGTCATGAGTCGAACTTTCCGAACCGACTCAGGCTGTGATCGAATCGAGAAAATCCGATTTGACTCAGCACGTGAGTCATGAGTCAAATTTTCCGAACCGACTCATGCTGTGATCGAATCGAAGAAAACTCGAAATTTCGAACCGAGTCAGTAGTTTAGATTGAGTCGAACTTTATTGAATCGACGCATAAGGCAGATAACAAATAAATCGGTTGTTGGGGTCGACACATTAGGATCATCTCAAACTGAAAAATGATTTATAAAAGCAGAAAAAAAACCGAAATCAATTTCAGTGCATTTTGAAAGAGGCAGCAATATATTTGTTAGAAAAAATTACATTCAGCCAAAATTATTTTTCTAACAATCGTCATGTGACATTAGGTTTTTTCTTGAAACTCTTTATAATATATCTTAATTTTTATCCAATATCAATCAACAATGGCTCATTTTGTTCTTTGAAACATTCTGTACATTTCTACTCATTGCATTCTGTTAAAAATAATTTGTTCATTCAACTAATTCTCACCAAATGATTTCTATCAAAATTCATCGAGTATATAATTTTAGAGAATTTTTCTCAGAACAAACTGAGCCATTATTTATTAAGATTGAATGGGAATTTTATTTACTGAATAGGGTTGTTGCATGGTTCTCAACAATAGAATTTCTCAATAATATATTATCTACTCTTGAGATTGGTGAATAAAAAATGTGGTTCAAATACATTATTTATGAGAAAATTAAAAAAAAATAATAATTTGAATATTACAACGACCTTGAGTTGTTGAATCGCTTCTAGCATTCTACCAATCAGTGACCTTTTTTAAAAATATGCGGCTTTTATATTAAAATAAAAAGTTGAGACTTCATCAAAATTGGTTTCTTAACGGTCAAAATAGTTATATTCAATAATAAATTAGTTCTTATTCAACATTGATAAATAAATTTAATTATGATATACAATGCATTTAGTTAGTTTAGTAGCTTTTAAAAAATCAATTGATTAAATTTAATATTTAATTGCTCACGCCAACCAAACCGCTTTGATATAGAAGTATAAATAGTATTCTACTCATTCTTAACTGTAGCCGGTTTCGAAAAATTCGACTCAACCTAAACTTGAGTCGGTTTTGGAAATTCGACTCATGACTCACACGCTGGGTCGAATCGAATTTTTTCGATTCGATCACAGTTTAAGTCGGTATCGAAAATTTGACTCATGACTCACGCGCTGAGTCCAATCGGATTTTTTCGATTTGATGACAGTTTAAGTCGCTGTCAAAACTTCGACTGATGACTCACGCACTGAGTCGAATCGGATTTTTTCGATTTGATCACAGCTTGAGCCGATGTCGAAAATTTGACTCATGACTCACGCGCTGAGTCAAGTCGGATTTTGTTCGACTCAATGCTCAACTGGTACGAATCGGATTATAGTCGATTCAATTCGACTTATGCACATCACTAATTTTCTCTGGTAGCGATAAATAACTCATCGAATTTAAATTCCATTAAAAACTTTTATACTTTTTATAAAAAATAGTTTTCTTAGATGATTTTATCCTGTTGATAATGTTATATTGTAATGTTTTAAATTCAACATTTCTTCATTTTCTTGAAGTTTGAGTATTCTAATTTTAAAATTTCGAAAAACTTGCATTATTGTATTACTAACAATCCTTCGATGAATGTTACACTTAGAATCACAACTTGAATAATAGGGCAGAGTGGAAATGCTGAAATTAAACAAATCATCTAGCAACGAAAATTTGTGATTTGGCATCCGAAAGTAGGTTTTTTTCTTAGAAATTTCTTAATGTCTTCTGTTTGGTTCTTGATTTTGTAAATTCAAAAAAAAATTCCTATGGGCCGAAGAATTATGGCGATTCTATACAATTGAAAATAACTGTTTGTGCAAGTTGGAATTTTTTCAAAATGTGTTTTAAAAAAAGCAAAATTTACGGTTTTTGAACCTTAGCATTTTCACTCCGCCCTAATGAATAATATAAGGATTAAACTATATTATTAGAGGCTAGATTTTAAATCACAAAAATTCCAAATTCTAAGACCAATTTTTATATTTTAATAAATAAATAAATAAAAATAATAATAAAAATAAATAAAGGCACTAATTATAACTTGAAAGTTCAAGAGACGATTTAGATAAACTAGTGTCATAAATTATGAAATATTCCTGACCAAAAGTGCACTTGGAAATTTTTTATGAGCTGGTGGTATTTCTGTATCGACCTTTCGCGATTTTTATACTCTTCGCTTGTTCGGATAACTGTATATATATAAGTGTGTGGGAGTGTGTGAATGAAAGTTTGTGTGTACTCGAAAATCACTCACGCAATATCGTGAAACACGCGTTAAGATGAATCATTATTCTCCTCTTTAAGATACTATTTTTCATTGAAACAATAAACAAATGGTTTTCGTGAAAACAGATTATGCTTGTGAGTTCAGTAGTTATGGACAGAACCGGCCAGACAGTTAAAAACAAACTTCATTTAATGAGACTATCTTGTCTGATCAAAACTGACCGTTTCCACTGCATGAATCGTGCGCACCAATTCGAACCTCCATTTAACGGCGGTCTCAGTATAGCTTGCGATGACTGTGAGGCTTTTCCAAGATTTCTATTAT
>JAUMHM010000085.1:26392534-26408976 GCA_032362435.1 Melikaiella ostensackeni
GGCCATGTGAGCGTAACCTCAAAATTTTTTGTTCACATTTTTTTTAAACCAACTTACGTTCACACGAAACGCAATATCGAGTTGAAAATTTCGGAAACAAAATTTCTTGCATGAAAAACACATTAAAAACGCCACGTAGAATGTTGACGAAAATGTAAACACCAAAGTGTAAGCAACTCCAATGCACGTGCTTGAACTCTTTGTCGCTCGCGGAGAAAAAGACAGTCTGATGCGCAGTACGATACCATACAACGATGTGCTCCGACGTTACCGACGTTATTTCAGCCACGGGTGCTCTGACCCCTCCACTCGAGTTTCCTGTCCTTATTATATACGTTCTTGGGGGCCAAGCAATAATACCAATTGGGGAGTTAGCAGCCGCTAGATAGCGCTAGCTGTTCTAGTTAAAGATCCGCGAAAATCCAAATTAAATAAATGAAAAATTGCCTTTTTGTATACAAATTAGTGATAAAAGTTTATAGTTTATTCATAAAACAATTTGAAAGTGTAAGCTATTCAGTTTGAAAAAATTTGTATAATTTAGGTAATAATTTATTCAGTTTGAAAAAATTTAATAATTTAAGTACAGGTCAGTTTTTATTGCGTAGTTCAGAATTTCACAAATACGACATTATCGTCTCCTGAAAGAACTTTTCAAAGTACGTATTTTCATAAGTTTTTATATTATTACACTGAAAATGATCGAATGCTACTGGTTTATGAGTAATTAATCAATTAAACCAAAGTGATCAAAAATTTGATCCTAAATTTGAGGTTATGTTTCAGTTTTCAGCGTTTTAAGGTTTATTTATTCATATAACCGGTAGCTTTGTGTGTCGTTTGATAGTTTTCAGCATGAAAAAGAGAAAAATTTGTAGAATTCGTACTTTGAAACGTTCTTTAAGTAGACAATAATGTTATATTTTTGAAATTCCTAAATACACCAGAAAAACTGACCACTACGTGGAATATTGAAATTTTTGTTTTCAAACTAAATGACTGACGCTTTTAGTTTGTTTTGTGGATGAAGTAAGAAATTTGATTGATAATTTGTCTGAAAAAGCAATTTTTCCTTTATCTAATTTGAATTTTCGCGGAACTCCGACTTGTCACGACCTGACTCGAGCGCAGTTTGTGAATTTACGTAAAACTAAATTCCTTGATCGGTCATTTTGCATGGTTTTAATTAAATCTTCTAATCGCCGACTTACAAAAATAAGAAATCGGGTGAATATACAAGAATAAAAATTAACTCAGCCAAGTTACATTTATTGAAGTTGATTTACAAGAAAAACTCAAAAATTTACTAAGTCCGAGACCGAATTTAAGCTTTGCATTAGGGAAACGAACTTCCCAAAGGAAGGATGTAAATTTATCTGACGATCATGTGTGAAAAAGAAACTGTTCTCTGGACCTCTCTAAAGATTTTCCCACCCTAGAACGCGGGGCTCTTGGGCGTTTACTTATGAATTCATTGGTGGATATCATCCCCCAGAATTTGTTGACTGTTTTTAATTGGTTCGTCCTTTCCCCAATTGTGGTAGCGTAGGTGGTTCCACTTACGTTGCCTTCTCGGCGCTTTTCTCAAGTCAACGCGCCCCATCAAGGAGACTGCAGTCTTGTCACCTTGTCACATAAATTATATCGTACTTGAACTTGAGGTCTAGTAGGCCTTTGCGCACATGCCCCGTCGCCAAGTCCTTTGGGTATTTTATCGTTATTAGCATCTCCAGTTTCAAATTCAGACGAGACATTCTAGAGTATGGTTTTCTTTGGTTCGACTACTAAAATGTCAAAAGTTTGTTTTCAATTTACTCTGGAAATTGAATAATGAATGATTTAGAATTTTATGTGGTATTTCAGAGATGGGAGCAATGTTTGCCTCTAAAATGGCTAGTTGTAAAAATGGTTCTCAGACTCGGAACGGAAATTGGTACTCAATACTAAAGTGATTTTTCTCTCGAGCGTAGTTATCTAAAATATAAATCATTATTATTTACTTTTACTCTCAGCTATGCTTCGAGTGCTGTATAATTTCTAGCCCTTATAATAAAAGTGATGATTATTAATGACATAAAACGTGAGATATTTCCTCTAAGATTCTTGGAGACTTGTAGAGCTGTAAAATAAGATATTAAAGCTAAATATTTATGAGACGAGATTAGTTTTGAGTTTAGTGCATTTTAAGAAAATTTTAAGATTATGAAATAACCCAGACTAGGCCTGCTGTCTCATGAAATAGAAGTTCTTATCATTAATTTTATTCTAAAGTTTCCTTATTGGATCTGCAATTCTGCCATATTAATCTATGTTTACTAAAGTGCGATTTTAATTTAGATTTGAATTTTCCACGTGACCAAGGTTGGTTTGCGGATACGTTTTTAGTATGTTCGCTTTCCACTATAAAGATGAGCGCACAGGTGCGATCATCACAGACTAGAACAGCTAGCGCTACCTAGTGGCTGGTAAACTCCCCTACTTCATGGGACGAAACTTAATTTTTTTAATAACTTGCAAAAAAAATGATATTTCACTTATGTATTTGGGTATTATTTTTCATTTTGGAAAAGCTATGCAATTAAATAATAAAATCGTTCAAAACAAATTATTGATTTCATTACTCATTACATAGTTAAGAAAAAATATCCAAGTACACTTGCTTATGATGTAAAATCATTTTTTCCAGGTTATTAAAAAAATTAAGTTTTGTGCCATGCAATATTATTGTTAAGCTCTCGGCAGCCCCCTGCAACGGCCCCACTTTTCATGTTCTCTTACGATCCGGAGGGGAAATGGCAGTTGAACTGATCCAATAGATGGCGCTCCGATCACGTAGGCTGGCTTTTGCATTGCCATGCATTGGAAAAATTCAAGGAATAATTAAAAAGTGACTCATTTCGTGAAATTTCTAAAAATAATTTTCAAAAGTGTGTAGCCCGGTGAAAAATTTAATTTTTTCAACAGTTTTTTTCATTTTAATAAGTGCGGGAAGCATGGGGGTTAAATGCGTAGCTACTGTTTGCAAGTCAGGTTATGACAGCAACGAAAACAAAGTTCATTTTTTTCTCGTACCGCGAAATCTGGAAATAATGAAGCTGTGGCAAAAAGCCATATTACGGAACGACATCGTTTTAAAGTATAGGGATCCAGTTTGCGAAAAACACTTTTTAGAATCGGACATCATTTGGAAGTCGGAGGTCAGAGGGCCCGACGGAAATATTATGAGTACGGTACGTTTTTCATTAAAGAGGTTATATTCTATTTATTTTGAATAATTTTGAGGTTTGCAGTGATATAAATTAATATTTAATTAAGAATTCTCCTCCAAATTTCCAGAAAAATTCCAAGTATAGCAGATGGTTTGATTACTTGCACGTGCTTTAAAAAAAAAGATTGTCATTCATTCACTTTTTATATAAATTTAATTTTTTTATTATAAAAAATATAACTTTCAGGTTAATTACAAAATCCCAAAATTAAGGAAAGGAGCTGTTCCTCAACAATTTCCGAACTGTCAAAAATATTTATCAAGTAACCAAAAAAAGAGAAAATCGCCCAAGAAGAGAAGTACTCCAAAAAATACTAACAAAACCCCTAAATCAATAATCAGCCCACTTAAAGAATTAAAACCTGATGTACCTGACGTACGTTTCCTGAAAAAATTCTAATATTTTTTATATAATTTAATATTATGTATATTATAATTATTATAATATTTATATTGAACAAAAGAAATATATTTTTTTGTAATTCTGATCAGTCATTTAAAAAAAATATTTTCTCTACATATTTTTGTCATTGAGGTCTTGAATATTTTTTATTTAATTATTACAGTTTTTAAAACCTCGAACAATTCACTACGGAACTGTTCAACTCCGCTGAGCTCACAACACCTCTCTCTCGGCTCTTTGGACCTCCTCATCAACGAATGCGAGCCGGCGGAAATTTTAAGAAGACGGTATATGGAGGGCCGTTGAATGGAAGTTCCAGTGTACTTTGTCTCGAGTGAGTTGCATTTCCCCTATAACGCGTCTAGTTGATACATACGTGCGGAAAACGGGCCGCGCGGCCGAAATAAGACCTTCATAATTTCTCAGTGATCAATCATTTTCAATATTTTTTTCCGTAGAAAAAATTTTTATAGCTTTCCAAACAACTTCCCCGCTGGAAGTTTTTTGTTGCTCAAAATTCGCTCGACTCCCCATCAGCTTGAAGATATGAATGATTGATTTTTTCAGTGTCTCAGGTAAAAATTTATAACCATTGTTTAAACAAAAATGTTCATTCGTTATTTACTCTACCAGTCGTACAACATCATACAAAGTGTTGCCTATAAATCTCATCAAAAATTCCAAGAATTAGCTGAATTACGACAAGTTGAAGTCAAAAAAGACAAAAAAAATTGTTTTCTAAGAAACGGGGTTTTCGGGTTTGCTTCGAAAACGGTAGAAGCTACAACTTTTCTGTCCAGACAAAAAAGATGTGCAATTAAATTTCCTATAAGAATATGAACTTTTAAAACTAAAATTCGAAACTTGTTTGAAAAGTGTCCAGGAGCCAATGCCGTTCAGCGAGAAAAATTTATAGGCCGTCATAGAATCTGGCCCCTCAATTATTTGTATTACATTTGAAATTTTTGCGTCTGTTTCACGAGCCAAATTTTGTGTTGACTGCATTTCAATTATATTTTAATTAAGACCGAATATACAATAAGCAAGTTTCATAACAGTAGAGATAGTTTTGTATAAAAATGTTGTTCCTTTTATAAAATTCTGATATTCTTTTGTAAAATCTTCTCATAACTTTCCCTTACTTTCTATGGTTGAATTACTTTATTATTTGTAATTTATAATTTTATTACTACAATTGTGAAATATTATTTTAATGTTAAACTTAAGATACTTCTCAGTTTGTAATTTTTATTCAATTTTCGAAAGTATCCAATAAAAATGTATGAATAAATTAAATCAGTTCACTCTGTCCTTGCAGACCACCTGTTTCTGTTTTTGCTTCTCGATTCGTCTACAGATTGTGTTATCTGAAGTGAAGGAAATCATAAGGCGATTGAAAACTCATAAAAGAAGGTGCAGTTTCTTATCCTTTAATTAATGAAATTGTAACCCCGAAGTATAAGAGTAATTAATGAATTGGCACCAAGGCCGGTTAATTTATGTAACAAAATAATAATAAGAGACTTAAACAATATTTTCAATGTCGAATATAATAAACGAAGTATTGGAATCAACGTTTATTGTTTTTACAAAAGAAACTAGGATTATTTTTCGAATCATAATCTGGCCAATAGTGATCGTAGGGGTGATCACAAATTTTGCAGTTCTGTGGAAAATCTCTTTTTCGACAGAAGAAAAAAAATCAATTTTGAAACCCTTATATCGTTCTGCTTTATTGACTTTTGCTCTTTCGGCTAATTTATATCTTGCAACTTCTGCTGCGAACACTCTGAGTTTTTAAAAAATGGCTATCGTCTATGTAAGCTTTCTGATTGGTCGTGTTCATTAATTCCATTTTTATAAACTGTAGCTCTTTTGGTTGGATCCTTAACTCTTGCTGGAGTAGCAATCAATCGGTAATTAATTTGGTTCATTAAAACATTTTTGTTATATTTAGAAATTAAAGTCTTTTTAATTTTAATTTTTTAATGATTTTTTTTTGTATTTCTTATGAAGGTATGTAGCAATGAAACCAAAGCGTGAAACAATTAAAGGACCAAAGTGGCTTTATGCAATGTGCTTCGTTACATCAATTTGGCTCGTCGCTATAGGAGCTTCTTACCCAATTCTGCAAATTTTTTAAATTGATACAATGATTACGAGCATTTTGAGACCAAAAACAAACAAAAAAACCGCCGGGGCGCTTTTTTGAAAAAGTCGATTTTTGAAAAAAATTGCAAAATCAAAACATTTTGTTCATAAAACAAGATGAATTGCGCTTAAATGTTTAGAAAGTTATAAATTATATATTTGAAAACTATAATGATTGCATGAAGTGTAATAATTTGGAAAAAAATAATCTTAACATGAAATTTTCCATTTTTAAATATCGTATTTTACGATTTTTTAATGATTTACCATTTTAAAATAACTGAAATTCTTAAGGGCATATATTTGACTCCGGTTTAGCGGGGTCAGATTTTACGGCCAAACGGTTGAATATTTTTGTTTAATTTTTTGCATACGTATCTTAAATATTATTCTCTTTTTTCTCTCCGAGCTATTTTTTAGTAAAACTTTTTCTATTTTTTTTCGAAAGTTAAAAAAGTGCAATTTTATTTTGCGCCTTGCATAAGGCAACCGATCAGGGTGCGTCATGTGCTTCCTCTGGCCAAAGACGCTACAAAGACGGCCAAATGTCTTTGGCCGGAGAAAACTAACATGACGAACCCTGAGCGGTTGCCTTATGCAAGGCGCAATACAATTGCACTTTTTTAATTTTCAAACAAAATGGAAACAGTTTTACTAAAAAATAGCTTCGAGAGAAAAAAGAGAATAATATTTAGAATACGTATGCCAAAAATTATACCAAAATATTCAACCGTTTGGCCATAAAATCTGACCCCGCCAAACCGGGGTCAAATAAATGCCCTTAAATTAAATTAATAAATGTTTTACCGGCACCTCTTTGTTGATTTTGTTTTTTAACGAATTGTGTTTGAATGTGTGTTTTAACGAATACCTAAAAATTAATAAAATCCTTGGGAATCTCTTAAAATCTTTTAGAATCTCTTGAAAATTCCTTGGAATCTTTTAAAATACACGAAAATCTTCAGAATCCTTTGAATTCCTTTGGAAGCCCTTCAAATTTTTTAGATCTATTGAAAATTCCTTGAAATCTTTTTAAATGTCCTAAGATATCTAAAATTGTTAAAATCATTGGAAATACCTTAAAATATTTGAAAATTTCTTCAAATCTTTGATATCCCTCAATTTTTATGAATAATTTTATTGAAACTCTTTTAAATATTTAAAGTCTTATGAAATCCTTTAAAAACATGGGAAATTCATTAAACTACCTTATTGAATGCTTTAAAATACCTTAAAATTATTGAAATCCTCGGAAATTTTATGAAATCACTTGGTATCTTTCAAAATATCCTAAAATTTTTATAAATCATATGAAATCCTTCCAAATCTTCCGAAATTCATGGAAGTTCTTTAAAACTGCATGGAATTTTTGAAATTCTATAAAATACCCTGAAATATTCGAAAATCTCTTCAAATCTCTGAAATCCTTCGATTCTTCTGAAATTCTTTAAAATGTAATGAAACATATCAAATATTTAGAAATTTTGTATATCTATTGAACTACCTTCAAAATTTTTGAAATCCCATAAAAATCCTTTGAAATCTTTGACATTCTTTGAAGTCCTTGGAATAATTAAAAATACCCTTAAGCCTTTTAAATCCTATGAAATCCTTCAAAATTCTTAGAAACTTTAGTAAATGCAAACCTATAACAATTTTATAAATCTCTTAAAACCCCTTGAAGTCTTCGAAATAATATCAGTTCAGTTAATTTCTCTTGTGAAATTCTTTGAACCATCTTAAAATCTTTCAAATCTTTTGAAATCTTTCGAACTGTTTAAAAAAAATTGCTTGAAACTCCTTTCAGGGCCGTTCTGCAAGACTTTTTTTTATCGGGCTGGTTAGTAAACCCCAGTCCGCTTCTGATTGTATATAATTTTATCAAAATTTAAGCCCTGTTTATCTCAGTTTATTGTCAGAATACTTTGTTTTTGCATTTTTTTTGCAAAAATCGAATTTTGTAAAAAAGCGCCCTGGCGATTTTTTTGTTTATGGTCTTAAAATGTTCGTAAGTTTTCAGGGAACTATAATCAATAAAAAAATCCCATATACTTTCCCATACCATACCTTTCAAATAAAGTTGGTCAGGCCGCATCGTGTGAACTCATCAATCTGATTACCTGTTATTTGACTTGAAATGAAGTCAAGTTTCCGTTTTAACTTTAGCCTGAAAGTTTGAGAATGGAAAATTTAAGAATGAAATAGTACCTGTATGTTATGCACCAAGGGGTAACCGAGTCGACCGAACTGTAAAAAGCCCCCCCCCCCCTGGTGCATACGATATTTTTTATAACAAATGCATGATTTCAGACACGATTAGAACACAGGTCTGATTTCTGCTCATATGGAGGAATCTTGGAAACCTTATTTCAATTTCAATATGAATCTAGGAAATTGTCGAAATTTTGAAAATTCTTGAAATTCCTTACAATTTTCAAAATTAAAATTTTTAAAATTTGAGAAATTGAGAGTATTCAAAAATTTTCAGTAATTTATAGTAATTTATCGGTAATTTATAGTAACTTATCGCTTCGGGTTAGTCCAAACTATCCAACAGTCTATCAACGCGATCGACTGATCGCTTGATAATTTTCATTATTCACCCCTAATGTCACAGTTTATTCCCTAGGGATTAAATAGTACTTTTTTTCTCTGGGACTGCAAAGTAGAACTTTAACCCTACTTCTTCGGCATTGAAAAAGTCTGAAATCATGCATGTGTTATGAAAAATTTGATTTAATTATGTTCTTATTAGAAGCTTGTTTGGAAAGTTTTAAGAGCTATTGTACTTCATTTATAGACCTTTGAGAGCAGATTAAATTCCAAGGAAGTAATATATGTCAAATTTACTTCCAACCTTTCCGAGAACTTTATGAAATGTCTCAGACAATAAATCACTGCTCCTCTTTTTTTTTAAAACAGAGGGAAATTATGCGTGACGTTTAATATCAATAAGGCAGCATATGCGTACACTGG
The DNA here is from genome assembly GCA_032362435.1 of Melikaiella ostensackeni. Taxonomy (NCBI): domain Eukaryota; kingdom Metazoa; phylum Arthropoda; class Insecta; order Hymenoptera; family Cynipidae; genus Melikaiella; species Melikaiella ostensackeni. The sequence goes on from JAUMHM010000085.1 coordinate 26,401,333, forward strand.
GCTCTTCGTTACCATTTTTCTTCCCCTGGCTACAGTTTTCGTACTCGTGCACGTGCTTCTTGCTATAAACATTTCGCAACGTAAATGCCTGATGGGCAAACCTCAAATTTCTAATGATCAGGATTCTCTCTCCATTGCACCTCCAATAGGTACTTTTTCATTTTTTATTCATTTTATAATAATATCAAATTTCCCTTACGAAAAGTTTAATCATTTTCTATGCAATGAAGCAATTGAACCTCTCGCAATCAAAAGGGGATACGCGTGGATTCAGCCCTAGAAGTATTGTTCTGAAAGTCAATTTTAAAAATCGTTAAAATTTTATTTTTAAGGACGGATGCTTGTAGAGAACTTTCAGGCACTTCTTTTTTCTTCATGTAAAAATTTGTAGGTTGTGTAGTTTTTGATGTAATTGGTGAGAAGTAGATTTTTCAAAAACAAAAAATTTCAATCTTCTTACACTTTAACTCGCGCTAACTTAGTCCATTTTCAGACATTTCAGATTTTATTAATACTAAATTACGTATTTAAGTCTTCTGAAACTACTTGAGGAATAAGAACTTAAATATTTTAGTAAAGCAAAAATTGTTAGTTTTTTTTGAGACTTTGCAAAAATCATGAATTTCAACCTTCAAGCCCTTCGTTTATCAAGCGAATTTTAAGTAAATGAAAATTTCCAGTGAAAAACTTGTTGATTAATGTTCAAAGAACTTTTCTGAAAAAACTTAGCTCAATCGGATTAATGGTTAAAAAATTATGAATGTTTTAAATTACAGGTGGAAATCTTGACGCTGCCCTAAGTACGTGCCTCCTCGGCTACGAACGTGTTGCAGCGGACGATATGAAGGTCAAGTCGAATACCAAACTAATATTTAAGATATTATCATTAAAAAAATTTATTTATTAGACATTTTTAACAATAAATAATTAAAATAATACTTTATTAAACACTCCTTTTAATCATTTTCGTCACATTCTTCAATTTTTTCGGCATCTGGACTCTAAGTTGTTACTTTCGAAAAATACTTTTCGAAAAATTCTTTTCCTTTAGCGCTTAGACAATTCTAGAGATTTTCTACATCCTTTACTTTGGCCGCTCTTAATCCAATTCAAAGTGGAGGACTTTTCCAAAGTTTTTCTAGTTCAAGCGTAGGCTTAAAGAAGAAAAAGTTGGATTTTGCAATTTGTAATTGTCATAAACATTCACTTTCTTATCAGGAAAACAATTTTAAACGAACGCTTTGCTGAGTTGGAAGTTTTCTGACATTCGCATTTTGCCTTTGAAACTTTTTTCAAAATCTTAAAGATCTTCAGATTTCTCGACCATTGTGAATGAAGAAGAACGAGCATTGCGAATGATTTAACACATTCAGCTTCAGTTTCATATCGTTCTAATCTTGTTAATTTTTGCAATTATGTGCCGAAAATCCTGCCGCACTGGCAATAAGAATGTCCTCGAACTAGAAACACATATTTTATTTCACTTTGCAAATAAATTGCCAATAAAACTAAAAAATGAAACACTGTAATTTTTATTTTGTTTTATTTTTAATAACCTTAGGCGATCTAGAAGTAATTCAATGAAATAATTATTTCAGGAATCAAAAATAAAAAATTGTCCTAAAATATTACATTTATGATAAAAGTTTATTTAAAATTTCAATGAACGGTTCCCAATTGTACCTGATTTTTGAAACAATTTTTTCTATTTTTAATCCGTAACTTTTCATGACTATTTACTTTTCTACCTCGATTCGTTTTGAGATTCTTTCTTAAATTAATAGGGTATCAACTAAAGTAAACCTATCTCAAAAATAATAATTTTGCAGTTATTCTAAAAAATAATCCATTCACTGGTTCTTTGCTTTATTTATAGTGTATTATTATTTAAGAGAACTACAAACGGTTCCTATTATTCGTTTTGGTATCCGACTTGACCTTCATATCGTCCGCTGCAACACGTTCGTAGCCGAGGTGGCACATGCATAGGGCAGCGTCAAGATTGCTGCTTGCAATTTAAAACATCCATAATTTTTCAACCAATAATCCGATTGAGCTAAAACTTTTCAGAAAACTTCTTTGAACCTTGGTCAATTACTTTCTCACTGGAAGTTTACCGTTGCTCAAAATTCGCTCGATAAACGAAGCTCTTGAAGGTATCAAGGCTTAAGGTATTAATAAAATCGAAAAATTTGAAAATTGGCTGTTAACGCGATTTGAAGTGTAAAAAGATTGAAATTTTTTGTTTTCGAAAAATCTACTTTCAGAATCCATGACTGAATCCACACATATCCCTTCTTGATCGGGAGAGGTTCAATTCTTAGGTAATCTTCGCGAAGCGCAATAAAGAAATTAATTAATGTTACTCGACCGGAACTATGCCTCGTATTTACAGTGATAATTATAATTTTACTGTTTAAGTATTATATTTTTTTGATAAATACTAAATATTAAGTATATACTCTGTACTAAAACTATGCACGCCTAGCCTGATCCAATTTTCACTTAAAAGGCCTTGCACATCTCAGTTTCTTCCTGATTATGTTTTGGGCATGCCTCCCGAGTATTTTAAGCCTAAAATGAAAAAAATCGTTAGGAGCCTTTTCGAAAAAACTCCATTTTTAATTTTTTTCTTCAAATTTTTTGGTATATGTTCGTAAAAATCTATGAAAAGAGAAACTTTATTTGCTGAAACTTTTATTTCCCATTTTGAAATAAGATCTATGTGTTCAACATTGTGGAATGTCTCCTTTTATATGCATTTCAGGTAAAAGTTGTCTGCATATCGATTAAAGTAGACTCAATTGCCAAAAAATCTAAAAAAAACGATGCTCTCACATTAATAAGTTCCAACTTATGGCGTCCAAAAAAAAACGCTTCTTATTGAACATGAAGCTTTTTTTGAAATATCTTGTTTTCGCTAAACCCTACGTTAAAATGTAACTATTTTTTCTTTAAAAGATAATTTTAAGGTCAGATTTAATAGTTCTTTGTCTTTTCATGTGAAAAATATAACGCTTCAATCATCATGACGAAGATCCGTACAATTCAGGATGAAAATGGAATGATAGTTTGTTTACTCTGCTTCGGGAAAACAAAAATTATGATTAATTTAAAAGCAAATGTTGAAATCTCTGTTATTCATTATTGAGAAGAGGCTTAAAATTTTAAATTTAGACGTAGTTTTTTATTTGGGATGCCACAACTTGTCGTTTTTTTTAAGGTTTGTTGTGAATTGGATCTACTTTAATTGATATACAGACAATTTTCACCTAAAATGTATATGAAATGAGATACTGCACAAAAAATGACTCTTCTCCTTTGACCACTAGTCGCACACAATATTTTGTTCAACTACCGCGAGAAATATCTCATTTCGCGGCCTTGTTGAGAGAGGGGAAAATAATAGCTTACCTGATTGATTGACGCAAATATAGCTTTCAGAGTTCTTTTGAAGTTTTAATTTTGAGGTTATGGCAAAATGGCAGTATTCAGCAATGTTGCCAACATAGTCCGCGTTCAAAAAGTTTATTAATAGTGAAGTAATGAAATTTCATTCTTGTATTAGTGGGAAAACATGTTGATTACTTATACTAATCATCAACAATCAGGTAATGTATTAGTTTTTCCACTCGAAACAGGCCCGTGAAATGAGATATTTTTCGCGGGTGTTGAATAAACATTATTTTTTTGTTTAAAGATAATTTTATACACTTTAATTTCTTCTCTGACTACTTTAAACGTTGAATGCTCCAAATTGAAATAATGAAAGCCGATGTCATGTGTGTATTTTATACCGTACCAAATCCCCACTTGGTAGGCTGCGACCTCTAAAAAGCGATAAATTGGCCCTAACCTAAAAATTCATACATCTTCATTGGCTGCACATTCCACTTGCACGACTGTATTGCGATTGAATTTCACATATACTGGCTTAATCGTATTATTCGCATTTTCGAAAATGCTTTAAGGAATAATCGCACTCCGAAAAATACAAAGCATGTTCCAACTTGAAGAATCACATCCCTATGTCTCCTATGGACACTAAATTCACTTTACACCCACATAAAAATCTTTCACTGTACTTATTTTGATTAATTCTATTTACTTTTAATCAATACAGACTAAATTGTACGTAAAATTTGAAAAAACCGATACAGTCATGTCATAGCGTCGTAGCGAAGGAAACAGCTTTGGAGATGGCGGATTGGCGGCTGCGTAGTTGCGCACGCCTGCGGCGTCTACTGGGGCAACAATTTATTGAAGAAATGTTACACGATTGTTACATAACAGTTATGTCACATTGTTACACAGCCGTTACTAATGTGCATTATACACAACTTACAGAACTACACAGTGTTACAATTTAATTACGTAACACTGTTAAAAAATTGTTATAGACCATGCGTGTAACCAAGTTACAAAACTCACATTGTTACATAGCTGTTACTAATGTGCATTATGCACAGCTTACAGAACTACGTCGTAATGACGTAACGGTTCACTTACGCAGCACTGTAACATAACAGTTATAGTTCTTGCGTTTAACCAAGATACAGAACAAACGTTACATATGTCTTCTATAACACTTACATCACACTGCTACAGAATTGTTACAATTTCTTTTTAGGGAACTGTTACATCTTCATTGTTACCTTCCAGTTATAGAACAATTACATCACTGAACAGTAACACTCGTTATATAACCAGATATAACAATGATCCTCTTTTGTTATGAAGCAGTTACATAACGTGTTTGCTGGGTGGGGACCGGTCTATGAGGCTTGTATATTTTTCTTTTTTATACATTTTCAACGAAAAAAGGCCACTTTTGATACTTTTTAATGTCACAGTAACTATAAAAATGTCAAAAAACTTCCTAAAATTGAGAGTATCTAAGAAAAATAAACATTACATTACGCCTGATGGTAGCAACAAAGTCGACATCTAAATGGGAGGTCTTCCCCAAAGTTGATAGAAAGTTCTCTGTTAAACGGTTTATATTGAAGCTGCTCGTTTACAAAAACATGTCGGCAGATCAAAGTCAACTGCAGTCTTGTTTAAAGCCTGCGAATAACTGTTCTTAAAGTTCCTATTCGCACCCACACACGTTCTCTTTCAGTTGAAGTTTTACTCAATGGACCACTCTCTAAGTTCTTTGTCCTCAATTTGTTATTTTTAGTATCGACCACTGCTAACCCGCCGAGAGAGATTTGTCCAAAAATCTGCCTCTACCAGCGTACGCTTAATGCAAGGAGAAAACCCTCAAAATTATCTTAATCCTTATCACAGTCTTCACAGTTTGCAGACTTTCACCTTGGATCCTTCTTCTCGTTAAATTGTACGTGAGGCTCGAGGGAAAGTTTTGGTGGTGCACTCATCTCGCGTAACTGTGCCGCCCGTTCTTGTACCGGCTTCACGGTTGTTCACGCTTGAATGCTTCTCCCCCCCCCTGAGCGTCTCTTGACGCCCTACACTTAAGGTCTTCACTCGGACAGTCAGCACCGTATTAGAAGTTATTTATATCACGACTCTCTGGGCATATACATTTCTACGTGTGCCGGGTTCAGAGACTATATATGCGGTCCTGAGTGTTTACTCACTAGTCGCTCTAAGTCCGGTTGAAACTAGATTTTAATAGCCCCCGTTACTGTGCTGATCAGGCACGAGGCCGGCACAGTTACGCGAGATGAGTATATTTGCAGACTCTTTTTACCGCACTATTTGTCAATTGTGTCTTTCGTCTGCTCTTGGCAAAAAGAAAATCTCAAAATACATATAGATATAGATATTGAAAAATTTGACGTTAAATAAGCCTACAAAAAGCATTCAGTTCTGCCGTATCTGAATTGCGTGTCATTTCTGGCAGTTTAAAACTAATTTTTTTCATAACAAATGCATGATTTCAACTCTTTCAATGCCTATAAAGCGGGGCTAAAGTTCTACATTTCAGTCCCTAGGGAGTAAAAAGTGACGTCGAAGGTGAGTAATGAAAATTATCAAGCGATCAGTTGATCGCGTTGACAGATTGTTTGTCAGATTAGACCAACTCGAAGGGGTAAGTTACCATAAAGTACCATAAGTTACCATAAATTATTATAAATTTCAAAAAAAAATCAATTTTTGGTAATTTATAAATTTACCATCCAAAATTCCTCCATATGAGCAGAAATCATTCCTGTGTTCCAATTGTGTTCGAAATCATGCATTTGCTACAAAAAATATCGTATGCAGCAAGGGGGAGGGGACTTTTTCGACGAGTGTATTTCGCCTACGGCTCGTACTGAAAAAGTAAACTCTTCAAAAAAGTCCCGCTTCTCCCCCTTGTGCATAATATACTATTTTTGACATTCATATATTTACGAATTTGTCAAAAATAAATTTTTCTACTCTCTATCTTTTATGCTTTCAGGCACCATATTTTGAAACAATTTTTTTTTTAATATGCAGTAAAGAACACGTATTTTATAAAAAATTTGTTCATTCGTCCAAAACCAGGACGTTATATAATAGTCCTATAATATAAAAAAAATTTCTAATTTTTGCTTCTTTTCAACAAATTATGATGTTTTATAGATTCGACCAAGAACCGAACCTCAACGGAACGAAAGCAGAGTCTATGGCTTTATGTCTCTGTTTAGTAAATTTGAAAAAAAAAATTAAAAACATGAGCTCAAACAAAGTCATTTTTGCAATTGAAATTGCACAAAAATCCTGTAAACGAAAAAGTTAGTTTCCAAAAATCAGTGTGATAGGCTCATCAGTGACAATTAAATGACACAGGAAAAATACTCTTTTTCCTCCCTCTTTTTTTCTTTCTTATTTAATTATCTCTAATGAGCCTATCACACTGATTTTTGGAAACATACTTTTCTCATTTAAGGGCTTTTTGTGCAATTTCAGTTGCACAAGAGAACTTTGTTTGAATTTATATTTGTAAACATTTTTTTTCAGAATGATGTTTTACTTCTGTCTTTGGAAGTATATTTTAGGTTTCTTTCCAATGCGATTTTTAATTGAGAAAACAATAGCGATGTTCACTTTCATCAATCTCATTGAAAAGTCTAAAAATTCAAGCCTTCGTGTAAGAAAGCGTCCATTAATCAAGGAAGACTTTTTTGGGGGGTGGGGGTCTGTAAAATCTTACGAATTTTTACTTAGAGGGGGGAGCCACAGCATTTTTTACGTAAGTTTCCTCCTTCTAATTATTTTTAAAACATATGCTAATTGAAACCAGTTATGGCTGTTAAAATTACTTTTTATACATTATACACCTCATATTATTACATATTTGTTTTATTTCATTTTTATTATGTAATACTAAATATTAATTTAAATCCGTGTAATCCCTCAAAATGCCTTGAAAAAAGGTTAAAATCCTTGAGATTCCGTGAAATATTTCGAAATATTACGAGATCCTTTGAAATCTTTCAAATCCCTTCAAGGCCATGTAACGAGTGGGTCACGTGACCAGATTCCTACCTTACTGACACTTTTTTTATTCCCCAACTTACGTTCACACGAAGCGCCACATCGAGTTGAAAATTTAGAAAACTAAATAAGAAGCACTAAGAAAGGTGTGTCTGGTCCTAAATTTGTATAATTATCAAAAAAGCAAAAAAAAAATGCTTACAAAATTTTTTT
>JAUMHM010000085.1:26416466-26431135 GCA_032362435.1 Melikaiella ostensackeni
GAGATAAACCGATCCAACACTAGCACGAATCGAATGTCGGTTTTTCGACATTCAAAGCGTGTCCAATGTCGGTTTAAAATCGAATCGAATCTTTTTGCACACGTCTAATTTTAGTATAAAACTCTTGTTAATAACAGACATCTAAAATTGACTAATGTGATTAATGCTCCTGATGAGGAGAGCATGTTGATTCTTGAAACGTCGTAGAAATTCATCTAATAAATGATCTTATTTAAATCATTGAGGTTTTTTTGGCATAAAGAATGTCACTCCACATCTGAAGAATTATTTATTATTTATAAATATCTCAGGCGCACAAAAACAACCACATTAACAAGATCGATTTCGATTAAGTAAATAATTTTGTTCAAAAATTGACAAACGGTATTGGTAGATCATGGAAGGTCATGAGAGATTCTTCAATAGGTCAATCGGTGCGTCTCGGAAACGCAAAAATATACATCATATACAGTACTATTATATTCCCAATATCAGAAAAGCTTTTCTCATATAAACAAGGTAAATAATTTCAAACAATGAAGAATTCTCCAAATTTGGAATGACATCCTTCAGACCAAAAAAACCTCAATAATGGTAATAAGATCATTTATTAGATGAATTTCCACGACGTTTCGAGAGTCAACATGCTCTCCTCATCAGGAACATTAATCACATTAGTCTACTTTACATGTTCATTGTTAACAAGAGTTTTATACTAAAATCATCATCTATTATTTCTCTTCTCGAGTAAAGTCTGTGAAAGAAAGAAAATTGTTATTCAAAATATGTCGGAAAGTGGTTGATGGTTACTTTTTTATGTTATGTTATATTTTATTTCAAACCTCGAAATGGAGCACAACGCATGTCCTGATTCCGTTCTTGATTCAACTCTACTATTTTATAGCTAGTTACACAATTTGTAATATGTTGTTTCTCAAAAAAGAAACCATCAGCCACTTTTCGACATGTTTTGAATAACAATATTCATTCTATCACAGACGTTAGTCGAGAAGAGTAATAATACATAATGATTTCAATATAAAACTCTCGTTAACAATAGGCATGTAAAATTAACTAATGTGATTAATGTTCCTGATGAGGAAAGCATGCTGACTCTCGAAACGTTGTAGAAAGTCATCTAATAAATGATCTTATTAACATCATTGAGGTTTTTTTGGTCTAAAGGATGTCATTCCACATCTGGAGAATTCTTCATTATTTAAAATTGTTGACCTTGTTATATGAGAAAAACTGTTTTGATATTGGGAATATACATTACTGTATTTCATGTAATTGTTCGCGTTTTCAATTTACTTCAAATGATCTATTGAGGAGCCTTTGTTGATTTTTCATGATCTATCACTAGCAAATTACAAAATATAAAAAATTGTTTACTTTGTTTATATAAGGAAATCTCATTCAATACTCAAAATAAAACAGTACTCTAACCGAAAAAGTTGTTCCTTGCAACAAGATGCTTTGATTGACCCTTTGATGATCTGTCTGTTTTTCTGGAAATACGATTTTCGGTATAAGATCACAGTAAATTACAGTTGATCAACTTGATCCCGAAAATGGATCAAAATGATATGCGGCGCTTTTATACAGATTTTGATTTTTTTATTTGATCAGCAATTTGCGCATCACATAATGCTTCGATTCTTAAGACCATCTGCTTGTCATAAACTCTCATAAGTTTTCGAGTGTCAATTGTTATGCCACGATCTAGTCATGACCGTCTACAGGTACATGCACATTGAAACCTGAGCGTTCGAAGAAATTTCGTTTTTTTTTTTAAACGAAAAATCATTAAGTTCGACGAATACTTGACACATGTGGAACTAAGAAAACACTTTTTGAAGGTGATAAAAATAATTTCCATATGCATAGAGATTCATAGATTTATTGTAGATTTATAGAAATTGAAAATTAATTTTTTGAACCGAAAATTTAACCATTTCAGTTGAAGATTAGTCATTTTAGTTGAAAATTAATCTTTTTCGGTTAAAAATTCAATTATCAGGTTGAAAATTTAATGATGTTGTTGAAAAATCAACAAATTAGATGACATTCTTTTCTACCTTGACTGAAAAATAATTCTTGGTTGAAAATTCATCTCACTTGTTGAAAATTCGTCCTTCTGGTTTTAAAACTCATCTCTCTCTTTCGAAATTTCATATTTATTGATTAAAAATGCAATTGTTCGGTTGAGAATTAATTAATTTTGGTTAAAAATTCAACTGCTTGGTAGAAAGTTGAACTCCTTTGCTAAAAATTATTTTTTTTTGGTTGAAGACTCGTCTTTTTGGTTATTTTTTTTTTATTAAAAATTAATTTTTCTAACTGAAAATTTACGTATTCCAATCTTGGTTGAGAAATTATCTTTTTCAGACTTTTTGATTTAAAAATTAGAGTATTCTCATAGAAAATTCAACTATTTGAATGAAAATTAACTTTTTTTGTCGGAAATTTATATTTGTGGATTGAAAATTCAATTGTAGAAGATTTTACTTGGTTGAAGGTTGAACTACTTTACTAAAAACTCATTTTTTTTAGTTAGTGATACATCATTTTAGTCAAAAATTCATCCCTCAGTTTAAAAATTGGACTACTTTCTTGAAAATTCGTTTTTCTTCTTCTTGAAAAGTAATTTTTTGAATATTGATCTTTTTTGTTGAAAATTCAATATTTTGTTGAAAATTTGTATTTTTCTTGTTTTTTCCATTTAAACGCAAACTGAATTCATAGAACATAACAACAGAATCCAACTATTGTTGATTAAAAGTTAATTCTTTAATTCTGCTTTGGCTGAAGAGTTTTGATTGAGGATTCAACTGTTTTGTTGAAAGTTCGACTTTTTTGGTTGAATTGAACTGTTTTTTATTTAAAATTAAAATCTTTTTTCGTTTAAATATAAACTTTTACACTTTACGTTGATAACTTATCTTTTTCACTTGCAAATTTGTTGTTTTTTTGTTGTTGAAAATTCGTCTCTTATGGTAGAAAATTAATCTTGATTTAAGTTCATCTCTTTGCTTGAAAACTGTACTATTTTGTTGAAAATTTTTTTTTTCTCAATTGAAATTTAATTTTTTTAACTGAAAAGTTTACTATTTCAGTTGAATATCCATCATTTAAGTTAAAAATTCATATCTTAGGTACAAAATTTAATATTTTGTCAGAAAATCGTTTTTTTTTTGCTGAAAATCCAATTATTTTTGTTGGATAGATATTTCTGGTTGATTGAAAAATCTACTGCTTTGTTAAAAAATTCGTCTTTTTGGGTTGAAAATTCAACTTTGCCTGAAAATAAACTTTTTTGTTGAAATATTTTGTATTAGCGGATAGAAAATTCAACCGTTTTGCAGAAAATTCGTGTTTTTGGCTTCAAAATTCAACAATTTGGTTGACATTTTTTTTCTCTGAAAAATCTTTCTTAGTTGGAAAATACTGTAACACTAGCCAGTGTCTTAATAAATAGTAATAAATAAAATTTACATTGTTGCGCTTATTTTTTTCTACAGATAGGATGACAGATTTAGGAAAATGCGAAGTTTGCTCTGCCAATGCATCCCAAAAATGTGGTGGATGTGGAACTGTATCATATTGTAGTCGAGAACATCAATTAGCTCATTGGCCTAAACATAAAGTACAATGCAGTCCAGTGAAAATTACTTTTTGCAAAAAAATTGGACGACATTTGGTAGCTACAAGGAACATTAATCCTGGAGATTTAATATTAAAAGAATCACCCTTTATTTTGGGACCAAAAATTGCTCCTTTACCTGTTTGCGTTGGTTGTCTTCGAGAATTCGACAAAGGTGAGAAAAACACAGAACTTTTTCATTTCCAATAAATATTTTACTGCAAAATATTATCGATTCTTTTCTAACATTTGAAATTATTTTTCTTTCGAAGAATTGAAATTACATTATATCTGCTTTCCTCATTGAATAAGTGCAGCTCAAAAATCACCTAAAATTCCTACTTCCTCAACCTTGCAGATTTCCAAACATTCCTTATTTTTTAACAAAATTAACAACCTGCTAAGCAGGGTGGTCCAAAAATGCCTTGCAATTTTTTTTTAATTTCCATGCTCCATAAGTGAAAAATTGGATTTTGTGAGTTTTTGGCGTAAATTATTTTCTTTTTACGGTTTGTTTTGCTACGAATTGTTTCTAATACATAAAATATTACTTTCTGCTGATAATGAAATGTTCAAATAATTTCTTCACACTATTTATAATTGTACATAGCGATTTTCTCTTACAATAAAGCTAGAAAGTCGCGGTTTTTCAGAAGTTTTTAGCTTTTCAGTTAGAGCAAGGCACTTGTCAATTTAAGTTAACGAAGATAATTGCCTAAGCAATATGTTATTTTTTATAATAATATTGTCTTAGAATAATGGTAGATAGTTGCGTTTTTTTCTGAAATTTTTAACTTATGGTCCACTTTTCACTCAGTGAAATAATAATTGATTCAATTCAACACACTTAATTGTTCAAACAATTTATTATTTCTCATAACTATCTTCTTTCAGAATAATGCTAGAAAGTCACAGTTTTTCATGAAATTTACAGCTTTCTTAAATTTTAGTTAAGAACAAATAATAAATGAACATCAACAAAAATCAATTTTGAATAGTATTCCATTTTTCTGAAATGAAGTATATTTACTCTTCTGCTAATGGTTCAAAAATATTAATTTGGACAGAAAGGCTACCTTACAGTAGGGATAAAAATAAAGGATGGAATAATTAGAAGAATAATTTGAAAAATATATCCACAAAATAGAAAGAGATCGTTCAAAAAATGATTCTCGTTGATATTTATTTATTACTTGTTCATAATCACAAATTCAAACAAAAGCTGAAAATTTTAGAAAAAAACCGCAACTTTCTAGCATTACTCTAAGAGAAGATAGTTATGAACAATAATACATTGCTTAAGCAATTATGTTTGTTAACTTGCATTCAATATCACCTCACTAAAAGAAAAGTGGACAGAAAGTAAAGAAACTTAAAAAATAGTTGTAAACAATAATACATTGTTTAAACAATTATTTATATCAACTTCAATTTATAAGCGCCTCGCTCGAACTGAAAAGTTGGAAAATTCGGAAAACCCCGAGACTCTAACTCTATTCTAAGATAAAATTGTTATAAACAATAACCAATTGTTTAAACAATTTATTTGGACACCTAATTATCAGTAAAAAATAATGTTTAATCTATTAGAAACAATTTGTACTGAAAAAAAAAACCGCAGAAAAATTATAATTAGCGCCAAAAGCTCGCAAAATCCAATTTTTCACTTATAGGGTTTTTTGGGACTTTATAAAACAGACTTATGGGGGTGAAATTCAAACAGTAATTTTCGATTCATATTCTATGCCTCATTATGAAGATAAATTTTGAGGGTCAACTCAATACGCCTAATATTAACGATTCTGAATAGAATTTCCAAAAACGTATTTTTTTCTCATGGGAAATTACGTGTTAAACATCATGGGGATTGCGGAACCTCTAAATATAATATTTTTTTTCCAACAAAAAATTACGCATTTATTTTTTCATAGATTTGAACAGATTTGGGGGTGAGAGCATTAGAAATTTAAAAAAAATTGGACCACTCTACTGCTGGGTCTGAAATTGGGATCAAAGTCATTCAGTAATTCAATTGTAGGGAAAAAAGGGGAATTTTTCTTCGAAAAAATGGAATTTTTTTTCTTTCAAAAATATCAGCGTAATGAACAGAAATTATTAAATGCAAGACTATCATAAAAAATCACAAATTCCATTAAAAAATAAAATAATATTGTATTTATAAATCAAATATTACAAGAATAAAGTATTTCAATTAAGTGTGAGATATATTTTTTTTCTCTTTCGCAACACTGATGATTCAATCATGGCAGATTTTCATTCTTCTATTTTTTGATGGGAAGAACGAATGTATCGCTGGATTCTTTATATGAAATGTTTTCCAACAATTTTAAAAATATTAAACAAAAGTTAGGGAAGAATATTTACAGTGCATTGCACTTTGTGAATTGTTTACACAATAAATACTAGGGTGGCGCTTAAAAATAAAAAATTCAATTTTCAAAACGGAACCCCTCCAATTTTTTTTCTTTTATTGAAAGAAACTCAATGGAACTTTTTGAAATATTCGAAATTTATTCTATGGGTGCAAAAGTTGTAGGAAATATTTTTGTGTGTTATTCTAGGTAGCAAATAAGAATATAAAATTGAAAATGATGAACAAATTCCTGCGGAATACAGGAATTTTTGAATGAAGAAAAACTACTTTTTTGGATTCGGGTAGATTAAAATCTATTTTTAAAATGTTGAAAATTTGTTTAACTGAAACTTATTTAGATTAAATTAGAGTAATACGGTATTATTTCATATTTTCAAACCAAATTTTTTTTACTTATAAAACCATGGCCTGCTATTCTAATTTAAACTAAACATGTTTCAAGTAAAAAAATTTCAACTTTTTAAAAATCAATGTTTATCTAGTCGAATGCATAAAAGTCATTTTTTCATCATTAAAAGAAACTCCCGTTTTCCGCAGGAACTTTTTTCATCATTTTCAATTTTATATTCTTACTTGCTACCTAAGACACTACACAAAAATATTTTTTATACAATTTTTGCGCCTATATAATAAATTTGAAAAATGTCAAAATTACGAAAGTTTCAAAAACTTTCTGGCACCACAAAAACTTTTTAAAAATTTTGATAAAAATCCAGTGAGCTTCTGTCACTAAAAATAAAAAATTGAAGGAGTACTATTTTGGAAAATTGAACTTTTAAGTTTTGAGCGCTACCCTCATAAATACAGAAACATAGATAATCACGAGTATCCTCAATAACTGTATTTAGAATGGACAGGAATACAAAATTTCAGAAAGTCGAAAAAAATGATTAAACATACTTTTTTTAGCTCTGCGAATAACATGTTTTTAAGCCCGCATAAAATTCTTTCGTAATTATTCCATTTCCATAATTTGTTCAAAAGACCTAAAGCTCGGATAGGCTGAACCAATTTATTGCTGCATTCTTTAAATGAAATGTTTTTTGAAAATTCTGAAAGCATTAAAGAAATCATTTTTTGTAAACAATTTCAAAGACAATCAAACTTTGTTGTTTGTTCAAAAAATCAAAATAAAAAGATGTTATATTACGCAAATCCTAAATAATTCTATGCAAAATGGCCAGGAATACAAAACTTTAAAGAGCCCAAAAAATAATTAAATTTTTTTTTCACAGTGCATCCCTTGCCGAATGTATAAAAGTAAATATAAAAAGTGTGAAATCGAAAATGATTTGAGGATTATAATTTACAAAATGGATTGACATTTTTTATTAATAATTTCGAATTGAAAGCGTTTGAAATTTAAAAAAAAATATATGTATTGAACGATTTTGAGTTTAAAACGTTATGAATCAAACAAATTTTAGATTAGGCAAAATTTTGAAAAAAGGACAATGTTTCGAATGGAATGAAAAGGAGTTCGAACTGTGGTATATCATTTTGAAGTCAAAGCCTTCAAAATTGAATAATTTCATAATAGAATTTTGAAAGTTGGATCTCTTGAAAATCAAAGGAATCGAAATTGTATTATTTCTGAATGAAAGCGTTCAAAATTGATTAATTAAAAATCGAAACCCCTTGAATTTAAATAATTTTAAATTCGAAGCGATTAAAATTTAACAATTTGACAATTTGAAATTGAAAACTAAATTTCCTATTTCAAATTAAAAGCTTTTGGGATTCTAGCCTAGCATATTATTATTATTTAAAAAAATTAAAATTGATTCGACAAATTTTTTCAGGATCAAAAAATAAAATCACCGATAAATTCACCCTTCAAAATGGAAAAATTTTCAGTTACAAGCCTTTAAAATTGAATTATTCTAAAAGACCTTCAAAATGAAGTAATTTTAAATGGGAAACATTATAAATGAAAAAATTTCTAAGACGGAACGTTGAAAATTAAACGAATCTGAACTTCATTTATAAAGTGCAAAAATGGTTAATTACCAACAATTGTGATATTAAAACTTTTTCACGCTCATATCCTTTAAAATTTGAATTATTTTAAATAAATTTAAATTGTTCCAAAATTAACACTTTTCAAATTGTTAATTTTATTTTTTAAAATTTAACCATTTCGATTTTAATTGTAAAATTCAAACTTACAAAAGGAAAAAAATGGAAACTTCAGCGTACAACATGAAAATTCAGTACTCTGAAATTGTAACCATTCAAAATTCTAGAAATTATTTAATTACTGAGGTATCAACTTCAGATAGCGCAATTTTTACCTATTTTAATTTTAAACAACACAATTCTTAAATGTTTAATTTTAAATCGTGTAATTTTCAACACTTCATTTAGAATCATTATTCATTCTTGAATCTTTCAATCAAATATTTTTCAATTTTGAATGATTGATTTTTCAAAATCTTTAGCTAAAAATCGGACAATTTTGAAATATCACATTAAAAATATTTCACACTAAATATTTGTTAATAGAACACAATAATAAAATCCAACTATTTTTGGTTGAAAATAAACCTTTGTGTTGAAAATTCATATTTTCAAGTTAAAAATCTATTTGTTTGTAGAAAATTCACTTTTTGTCTTGAAAATTCAACAATTTAGTAGATTTTTTTTCTTTCTTGACTAAAAAATCTTTCTTGGTTGAACATTCAACTCTTTTGTTGAAAATTCTTGTTTTTGAATTGAAAATTCATCTTTTATGGTAAAAATTTCATCTTTTTTGGTTAAAAATGCAACTTTTTGGTTGAAAATTAATCAGTTTTGTTTGAGAATTTAGCTATTCTGTTGGAAATTCGTCTTTTAGGTTTAAAATTTCATCTCTTTTAGTAGGAATTGAATTTGTTTTGCTTAAAGATGTAACTACTTGGTTAAAATTTGAAGTACTGAGATAAGAATTCATTTTTTAATCAAAAATTCATAATTGTAGTTGATAATTAATCTTTTTTGTTAAACATTTAATCATTTTGTTGCAAATTCGTTTTTCTATTTTTTCAACTGAAAATTTAGGTATTCCATTTTTGGTTGAAAATTGATTTTTTTTAGTTGAAAATTCTTTCATGACTGAAAATTTGTTTTTGGTTGAAAACTCGTCTTTTTGTTTTGAAAATTCATCTCTATTGGTAGAAATTTTATCTTTTTGTTCAAAAATGCAACAGTTTGGTAGAAAATTAATCTGTTTTGGTTGAGAATTCAAGTATTTTGTTGAAAATTCATATTTTCGGGTAGAAAATTCGTCTTTTTGGCTTGAAAATTCAAGAATTTGGTTGAATTTTTTTTTGTTTCTTGAATGAAAAGTCTGTTTTGGATAAAAATTCAACAATTTTGATGAAAATTCATGTTCTGGGTTTAAAAATTCCTCTCCTTTGCTAGAAATTTAATCTTTTTTGGTTATAAATGCAACTGCTTGGTTGAAAATTAATCTGTTTTGGTTGGGGGTTCAACTATTTTGTTGCAAATTCGTCTTTTTTAGATGCGATCAACTTTTTTTGATTTAAAATTCAAATATTTTTTAGTTCAAATATCAACTACTACATTTTTCGTTGAGAATTCATCTTTTTGGGTTGAAAATTCATGTATTTGGTTAAAAGCTAAACTATTTTGTTAAAAATTCATCTCTTAGATTGAAAATGTAATTATTTCGTTGAAATTCGTCTTTTGCTAGAAAATTAATTTTCATGGTTGCAAATTGATCTTTCTGGTTGAAAATTCAACTATTTGGATGAAAATTCAACTGTTTATAAGATCGGTTGAAACTGAAGAATATTTGTTAATAGAACACAATAATAAAATTCAACTATTTTTGGTTGAAAATTAATTCCTTTTTGTTGAAAAGTCCACTATCATATCTTTAGTTGAGAATTAATTTTTTTTGGTTAAAAATGTTATTGTTGGCTTCAAAATTTAATTATTTTGTTAGAAAATTCAACTATTTGGTTGAAAATTGACCTTCTTGTTGAAAAGTCATATTTTCAGGTTAAAAATTCATTTGTCTTGGAAAAATTCGCTTTTTGGCTAAAAATTCAACAATTTGGTACAATTTTTCAACAAATTAACAGAAAAAATGGTCGAAAATGTCAACTTAACAGAAAAATTCGCGAGACAAAAAACACGCGAAAAGCGAGCAGAAACATAGGAGCTTCAATATAGAAAAAGTGAATGAATGAATTGGAAGATTATTATTATTATTTTGAAAAATGGTTTATCTCCCCCTTCACGGTTAAGCAAGAAACTCCATATACTTAAAAAATTTACTCCGCCGACCCTGTTAATGGTGGTGTGTCCTTTAAAGAAACAAAATTTTAGACACATTTTTTTACATAATTTACTTCTGCTTCTGATAATTAAGACTTTTAATTTACATAGATTTCTAGTTATTTTCGACACGAATTCATGGGTACCATGTAAATTGTTTTAATGTTTATTTAGTCCTTTTTATTGATCTTCAAATAAATCTTTAAATAAAAATTATATAAACATGAAAATAATTTACATGGTACCAATGAATTCATGTCGAAAATATCTAGAAGTCTAGGTAAACTAAAAGTCCTAATTTTTGAAAGGAAAAGAAAATTATGTAAGAAAATGTGTCTAAAATTTCTTTTCTATAAAAGTACACACCTCCATTAAATTCACACAAAAAGTTAGGCTAATACTGTCCTAAAGATTTTTTCATAACGACGAAAACAACGAAGATATTTAGAGTTTAATCTTTGATTTCGATGTAGGGTGCAAAACTTCATCCGATTGGACTAAATTTTTTTAGAGATGTTCTTTTTTTCAAAAAGGAACAAGAATTTCCAAGAGCACATTGTATTCTTCAAACTGTGCGATTTTTGAAATACCCCATTACACAAGTATAGATTGTGGCGCTAATTTTTCAATATTATAGATTTCTATATGAAAAATTAATCGCAGCCACAAAAAGAAAAGGGAAGAAATGGACAAAATTCTCAAATATACGGATTATAGGGGATTTTGAGAAATATAGGGCTAATGGAGAAAATGAAAAATTAGGGTAAAAAGGGGAATAGGAGACTGACTGTGCTCCCTGATAAAATTCTAAAATTCTAAAATTCTAAAATTCTAACAAAAAGTTCTTCTACAAATTAGAAAAAAAAACTAATGAGGACTCGCGGGAGAGGAAACAGTGGAGTATTGGAGTGCAGTATTGTATGTAAAATTTTGAAAAAATCGACAAAAACAAATTTTTCCGACATGAAAGAATTTTCAACTAAAAAGAATCAATTTTCAATCAAAAATGGAATAGTTAAATTTTCAGTCAGAAAATTGATTTTCAACTAACAGAAAAACTAATTTGCAAGAAAATAGTTACATTTTCAACAAAAGAGATGAGTTCAACTAAAATGATGAAACTTTAATTTAAAAAATTAACTTTTAACTAAGTAGTTCAACTTTCAACCAAGTAGTTGCATTTTTAACCGAAAAACATTCAATTTCTACCAATATAAATGAATTTTTAAACCAAAAAGACCAATTTTCAACAAAATAGTTAATTTTTTCATCAATTTTCAAATCAAAAACACAAATTCTCAACAAAAGAGTTTAATTTTCAACTAAGAAAGATTTTTTAGTCAAGAAAGAAAAAAATGTCTACCAAATTGTTGAATTTTCAAGCCATAAAGCGAATTTTCCACAAGGCAAATAAATGTTTAATTTGGAAATGTGAATTTTCAACCAAATAGTTGAATTTTCTATCAAAATAATTAAATTTTGAAGCCAGTAATAAAATTCTTAACCAAAAAAGATTAAACCCTAAAAACATATTTTTTAAATATAATAGTAGATTTTTCAACAAAAAAGAATTAACTTTTAACTAAAAATAATTGGATTTTATTATTGCGTTCTATTAACAAATATTTATTGTAAAATATTTTAAAAATAATATTTTTAAATTGTCTGATTTTCAGTTGAAGATTTCAAAAAATGAGTAATTTGCAATTGAAAAATATTTGATTGGAAGATTCAAGAATGAATTATAATTCTGAATGAAGTGTTGAAAATTACACGATTTGAAATTTAAAAGTTAAAAATTGGGTTGTTCAAAATCAAAATAGGTAAAAATTCAACTACCTGAAATTGATACCTCAGTAATTGAATAATTTCTTTAATTATGAATGGTTAAAATTTCAGAGTTCTGAATTTTCATGTGGAACGCTGAAGCTTCAATTTTTCCCTTTCATAAGTCTTAATTTTGCAATTAAAATTGAAATGATTTAATTTTAAAATCATAATTAATAATTTAAAAATTTTTTAATTTACTTAAAATAATTAAAATTTTAAAGGGTGTGAGTATGAAAAAGTTTTGACATCACAATTATTGGTAATTAACCATTTTTGCAGTTTATAAATGAAGTTCGGATTCGTTTGATTTTTAACGTTCCGTATTAGAAATTTTTTCATTTTTAATGTTTCTCATTCAAAATTACTTCATGTTGAAGGTCTTTTAGAATAATTCAATTTTAAAGGTTTATAATTGAAAATTTTTCCATCATGAACGGTGAGTCTGACGGTGATTTCATTTTTTGTTCTTAGAAAAATTGGTAGAATTAATTTTAATTTTTTTTATAATAACGATATACAATTCTAGAATTTCAGAAGATTTAAATTTAAAACATTAAATTTAGTTTTCAATTCCAAATTGTCAAATTTTCAAATTTTAATCGCTTCGAATTGAAAATTATTTAAATTCAAGGGTTTTCAATTTTTGATTATTGAATTTTGAACGCTTTTAATTAGAAATAATACAATTTCAATTCCTTTGAATTTTAAATGATCCAAGTTTCAAAATTTTAACCTGAGATTGTTCAATTTTGAACGCTTTGATTTCAAAATGATATAATTTAAGGTCCTTTTCATTCCCTTCGAAATAATGTCCTTTTTCAATCTCAAACGCTTTCTATTCAAAATTATTAATTATTATTTCAAAAACTTGTAAAACTCTTATTATTGAAAAATTTGTTTGATAATAGATTCTTAAATTATTTATGTTTTTAATATTGAGAAACAAAAATCCAGGAAAGTGTAGTAATATAGTTAATACTAGTATACATTTAAAGGAAAAAAACTTCCTTATTTCAGTGTAAGGAATTCCATACACTCTCCGATCCAGTCACTAGTGTATGGAGTGCTCCATAAACTCCATGCATACTCCTCCGCCCCTGACCACTAAATTCACAATAAAAAATTAGTCTAATATCGTTCTTAAAAAACTTTTTTGTAACCACGAAAACAACGAAGATATTTAGAGATGAGATTCTCGATACTACGTGCAATATTTCATTCGATTAAATTACATTTTTTTAGGGATTTTCTTTTTTTCAAAAAAGAACAAGAATTTCCAGGAGCACATTGTATTTTTTAAACTTTGTGATTTTTAAAATATCCTACTGCACAAATATAGATTGTGGCGCTAATTTTTCAATATTATAGGTTTATATTTGAAAAAATTAATCGCAGCTTCAAAAAAAGGAAGTAAATTACCAAAATTCTCAAATATAGAAATTATAGGGGATTTTGAGAAAAAATATGGTCAAAGGGGGAAGGGGGAAAAATAGGGGAAAAAGAGGAATAGGAGACTGACTGTGATCCCTGCTAAAATTCCAAAATTCTAACAAAAAGTTCTTCTGCAAATTAAAAAAAAAAAGAAACTAACGAGTACTCGCTGCAGAGGAAACAGTGGAGTATTGCAGATCTTGTGGCTGGCCAGTCTGCGAATCAAAATGCTCAAATTCATCCTGGCATTCGAAAGAATGTGAAACTTTGAAAAAATCGGGATGCAAATCACCGTCGATTAAATTTGGCGAAAAAGATCCTGCCTATGGTGTTCTGACACCGCTGAGGTGCTTACTGCTTTCCTCACGAGACAAGGAAAAGCTGAATTCTTTGCAAAGTCACCTGGAAGAAAGATCTAAGACAGCCTTGTACCAAGCCTACCGCAAAAGCATCGTGCCGGCCATAAGGGAAACCCTAAAGATGCCCTGCGACGAAAACGATATCCTCAAAGTAAGAGAGCATGTCAGGTAGATTCTCTATCGATTCAGTTCAAGTTAATGACCTCGAGGACCCTCAAGTGACACCTGAATCAGATGCTAATTTTCATGCTCTAACTCCCTCAGCTTTCTTAGTCAATAAATATTAATTACATTCTTGATAACTTTTCGAAATAGTTCATGCGTTTAAATGGGCAAAAAATCACCTTTTCATAATGGGTAGGGTTGCCATATGTCCAAAGGAGTTTAGCAGGATACCTAGTGCCAAAACCCTAAAAAAAAAGGTCACCGCGTCTGCTGACCGGAACGTCTGGTACAGCCTGGTATATCCATGGGTCCTAAAAGATAGTACGCAACTCACGGTGATGGATAGAAATTATGTACCTCGCGTTAACAGATAGAATCTACGCAACTCGAAGTGACGGATAGAAAATACGCAACTCGCAGTAGCGATTAGAAACTACGTAACTTCATTTTTTGGAATTTTGTGTTACCGTCAGAACCTTTTAGAGCGTGTTGAAAGCCGTAATAAAAACGCTTCAATTCTTATATTCATTAATGTAAAGCGTAGTAATTAATGAAAAAC
>JAUMHM010000085.1:26451938-26463124 GCA_032362435.1 Melikaiella ostensackeni
CACACCTTCGCTCGGGAGTTCCCCGAGCGTGCGTTTATTTCGCTAGTTGCCCGCGGAGCGGCGCTCGCAAAAAGTCGCCGTGAATGCTAACGTTGGGTGAGACATCTCCCTACTTGTCTCTGATTATAGGTCCCAATTCCACTCATCGGGGAACATGGGAAACTGCGGCGCTGATCGCCTTTCGCCCAACTATCTTGTTAAACTTTAAATGTAAATCTAATATCGGAATTCATAAATTCTTTAAATTATATACACCTTTATCAAATGTTGAAGCGTGATAAGCATCTGCTTTTGTAATTATGAATTTAATACTTACTCATCAAGTAAGTTAAGTGTAAAAGAAGGTTTAATCTATGATAACAATATTTGGCTCCTTTGTTACTTTTATATTTACATTATTTACTGTGATTATACCTAAACTCGTAGAATAACACTTAACTAGTAAAATACGACGGAGCGAATTTACCAAAAAAAAAAGGAAATAAAAAATTCTAAAGCTTTTTATAAAATTGTTACATTAAATGGATCAGACGTGAAGAGTTCTTAAGGTTATATTTTGGCATCGGGTGTTAACACATCCATTTTGGTTACTTTGACACTTTTGAGTCTGGTCAAAATTTAAACACAACATTTTGGTGAAAGGCTATCAGCGCGTCAGTTTCGCGGTTTGTCCGCTGAGTCAAGTTGGGAACCAACTTCATATAGGCTGGAATGGCTGGCGTGACATACCCCTGGTCAAAAGGAATGTCTGCTTCTTGCAGAATTCTGAATCCGCTTTGACACTTTTGTCTCCACTTTTCACGCGAACTCAGAGTAAACAAGAGCAGCTTTTCCATTTCATAATTTCGAGAAGTTTTTCCCGTGAAAAATGTGTGATACCGGCTTAGACGAAAGGTGATTGTCGCAGGGGATGTTTTTGACATTTCGTCTGACTACTTCCTTATTTTCTTACCTAGTTTTTTGTTTTTCGTTTCAGGGTTGTGGACGAGATAGAAGCTCTAAAAGCAATTCTCCTAGACGATGAGCTTAACATAAAAGAGAACGAGAGGTAAGTAAAAAGGAATATATTTTTTCGATGCTTATTTACATAATTTCTTTTTCATTTATTTCCAGGGGTGAGCCAGAATTAATAGAGATTTTAGTGTTTCCCTCGACTGGAGAAGATTCTCAATCTCAGTATGTTTGTGTTCGACTTGTTGTTAAACTGGTTCCTGGATATCCAGATGTTTCTCCCGATGTTAGTTTTCGGAATCCTAGAGGTTTGGATGAAGGAA
This sequence comes from Melikaiella ostensackeni, assembly GCA_032362435.1. Classification (NCBI taxonomy): domain Eukaryota; kingdom Metazoa; phylum Arthropoda; class Insecta; order Hymenoptera; family Cynipidae; genus Melikaiella; species Melikaiella ostensackeni. The sequence goes on from JAUMHM010000085.1 coordinate 26,453,213, forward strand.
CGATGCAAATTATTCAGTCAGAGGCTAAAACGAAGTGCCAGGATTTTGTCGGACAACCTGTGATGTTCGAATTAATTGAGGTGAGGAGGATTTTTCGATTTTATAATTTCTAAACAAATTTTGGATTAATCGTTTTCTACTGTCATTTGTAAATTTCAATATTTAATTCCTTACTCGTAAAATTAAAATAAATTTTACAACTTTTATTGTTAAACACAGTTATTAGCACCAATAAATGAAATACAATAAGAGTTTTGTATACTAATGACTCCAAAGATTCCTTCAAACTATTTTAAAGGAATTTAAAACGTTGAAAATTCCGGACCGATCATTAATTACGTTGAAAACAATTTCATTAAATAATTTACTAACTTGATTTTAAACCAGTTTTGATTTGCATTTGAAATATATAGCAACCACGTGCGATAAGCAACAAATTTCATTACATCAGCTTTTTGATTGCCTCTAGAAAGTAAATATTAGAATGTCAAACAAGTGACTTTACACATTTGCAAGTTAAACAATAAATTTTTAACATTTAAACTCCAGCCGGGATCAGTTAAATTCACTTTTAATTGACGGAACAGGCAGACAACAAATGAAAAATGGCATTGAAATTTCAGTTGGTAAGGGAGCATCTAACGGCTAGCAATCTTCCCACTGGACAATGTGCAGTTTGCCTATACGGATTTAGAGAAGGAGACGAATTCACAAAAACGGAATGTTATCATCACTTCCACTCTCATTGCTTAGCATCCCACATTGCAGCTGCAAAACGATATTATCGCGAAGAACAAGATAAATTACCCCAATGGCAGCAAGATACCACGAAAATATTTCAGGTATTTCCATACTTCAGTAATCTAATATATAAATTCGCACAAAAAATGCATTATTCTAATTGCATTATGTATTTATAATTTAAGAAGACAGATCTAATTTTAAAAGAGCTGTTCTTCTTAAATTGAAGATTGAAAATCTTTTTTAAAAAACAGCCAATCTGTCCCGTATGCCGAGAACCAATTAACTGCGACTTGGATAGATTAGATTCAGCGCCACCTCCAATTGAAGCCGAGACAGATACAGAGTTTTCCTTAACAGAAGAATTACGAGAACTCCAGAAAAAAATGACAGTTCTATACCTCCACCAGCAAAAACGAGGAGGCATAATCGATTTAGAAGCTGAGGGAGTTAAAATGCTAGTTCGGACAGAAGACGAGTCTGTCCCAGCTGCAGAAGAATTGAGTCCCCCTGGTCCCAGTTTAAATAGTTTTTCGGATCAAGCGGCCCAAGTGGTAAGGCTAATTTTTCACTGGTCTTTCAGGTCCTTCAGTTCTTATAGCAATCCTGTTCTCTAATTAAAAAGACGTTGAAGATCCGGTCCATAAATTTCTATTCCTTTGTATTATTTATACACATTTAAATTTCGACCTCTCCAAACTTTCTGAAGATTCTTCCTCGTAGAGAGCGCTAGTGTACATGATTTTGAAGCTTCCCAATTTCGCCACGCAAGACCAAATCTATCAATATCTTTGATCTATCAATGTTAGTACTCTTTTGATTTATTCTATAACTTTAATCGTCTCTTTTCTCTAATTTAAAAGCAATCGTCAAATACCAATCAAAATGCTCAGCAGCAGCAGTCACAAAATCAAATGAGACAATCGCACCACAATCACCATGGTCATAATAATCATGGCCATCGCAATCGAGATCGCGGACGAGGTCACTACCGTCGTTACTTTGAGAAAGCCAGACAAACAGACTCGACTTCCAGATGACAATGGGCCGACTATCTTAAACCCTGGTCTCTCTCTTTACGAAGCATAGATACTATGATTAAAATTAGTAGCATAGTCGCTGTAACATACCCTAGCTGCAGTCTAACTTTTAATCGTCTCTGTGTTCCGAAATTGTAGGCATTGCTGTCTAGCAACATTTCCAATGTGAGAGCTTGTGGCATTGGTTATGTTGAAATTGAAACCTTTAAAGGGTGTCTACATAGACTGAAGCCGGGGTGCTTTCTTTATCACCTCTATCGAATGAGTGGGTCTTCAAATGATTACAAATTACGTTCAGCTAGAATCTCGATTCATCAAAACGCAACAGACCTTTGTATCTTACGAGAGTTTTCACTCGAAAATAGCTGACGATAGTATAATTTAGACTCATGATCTTATTTATTCGTTTTTTATAATAAAAAATCGGTCATTCGAGGGGTAAACGGACAAAACCTAATAAATCTATTCTAATTATAAAAGAGAGAGGCAACTTAAACAGATTACGTGAAATTCATTCTTGTGGAATTTTTCTTAATTCCTGGAAGAATAATGATTTCATTGATATCGAGATAACTAAAAAATTCTTAGAAATAAACAGAAAAAATTTCTCCTTTTTTTTTGTTTTATAATATATTTTTTTTATGGGGAGAACATCCTGGTTTCCTCATGGGTTTCGACATGTTCAAAAATTTGCTTTTATTGCCTCGAAAACGGTCTTTTGATTTGGATTTAAAAAAGATAAAAATAAAAAAAAGAAGAGAAAAAAGGAGGAAGGGGATTTGGAGGTTGCCTTTTTTTTCTTTTTTTTTCGATGTAAGATGAAGAAACAAATAATTATTTTTTTTTTAATTTCTAAGAATTTTGTAGTTACATTTGAATGTTGGACGTTAAAGAGGAATTTAAATTTTGATTCATTCTGAATTTGATTTCTTAAATTTCAATTTAGATAACTGAAAGTTAGCATTATTTTTTTTATTAGAATGGATTTACGAGGTTCTGTTCAATTATTCCTGATTTAGGCAAGAATAATTTTAATAAAGTTTAAAAGGCACCGTCACCGTCTATTGTAGATATTCCTTTAAAACATTATATTGTTTTGCGAGGGGTACATAATTTCTAATTTGGTTGTACACCAATTTCAATATAACATGTGATTGCGCAATTTGGAACTTCAAAAATCAAATATTTTATACTTCAAAATCGAAAGGGTTTCAATGAGCAATTTCAAGGGTGTGGGATGAATCAATTCCAAATGATAGATTCAGTACAGAACTTTTCTATTTTAAGCACAACATTGAGAGTGTTTAAAAGTGTAATCTATTTCAAGATGAAAAAATATTGAGAAGTTTTCTGACATGAAACGTACAAAAGGGAACAATATTATTTAGAAATGAAGTTTAAAAATATGTAATTTAGAATCATTCAAGTTACACAATATTAAAATTCGAAAGGTTTATTTTGTAAGATTTAAAACTATGATTAACAAATCTTTGTTTCTAAAGTGATTGAAATAATCTTTGTACACAATTACAGAAAGTATATACCCCTCATTGTTTTGTCTATATTTTGCTGCAATTTGTAGAGAAAATATAAAAAATGTACGATCGCGATTCTTCAAATGTTCGCTATTGATAGCAATTTTGATCGATTTGTAAAAGTAGAGATAATTATTATCTACGTCGATTTATTACATAATTAGAAATTTAAATATAATTTAAATTAATAATTAATTTACCATGACTAGTCTTCTTTACATTCTTTAAGATCCTCTAATGATATGTTTGCCAAACTCTGAGGGCCATATAAGGTTACAACTATTAAGATGTGTCAGTACAATTGCTTACAATTATTTCATTATAAAAATTTTAATTATTGCAATTATATCTATGGAGAAGAATGGTAGAATTTAATTAATTATGTAATTGACTTAATTCTATATTAGAATTTTTTTAAGATCTTGATAAGTGTAAAATATTATTTAGTTTCTTTAAAGACCGTGTTTATTCCACAAAAAGGCTATTTTTTGTACTTTATTAAAATTTAAATGTACCTACAATTTACCTTTATATTAGCTTGTGAGGATAATTTATCGCAAATTTTAAGCTGCGATTATTCCTTACTTTACGCTTGACTGTGATATTTTCCGAAAAAAATAATCATTTATTACTTTTACATTTGTTTAGTTTGTAACTTGAGCAATTTTAACACTTTCATATCATGTGGAACCTTGTTTGGGACAATCATCCAGAAATTAAATACAAAGGAACCAGACAATTTCTTATCAAAAACCCAGATAGTGAACATCTGAAAAAATGTAAAGACAGTGTAATAATTAACCCATAGGATCGAATATAACAAAGTAGAAAAAGTAAATGTTACTAGTAACCATTGTTACTGCAGAAACTTGTCAGTGAGTTCAGAACTTGATACGTATCCAGGATAATATGTATTAATAATGTAATAATAATTGTCACTTTTAAATTTCCATATGAGTTTTATGTGATAATGTGGAGTCTAAAATATGAAGGATAGGTATAAATAAATAGGATCTTTTTGGAAAAGGGAGAAATGTATTAATAGTTGTATATCTTTTTACAAAAAGGATTTTATTACCGATCTCTTCTTAATGAATACTGCTTCTGAATTGCACAATAAATAATCTAATACTTAAATTAGAACGTTTATAACTTTTTGAATCACTTTGTTGCGCCTTTGGGGGCAAATGTGGCATTACTTCTACACTATTGTATTGACAATGTTACTTGATTTGTATACTTTGCGTATAATAAAAAAACTGCACAGTAATTATATCACCTCTAGTTTTAAATAAGTTTGACACAAACAAGCATATTAATTCTTTAGACAACTACACTCTCGCGAGGACTCAAAACGAAGGAGAAAAATATTTCCAAAAAATTCAAGTTTACCCGAAAAATGTCACAAAATTTTTTGAAATAATGTTAAATTAAAAGCGATAAGAAATTCGTCTTAACAGCGGTCATTTTAAGATAATACAATCTTTCGTCTTGTCGGTTTAAAACTTTAAACTTTTCGTCCTCGTAATAGAGAAGAAATTTAAATAATAACTATCACATGATAAATCACAAAACATCACAATATATTAAAATCTTTGATTAAATGCTTCTATAGATAAAAATCGCTGATATGACATTTTTGTAAATAATAACAGCAGCGATGCAGGCTAACTAGTGGGGTTTTCTCTTATGTACAAAATACTTGATTCAAGGATTATAGTAAAAAATCCTGTGACTTAGTAACTTCAATTCTACTATTAAAATATTTAAAAACGAAATGTAAAACTTTTAAAGAAAGAGTAATTTTGCAGATACTATACAGATACTATAGCCACAGTTCTGATTATATACAATTATGGTTATTAATACTTTACAGATTAGACTAAAGTCCTGGTGTTGTTTGGAGACGAAACTGTAGAAATTGGTCTGTTATCATAACAATTTGAAGTGAGGACTTGAAACTTGAGCAAATTTTGGTCCTCTTTGAATTTTTCTATTTTTATTTGCAGCTCGTTAACACCTAGCTGAATGGGACTCATCAAGTTTTTACTTTTCGACAAAACATCTGTTATTTTTGTCAACAATGCTGAATTAAGTGCCGGTGGCGATGGAAAGTTTGTAGAAGAAAGTCCGAGAGATGTTCCATCAGCGTAACCCTCATCAATACTTTCTTCTGAAATTCTGGTCATGGACTTGAGCTGTTCCTTTAACTCCTGAAAATACAATAGACGAAAATTACCAAAATTAATATTTAACAAAAATGTTTTTTAAAAAAGTAATACTATTCTGAGGGGTTGACCAGTCGACTTTCGAATGTACACCAGACTTCAAAGATTTCACCAAGATTTTAAACATTTAAAAGCTTTGAAAATACTTCCAAACATTGGAAATATTTCGCAAATATTTCAAAGATTTCAAAATTTGAAAAATATTTTAAAGATTTCGTATCAATTTCTCGAAGATTTCACAAAAATGACAACGATTTAACAAAGATTTCAAAAGGGATAGGAAAATTTCACAAAGATTTCAATGATATCACAAAGATTTCACGAAGGTTTGTATACCAAATTTCAAGAGTGATGAACCCCTCGTACTAGTCAGGAAAAATATTTCAATAATTCTAAAAGAATTCATACCTTGTTTTCATCAAGGGCTTGCTTGAGACATTCTTTCACAGAATCATCCATTTTAATTGTCTATAAAAAGATAAACTTATAAAATAATTAATATTTTGAAACAGACCGATTGATGAAACTTCTATTTTAAAAAAATATTATAAAGAAAATATACGTGAATACGTTCTCACAAGAAAAGTAAATATACATTTTACGCTAAAACTAAAAAATACAAATAATGATATTGAATATTTTTTATGTTGACTTCTTACATAGGTCCTATTCCAAAAAATAGAAAATAGGGAACATTTTTCTAAAAATAATAAATCTTTTTAGGATAAACACTTAATAAATAAAAAATGTACCTCGTTCTTCCTCTGTTTGTCTCCCTCCTGGCAAATTAAACTCTCCAACCTCTGGACTTTCCTCTTCTCCTTCTTCAGTTTCTTCAAAAGAGAACTATTTGCATTGAAAGAAAGTAACTTGAGCCTCTTGCTTTCTTCCAAAACCCCTTGCATCGAAGTAACTTTCTCTTCCAAGTCCGAGTTCCTCGCCTTGACAACTTTAAACTGCGCAATCATCTTCGAGAGCTGAGTCTGCAGTTGAGAAATCGCTTCTTCCACCTGACTCCGATTCTGCCTCGAAATCATCAAAGAAGACTGAAGAGCTTCGTTTTCAGACCTCAATTTCTGAACTTCGAAACGATTCACCCTCAAATTTTCTCCCAACTCGTTCTTCTCCGTTTCGCACCTCTGCATGTTCTCTTCCATTGAAGAAATCAAAGCGCAGTGCTTTTCAAAGGCATTTTCCATAGAAACCTTCACAGATTCTGTACTTGAAAGCCTTTGTTCAAGCAAATTTAACTGAGATTTCGTTTCTCTCAATTCTTCCTCCGTAGCTTCTAACTTTGTCGATAGATCTGGAGTGCATTCAATAATTGGAAGTGAAGAAACGTCACTTTCATTTTGTGTCTTGTTATGGATTATGTCATCAATCTTTAATCGCAGTTTATTATTCTCACTGTAGAGAAGGCCCTTTTCTTCCTTGAACTTAGAAACCAAATCCGCGTACTCCTGATTCACTTGTTTGCATTTAAGAGTCACCTCCGCAACAGTTTGCTGTTTTTGTCTCAGCAGTTCTTTATAGGTTCCAATTTCGACCTGTAAGACTTTTTGATTTGCTAGCATTCCGTGCAATTGTTGCTGGTACCATTTCGTCGAATTTTCAGCCGAAGCTAATCGATTTGCTGTGTCTTTTAAATTATTCTCTAGCTTTAATTTCTCTTGCAATGCGGACTGAGCATCTACATAAAATTCAGTGACCTTGTCCTTTAAACCTTGATTAGCGGCGATTTTCGAATTTAACTCTATTCTCAAGTTTTCCAGGTCGACTCGAAGACGTTCGTTTTCCAACTCCAATGAAGCGACCCGTTTCGATAATTCACTGTTTGATAAATCTGGTGTCGAGAGACGCAGTCGGAATTCGTCGTTTAATAAATGCAAGGAATCTCCGGATATTACGGAATCCAATTCACATCGAGAGGAGTCCGAAAAACTGTCCATGGTATTTTTATAGCTGACCGAGTGACATAGGTGAAATAACTGAAAAGAAAACGAAGTTAATAAAAAAGATAAACAAGTTATTTGACTAACAACAATGTTGGACAGAAGAAATCATTGAGAAATAGATATTTATAGAAATAATGAAACAAAATACAAAACTAACTGTGATTATAACTACTTCCATTTTTTGAGTCAACTTCGATCTCAACCACAAAATCACTCAAAGATCATTTCTTTTTAAATAATGTACTCTTTCTTACCTTCTTACTTGGCTTTCTTCTCAATAAAATGTGGCAGTCGACGAAAATCACGGATCAGAATTCGATTCGCACTTTGAAGACTTTACGGGGTCTAATGTAATTAGCGTAAACACAGAAGCATCACAAATTGACATATGTTTACATGCTTTATTTGATTTTAATCCCATTTCAATTGTAGAAAACACCACGTAACGTTAACCTCACTTTTTAAAATTAAAATGCTCATAAGTAATACTCGACGCCTTTTCTCAGTTAATATCAACACCGATTTTAGTCACAGCATCCAAATTATAAACAATATGCTCTGCGAAAGTCGTGAGTCATTCACGAGAATAAAAAGTGCAAGATGAAATGGAATGCGCAAAAGCCGTTTCAAGTGGTTGTGATATTTCCTAAAATTTTATGATTTTTGTATATAAATTAGAAAACAAAACAAGTTATGTTTGTTTAATTAAAGAAATTTTATGATTATTTAAAAATTTTAATATTTAACGTAACCTCAAAGTCATTGACATTAAGGATACGCTATTTATACATTTTGTAAGTATCATTTTTCTAAGATGAAAAAAATTATATTTTTGTCACGCAAAAACTATTGTTTTAGTTTCAGAGAACTTTTACTATTATTCAGAAATACGTATTTATAAATAAGACGTTCTTTTCTTTATTGATCGACAGCCAGGTGACAGATCACTTGAGCCAAATAATGACATTTACGCTGTGTTCCAGACTTCTAGGATTCACTAGACTATGATATGCGCGCGCATACGCGCGCGCCTAATATGTATATACAATTTTTTTAGAATTACCTTATGTTATATTCAATCATTAGTAAATAATGTATTTATTTCCTTTTTGATGTTATTGACTACCAATGCGACTGAAAGCAAGGTACATATGATTATAGACTATATAGATTATTAAAAGTGAAAAACTTGCGTCAACATTTATTTATTTTTCCTGCATTATGGATTTCTTAAATGTAGTTTATATAATTGTTTGAAAGTTTAAAAAGTAATGTCCCAGTACTACTCAGCAGTACAAATAATAATCGTAAGTTCGCAAAATTTTTAACTCTCTTGAGGTTGGTTCTGCTTTCGATGCACTACTTTTTCGAGAGTTTAGATATTCAAACAATTAAAACAATTGAGAAATTTTCTTTCGAAATATCATAATTGTATTTTAAAATGTCTTAAGACTGTAAACAAAAGTATCGTAAAAATAATAATTGTCTTATTTTTTTTTTGAAGAAGAAAATATTAAGTTCTATCTTTATGTGAAATATCATACAGGCATTACAACTTTAAGTCATATAATTATTCGCATTCCAAATATGTTGTTTTTCAAGGCAATTAAGATGACACATGTTTTATTGGTTTGCGAAAAAAAAATTGTTTTCGTGAAGTTATAAGTATTTGAAATTTTACGTTTTTTAAAATGTACTTTAAATCTTTATAAATTACGTCTCTGGATCAAGTAACTCTTCAAATGTTGGAAAACGCACAAAAGTATTGTCCAAATGTCTGAGTTTATGAAAATGTTAAAAGTTGCAAAATTAATCTATGCATAATCAAATGATGATTAATAGTAAATTATAAAAATATATATTAACAGTTTTTGTTGTTACTCTTCGAAACTGTGACCTATCATTATCGTTTTTAAATAACTTTTTATTTTGTAGATTATGTTAATGGTGAAGTCTACCGACTTTTCAGCGATATATTATAAACTACACGCAATTGATTAATATTTATATTGTAAATAAATTTGTTAACATTGTCAGAGTGAAGAAATTTTATTTGTCAAAATTAATTATAAAGCTTAATTGAAATTTATACTTATGAAAATATGAATAATATAATAATAATATGAATATTCTGAACAAGAATAACGATATTAGAAATAAACTTCAAAGATGATGCTATGTCGCCCTCTTTCAAAAGTAAAAGAATGAATATTTTTACAATATAGAGTTGAACGATTAATAGCTTCTACGTCAACGTTCATAGCTGCTAAAATTTCAAATTTTGACACTTCTTCAAATTGTTTCTTTCTAATAAGATCACCATACGTATTCTGAACAATACACTCGAACTCCAATATAAGGACAGTTTCGGGAGTTGCTTCGCACTGACCTTGCCCCTAAACCAGATCTCTCG
>JAUMHM010000085.1:26476848-26522084 GCA_032362435.1 Melikaiella ostensackeni
CACTTTTTGCATAAAAAAACTAATTTGGTTTCCACAACAAGCACTGTCCAAACTCACTTAAATATATTTTAGGATTGCATTTTTATGCGGGAAATACTTACTTGTGGAGTTTACACCTCAAAACTCACGATTACTGGGACCGTCCCGATTACTGGGACATCTACCTTATATTAGATATTCGATAAACTTCCACGATATTCCAACACTTGACTCTCCTAACTCAACTCTTGTGTTTACGATTTCCCTGCGGCTGTAATTGCGTATATCGCTGTTTTACCTGCAAATAGCTCGCGATCATCCTGGTCACGTGACTGGATTCACGACCGTACAACATTGGGCTAAAATGCAAGTATGCTGTTCTTGTACCCAACCGTTCAATTCTTTGATTTATTTGTCTTGTTCTAAAGATTAATAGAAAATATATTTTTGAAAAATTTAAATTTGATTCCCGGTTTGAATTTGTATTCCCGGTTAATTATCGGGTTTTCCAGTTTTATTTTGATTCCCGGCTATATCCCGATTTTTCCGGCTTCCTCGGTTAGGAGGCATCCTATAAATCGTCAACCTTCATGGTCAGCATTTTAAAAAAATTAATTTTTGTAGGCCGAGATTTCTTTCTCAATTTATAGAATATCTTTTTTTGTAAATTTTTTCTGACAACAGTTAAAGTTAAATTTAAAATTAATATCGAAGATAAATAGAAATATGTACCAATTCATAAAATCTAACATGACTTGAATGGATTTTCTATACAAAGAGCCGTTCATCTTTCTTTCCTTTACGCGTGTCTAGTATGGAAAATTCATTCGAAAATTCAGTCATTTTGCCGTTTATGTGTAAGTTTGACGTGACCTCACGTGACCTGCACATCACGATGACTTGGACAGTAAAAAAAAACTATTTAATCAGATGAGTCGGCTGAGTTTTTTTTTAAAAATGTGGTGCTTCCCATTTTCGTAAAAAAATTCTGACAAAAAACTTTTTTTTCATTTATATAATGTTTACAGTGAAATAAAGATAAATTAAATCAGTTACGTATAATTACCGGCATGTTTGTTGGACTTTGTAGCAGCTCTTCTTTGGGCGAAAGTTGGAACACAACTGCTGACTATCGAGACTGCAAGTCTTCTTATCGAGCAGAATGTTGATAAGAGAAAAAGACAACTAAGTCGATGAACTGAAAATACTCGTTTTGATTTTTTCCACGATCTATTTAATATGGCCGAATCAAAATTAACGATCAAAAACAAACAGCAGTTTCACAAATTAATACTAATCAAAATTAACAAAAAAACAAAATAGCAGTTACACAAATTAATGGAAAAGATTGCAGACCATGAAATTTGGAGAGTTATAAAATTTCCTAATAAATGATTTTTTAAAAAGAATACAAATATTACTAGACCGATGGACATGAAAATATTCCAATTTCATATAAATTAGGATATCAATTCTCAGGAACGTTTCAATTTATTTGATTTTATATTGCCATATAGGGTGGTTCAAAAATCGCAAAGTTTGAAAAATGCAATGTGCTCTTGGAAATTTGTGTCCCTTTTTGAAAGAAAAGAAGATCCCCAAAAAAATTTAATCCAATCGGATGAAAACTTGCGCTGCCGCATGGAATCAAAGTTGTTTCTGTATGTAAATTGTTTTAATGTTTATTTTGTCTTTTTTATCTATCTTCAAATATATTTTTAAATAAAAATTATATATACTTGAAAATAATTTACATGGTACTAATGAGATCATGTCGAAAATATCTAGAAGTCTAGGTGAACTAAAAGATTTAATTATTAGAAGCAAAAGTAAATTTTGTGAAAAAATTGTCTACATTTTTTTTCTGTAAAGTACACACCACCATTAAATTCACTATAAAAGGCTAATAGGCTAATACTGTCCTAAACATTTTTATGTGACCACGAAACAACGAAGATATTTAGAGTTCAATCTTTGATCTAGATGCGGGAGAGCAAAATTTCATCTGATTGAATTAAATTTTTTTTAGGGATTTCTTTTTTTCAGAAGGAACAAGAATTTCCAAAAGCACATTGCATTTTTCAAACTCTAAGATTTTTAAACCACCCTAATATACAAATAGAATTTAAATTAAATTTATTTCAATTTAATTTTAATTTAATTTGCAAATTTTTCTCACGGAATTTTCTGTAAGACTTCTGTAATCCAAATGAGCCTGAAATGGGTTAGGTGTACGGAAAATTCTGTTATACTATTATTATTTTCTTTTATTGTAACATTAAGCCAAATCACATAAACTTACTTACCTAAGTTCCAAGTTGGATAATTTTAAATTCATAATTGGAAAGAAATAATTTTTCTCGAATATAATTTTTTAAATAATTTAATATCAAATCAGATTAGGGTTTTTTAAGAGACAAAGCATTTTTTTATTTACTTATTCAGCAACTAACATTGTTACAAAATATATTCGTTCACTTTCCAAAAATTACATATTTTTTAGAATTTGTGCTAACAAATCATTGTTCATCATTGATTCCTTTTCTGGCGAAAGATATTTCACAGGTAAACGGGGACATCCAACGTTCAATGAAGCAACAAATCGCATTGCATATTTCATTGTCAGGAGCCACAAGCCTATAAAAAATTAATGAATTAAATATTGTTCAATATAATTTTGCAAATTATGAATGTTTTTCTACAAAATAGTTTATGATTTTATTTTCTTTCAATTTCGAAAATTATGGTGACATTAGAAAATGTTGTTTTATTATGATAACAAAATCTTACCATATGTTTCCATAATGGCGTAGCCTTTTGAATAGAGTTCTTGTTTTTTTCTTGCTGTCTCAAAATCTCTTTTTTTCCATGAATTTATAACTGATAGAACAAGTTCTGGGAATATATTTGCACCAGTCAGTATAAATGATTCCAATCCCATGACGCAAGATGATAATATTAACTGGAATAGGTATTTTAATTCTAAATAATGATTTTCAAAATGCAATTTTGAGTGTCTTAAGAAGACACAACTCATATTTTCTTTAAATTTTACAAAATTAATTTTTTTTTTCAATTTTACCTCATCATTGCCCAAGAAGACTACAAAACGTCCATTGTCAGCTCGAGAGGCTTCAAAAGCTTCTTCAATGTTATTACCAAAATATTTGATGCCAACAAAAGTTGGTATTTTATCGCCAACCGATTCCAAAAATTTTCCCATGTTTACTGAAAAATTGTGCGTTTTCAATTTGCATCCAATTCAGCTTTCAAATTTTACTTACTTTTCTATTTATGTATTTTTGATTTTTATTGTAGTTAAATTTATCTGTGGAACTTTGATTATTCCGTCTTATAAATTTCCGGAATCACAATCGGTCTCTTATTATCCTAGTCTCTGTTCATTCAATTTTTGTAATATCTAACAAATGCAAGTATTTTTCTCCACAATTAGTTAAAATAACAATTTTCAATAGAACATTGGAAAATTCAGAATTTTGAATTGAAACGTCCAAAATGTTGTGAATTCAAATTTAAATCCTTTAAGTAGATTGATTTCTTGTAATCAAAAAGATGAAAAAATTGTACTCCTATTGAACGATCATGATCCCTCAATCAGTTTATAAATGAAAAGTGAAATATAAATGTAGGAAACTTGAATTATAACATAATTAAGAATTTATTAATTCTTTATTATTTCATAATAATCCATTGACTTCTCGTTGTCGACAAAACTTAAATCAATAATTTCAAATTGTGAAAATTATAAGAACTTTCTACTTGTCAACAAAAAATTAAGTGTGACATTTTCCACTCGTTCTTTCATTAATACTGTTAATAGATATAAGAAAAACGTTGACTACATTCAGAGTCGAAATGAGATATACTGCCGTCCAAAACAAGTAAACCGGTAACTACATTTTTTATGAAATTTGAGATAAATATATATTTACGATCGTACAAACTCACTCTTTCATACTTTATATGATTTTTATTGAAATAATGGTAATCAAGGCTTTAATAAACAATTTTATTTCACCCGCAGCTGAAAAATTTGTAGTTATACAGAATAAAAAAAATAAAAGAAATAAAATAGTAAAGTCATACGTGAAGTTCATAAACTACGTTACCAATTTTGGGATTTTTTACTCCTTCCCCCCTGCCTTCCTCGTTAAATAATTAGGTTTTTGTAAAAATAGTTGAATTTTTAGCCAGAGAGTTGAATTTTCAACCTACAGAGATGCATTTTCAACCAAATAGGCGAATTTTCAACAAAAAAGTTGAATTTTCGACCGAAAAAGGTGACTTTAACAAAATAGTTGAATTCCCAACAAAATATTTAAGCTTTCAACAAAATAATCGAATTTTGAACCAAGTAGATGAGTTTTTAACCTACAAAGATGAATTTTAAACCAAGAAGATTAATTTTCTACCAAAAGACAGATTTTGAACAAATACATGAAGTTTTAACCAAATATTTAAAGAAAAATAAAAAACATAAGTTTCCAGCCAAAAAAGGAATAGTTTAATTTTCAGTTTAAAAAATTACTATTTAACAACAACAAAAAATGGATTTTCAATCAGATGCATGCAACGAAAAAAATGAATTTTCAACAAAAGAGTTCAAACCTCAAACAAACAGATGAATTTTCAACAAAGAAGATTCCCAAAAAGAAGAATTTTCAACAAAATACTTATTTTTTCAACTAAAGAGGGGAATCTTAAGAAAAAGAATTTTTAAGGGGGTAGTTAAACTTTCAATCAAGTAGTTGAATTTTTAACCATAAAAGATGAATTTTTAAACGAAGAGTTACATTTTCAAACCAAAAAATGAATTTTCTGCCAAGGAGATTATTATTCCACCAAGAGAACGATTTTCTAACAAAATACATTAATTTCCAACAAAATGGTTGCATTTTGAAGCTAAAAAGACGAATTACATATCCACAAAAGAGTTGAATTTTCAACTTGAAAATATGAATTTTAAAGCCAAAAAGACGAATATTCTACAACCAAATAGTACAATTTTCAACCAAAAGATGTATTTTGTACCAGGAAGATTACATAATGTTCAATCAAAAAATACGAATTTTCAACAAAATACATTAATTAAAAAAAAACAGTTGAATTTCTAACTTAAAAATATGATTTTTCAACAAAAAAATTAATTTTCAACCAAACAGTTTAATTTTTCACCAAATTATTGAATTTTCAGCCAAAAATACGAATATTCTACAACCAAATAGTTCAATTTTCAACCAAAAGATATATTTTCTACCAAGAAGATTGATGTTCTGTCAAAAAAGACGAATTTTCAACAAAATACATTAATTTTCAAAAAAAATGTTCGATTTTGAAGACGAAAAGACGAATTATTCACAAACCAGTTGAATTTTCAACTCGAAAATATGATTTTTCAACAAAAAAAAATAATTTTCAACCAAAAAGTTAAATTTTGTACCAAATTATTGAATTTTCGAGACAAAAAGACGAACATTCTACAACCGAATAGTTCAATTTTCAACCAAAAGATGTATTTTCTACCACGAAGGTCAATGTTCCACCAAAAAAGACGAATTTTCAACAAAATACATTGATTTTCAAAAAAAACTGTTTAATTTGGAAGACGAAAAGACCAATTATCCATTAAACAGTTGAATTTCTAACTTAAAAATATGATTTTCCAACAAAAAAATTAATTTTCAACCAAATAGTTTAATTTTGTACCAAATTATCGAATTTTCAAGCAAAAAAGATGAATATTCTACAACCAAATAGTTCAATTTTCAAACGAAAGAGATATTTTCTACCAAGAAGATTGATGTTCTGTCAAAAAAGACGAATTTCCAACAAAAGACATTAATTTTCAAAAAAACTGTTCGATTTTGAAGACGAAAAGACGAATTATTCACAAAACAGTTGAATTTTCAACTCAAAAATATGATTTTCCAACCAAAAAAATAATTTTCAACCAAATAGTTTAATTTTGCACCAAATTATTGAATTTATGAGCCAAAAGGACGAATATTCTACAACCAAATAGTTCAATTTTCAACCAAAAGATGTATTTTCTACCAAGAAGATTAATGTTCCAGCAAAAAAGACGAATTTTCAACAAAGTACATTGATTTTCAAAAAAAAAACTGTTTAATTTGAAAGACAAAAAGACGAATTATTCACAAAACAGTTGAATTTTTAACTCAAAAATATGATTTTTCAACAAGAAAAAATCATTTTCAATCAAATAGTTAAATTTTGTACCAAATTATTGAATTTTCGAGCCAAAAAGACGAATATTCTACAACCAAATAGTTCAATTTTCAACCAAAAGATGTATTTTCTACCAAGAAAATGAATGTTCTATCAAAAAATATGATTTTTCAACAAAAAAATGAATTTCCAATCAAATAGTTTAATTTTGTACCAAAATTTAAACAATTCTATTTTATTCTATTATATTCTACCAAACAGTTAAACTTCCGATTGAATAGTTTAACTTTTAACCAAATTGTGTGATTTTTAACGAGATAAGATTATTTTTCACCATAATAGTTAAATTTTCGACCAAAAGTATGATTTATCAACAAAAAAGTTAACTTCCTGCGAAATAGTTAAATTTTCAAAAAAATAGTTTACTTTTTGACCAAACACTTTAATTTTCTACCAAACTGTTGAATTTTCAAGCCAAAAAGGCGGAATTTCGACAACCAGAAAAAAATGAATTTTTCACAAAGTAGTTCAACTTTAAACTAAGTAGTTGATTTTTCAACCCCAAAAGAATAATTCTCAACGAAACATGTAATAGTTGATATTTTAGCGAAACAAGATTTGAAGTTGAAATAAAAAATAGTTGAATTCAAATAAAAAAGACGAATTTTGAACAAAATACATGAATTTTCAACCACATAGATTTTCAACTAGAAAAGATCAATTTTCAATTAAAAATATCAATTATCAACCAAAAATGGGATATTTACAATCTCATTTTTTTAAAAATTCTGATCGAAAAAAATGAATTTTCATCAAAATAGTGAAATTTTCAACCAAAGAGAAAAAACAACAAAGTAGTTTTTTAACAAAGTAGTTCAAATTTCAACCAAGTAGTTGAATTTTAGACCAAAATAGTTGCATTTCCAACAAGGTTATTAAATTTTAAGCCAAAAAAAAATTAACTTTTCACCGCAACTAGTTGGATTTTCTTATTGAGTTATATTGATTCATTTCGAATTTAAGCGAAAAAATGATAAAAATAGAAGAAAGGTGAAGCTCCTTGAAAACAGGGAAAAAGAGAAAAATTACTTTTTAAAGGGGTAAAGAGGAAAATAGAAAAAGAGTGTGAAGTCTGAAATATGAAAGTGATTTTCAAACTTCTCAAGTTATTATTGAACTGTACCATTGCAGGGCCATCATCCGAAAAATTCGAAAATTTTGTTAAAATATATCATCAGGAATCAATCCGATCCAATTCGGAAAAGCTCTCAATTTCGTTCGATCCGAATCGGTTAAAATTTCATCCGATTCAAACTGAACTTCCAATCAGAACCAATCCGAACCAAAGTTCCAATCCGAATATACGAATCAATCCGAACTCCGATTCATTCGGATTCTTTCAAATTGAAAATTCAGTATATAAGAATCCAAGTACGGATTGGTTCGGATTGATTCGGATTGGTGCAGATACAAATTTCGGAATAATTCTTAATGATTCGGAATTAATTCCTTTCCTAAACTTCCACTAGGGATATGACATCGTATAAGATATCGCATATGACATCGCATGCGATATTGTAATTTGGAATAGTATAAGATTTGTAAACATTTTTTAATTAACAAAATTTAAACAAAGACCGTATAATCATTTGGTTCAAATTACCTCCAAACTTTCACAGACAATTAAATATTTACATTATTCACATTTTGTTATTAACAAATTTCTACAAATCGTAGAGATCGTCGTAAACGACATTATAAACAATCCCAAGTTACGATTTCGTATACGATGTTGCATACGATGTCTTATACGACATCGTATTTTTTAATAGGGTATGCCTAGAAATTTTGCAGATGCGGGACAAATAGAATTGTTTATAGGAGCATTAATTACCATTACTCTATTATTAATCATAAAACGTATGAAAAAGTGAGTTTGTATGATTGTAAACACACTGGAACCTCCGTTTAACGGCGGTCTCGCGTATGACCTGCTATGACCGTGAGGCTCTTCCAAG
Organism: Melikaiella ostensackeni; assembly: GCA_032362435.1. Taxonomy (NCBI): domain Eukaryota; kingdom Metazoa; phylum Arthropoda; class Insecta; order Hymenoptera; family Cynipidae; genus Melikaiella; species Melikaiella ostensackeni. The sequence goes on from JAUMHM010000085.1 coordinate 26,485,056, forward strand.
AATTTCTACAATGTAAATAGGCGGGGCCATGTCAACCATTTCCAGTAGGAATACATAATATTAATTAATTGTATTTTGTACAAATGAAGATTTTTGTTATCACAAAAGGATGGACCTTTTTTAGTAGTGAAGACTAATTAATGAAAAGAGAATTTTCTGCGTGTATTTAAAAATAAATGCGAAATATGCATGCGAGTGCTCGAACTGCCCGCTTTGTGGCTACGGAAGTGCTAAATTCCGTTGAGCCCACGCGGCTCTCTCTCGGCGCTTGGACCCCCTCATCAACGAATGCGAGCCGGCAGAAAATCTCGGAATACGGTAAATGGAGGGTCGTTAAATGGAGGTTCCAGTGCATATCAGTATCTCAAATTTCATAGAAAAATGTAGTTATCGATTTTCTTGTTTTGCGCGGCAGAATTATTGATCATGAAAGAATAAAACTAAACTTACTGTTTACGTGAGTGAAGGGTGGGTTATGGTAATATAAGAGAGGTGTTTTCGGAGCTGCATCCGAGACCATCTTTAAATAGCTTGTTAATTCTTCAGCGTTGGAAGGCTTAAAATATAAATCTGGCTGACTGATTATAGAATCGACTTTCAAACCCTCGGCGTGTTTGGCCTGAATATAGAAAATTAATTGTATTTCATTAAAAAATAAACATAATAAATAAATTATTCAACATTAGCTTGTATGTTCTTATACAAAAATTTAGAAAAAATCCATTTTTGAAGTAACATACCAATTCTAAAACATGTGGAAGTGGAGCACCTCCAACTTGAACCATTAAATGTTGTTTTGTCAATTTTACAGCCTTTACCCATTCTTCAGTGATGGCTTTTCGTTCTTCCAAAGTTGTCGATGTTCCTTCCCCAGTCGAACTACCGACTATTTCACAAACAAACAAAATTTCAATTTTCTAATTAGGTATAACTGCTTCTTTTCAATAATTATAATGTTCCCAGTTTCAAGGCAATTTTTTTATGGAAGGCATAATATTAATAAAAAATGAAAACACCCGTGTGGAAAGATGGAGTGTGATTGCCCTCAGACCATGAGGGGCCTATAAGAGCAATCCAGGAGTGGCCCTTTATAGAAACGACATGAAACGACATAAGGATCCAGCATGAGCTTCCCTCATGGTCGCCCTTGTGGTTGCCCTCGAAGGGCCCTCGTGGGCCCCTCGCAGTTAAACCGACGATATGTTTTTAATTTTTTAAAATACCTTTAATAATTGTATCCTCATCATTTTTGAGCTTATTTTAATAAATATGTATGTATTATTTATATTCAAACAAATTTTAATTTTAAACAATTAAAATATTAGCACCTTGATTAAGACTTGAACTCATAATCAGCATCTTATCAGACTTCCTTTTTCCTTTTGACCAATTTACCACATTGTAACTTTTTTTTTAATCAGACACTCCGGACGCGCATCGCAATTTATTGGAATTATCTTTATTTTCAACAATTGCACATTTGAATGAGATATTGACAGTATCTTACACAAAAGACAATTTATGAAAACAGCAAAATCGTTTGATTTTTTAAAACAAGTGCAACAAGCAGGGTCCCCTTCGGGGGTTCTCGTCGAATATCTGAGATTTTAAAGTTCAACTTCCAAAAAAATGTCATCAAAATTTTAACAAAAATGCATTTTTGTCAGTCTGATCTAATCAAACATCAAAATTTGTAGTCTCAAAAAATGGACTTAGAATTTTTAAACGATCAACCGTGAGGGCAAACGAGCAGGACACCCTGCGGGGGCCCTCATGGATTTTATATAAACAAGCGTTGGAAACTTAGAAAATTGTATTTTAAATATTCGAATACAAATTTCAGATTTATGGATAACTTCTACTTTCAATTAGGTTTGACAAAATTTTAAACGAATGCTTTTTCATGCTTTTAATAGTTTCGTTGATTACATACAAAAAAAAAGTAATGACAATATCGCCTACCAAGTATAGCCGTGATGCCCTTTTTTGCGAGATAGTCTGCATATCGTGGAATGATCGACAGATTTATGGTCTGCCCACTATTTGAAAACAAATTATTATTATTATATGTATATTCTGAAATAATTTTTTAAAAATTATACGATGATAAAAAATAATAAAAAAATTACTCGTCTTCATTAAAGGGTGTAAATACTGGAACTATCAGTCCTCTGAATGTGAATTTTACAGTCTGGAAAAATTAAAATCGTAAAAGAGACGTAACGAAATCCTAAATCTCATTCAAATTTTTTATCAGAATTGGATTATTGAGCGCTTTTCATTAATGAAAATCACTCTTAGTTAATAAAAATTTGTTTTCTCAAAATTCAAATTGAATATAAAACGATTCACTATACCTTTGGTATTCATAAAAAAATCTTCGATAGCAGTAAAATTAACAAATTTAAATAAATGTTTACCGGCATTTTTGTGAAGCAAAGAAAAACTTCTTCTCACAACGATACCTTAAGTAAAACTATACACTGAAATTTCGATTCGAACATCATTTGCACTTTTAACCCCGGTCGATAAGAAATCATAAACAGATATAAAGACTCCGCAATAATACTTTTTTTCTAACAATCTTGGGCACACATGAGATAAAATATTCATTAAAAATTGACTTATGTTACTTCGTTAAGTAGTTCGGCTTTAGTTACAAATTTTTACTGAACAGTTTATCATTCAACTAAACCAAATATTTCTCATATCATTATTTTCTGCGCGTGTATGTACTTGTATGATAATTACAGTTCACTATTACTTATGACATTTTTCACATATTTATGAAAGAATTTGACAGATAAGATTGATATGTAAATAATTTTTTTTATCCAGTATTGAATACTTGGATAAAATTAAAGATATTTTGGATTTTCTCATCATTTCTGAGGTTATTATTTCTAATTCAATTCCAATTATTATGAAAAATAGCACCAAAGAGGAGAAAATGACATATTTGTCATCATTTTTAATTGTCGTTAAAATTTACTTGGTTTTGATTGTCATATAAAGTGGGGTATTCCTAGTATTAGCCTATACTGACTCAAATAAAACTTCAATTTGTTGAATTTTTAAAGGTGGAAATTTAACATTTTTGAACTCCTCGAATTTCAAATTCATCAATTTTAAGCAGTTCAATTTCCAAACCCTCAAATCCAATTTGAACGTTTCAATTAAAAATTGAACAAATTATCAAACTTTAATTTCGAAATTTCCATGTTCATGATAAATTTTAAGAAGGTTTCCAACTCAAAATTTTTTGACTTTAAGAGCATGTACCAGAGTGTCATGTGACCAATTGAACCGCTCCCGATCAAAAGGGGATACGCGTTAGAAGTATTATCCCGAAAGTCAATTTTAAAAATCGTTCGAATTTTGATTTTGAGGACTGATACTTGTAGAGAATTTTCAGGCGCATCTTTTTTCCTCTTGAAGAAATTTGAAGGTTCTGTAATTTTTAAACTAATTGGAAAAAAGTAGATTTTTCGACTACGAAAAATTTCAATCTCTTTTCACTTCAACTCGCGCTAGCTTAGCCAATTTTCAGAATTTTTCAATTTTATCAATACTTAAATACGTGCTATCAAGTCTTCTGAAAGTATTTAAAAAATAAAAACGTAAATATGTTATTGAAACAAGAAATTTGTTGATTTTTTTTCAGACTTCCCAATTCAAAACCCAACTTCCGTAAAAAAAAATTATAAATGTAACTAATAAAAAAATACAGAAACTTCAAAATCTTCTTTTTTCAATTTGAAAGGATCCGCATCTTAAAAAAGTAGAGAATTTAGAGGTAATTCAGTTTGAAACTATTTAAATTGAAAGACATTTACCAAATAATTCTTTTAACTTGCAATTTGAGAAAGATTTAAAAGCTTCTGAATTTAGAAGCCTTCCAATATAAAAACTTTTAAATTTTAATGAATTTTAATAATATATAAGATTACCTTAAATAATATTTCTCTGTCTGAGGTAGCCTTAAATATTTTAATTTTGAAACTCCAAATTCAACTTTTGTAATTAACAATATTAAAATATATTATAATAAATAAAATATTGACATTCTTCTTCCTTGAAGAATTTCAGAAGACTCAAACACGCAATTGAGTATTAATAAAATCGAAAAATTTCGAAAATTGGCTAAATAAGCGCGAATTAAAGTGAAAAAAGATTGAAATTTTTTGTATTTGAAAAATCTAATTTTTACCAGTTACTTCAAAAACTACAAAACCTACAAATTTTTGCAAGAGGAAAAAATATGCACCTTGAAATTCTCTACAAGTATCAGTCCTTAAATTTAAAATTCGAACGATTTTTAAAATTGACTTTCAGGACGATGCTTCTCAGACTAAATTTATGCATATCCCCTTCTGATCGGGAGCGGTTCAATTACATGGTTTATATTCGGCAGCTTTATAATTTGAAAAATGTATATATTGTGTGGAAATTTTGGAAAATGTTTCAAAATATATAAGGGCACGTCTGTCTGGCCCGAATTTATTGATTTTTTATTTGGAATGTAACTGAGAACAGGGTTTTAGAGCCCTTTAGCTGAAACATAATTAACAAAATTGTATTATTTAAACAAAATAAAAAATAAAATGGGCCAGGCCCTTACATATTCCGAACCACTTCTTAAAATTTCAGCAAAATACATTCATTTTTCTATTTATAATTGGTCACTTGGTAGACTGACAAATTCCCTTTAACATTTAAATCTGGAAACTTCGGAGTTTTTACGGTTTTAAAAATTATTTAGTTTTTCTCAACGGGTCTAAATTCAAATGCGAATTTTTCAAAACGAATAATTATCAAATAAATGAAATAATTGAAAAATAAAAAAATCAAAGAATTATCTTCAGAATTAACATAATTCTATTTAATAGCACCCTTTATTTCAAGATTGGGTAACTGAATAAAATTAATCATTTCACTCGATGAATCACAGCGTTTTGAATATAACTTTCATTCATAGTTTCTCAGAAGGTCAATTAGCTTTCCAGTGATAATTGTTTCAAAAGTTTAATCTTAAGTACTTTATGAATAAATGCATTTTTTCCAAAACATTTATAAATAAACAATTGTTTCCATCGTTTACAGAAAAGTAGATTAACATAATTTAAGCAATCGATTAGGAAGAAAATGCGACTTCAATTACTGTCTTATTTGACCATCATATATATGATTGGTACATTCGAAGATATGAACGTTTTCATGTACACGCGTGCACGAATTTTGCGCGACTTAATATTATTGGAAAAATACAAAATTTTGAAATTCGAACGGACACGGGTCTTTTTTTGGCCGACACTAACACATAGTCGAATCGCATTAAAATCCAAGAAGTGATCAACTTTTGGCTCCCTTTTTTATGCTTCATATGGAAGATATCACGTACTATCGTGCTATACTGAAGAATTTACAATAAATTTTAATAACTGCTACTTCAATTGTTAAAACTTCTACAATTTGTCACGTGTTGTCCATATGCCAAGGTAGAACTATATTGTAGAACATAAGACAAAATTTACTCTTCTCTTCCTAACGCAACATTAGATGCGTAACATTTTATTGGCCAACTTGTATGTCATTAATTTAAGTGTATTTTATTTATTTATGTGTCATTTAGTTATACGTAGTTTACAGTAGGCGTTGAGAATGAAGAAATATTATATTTCCTTACGAAAAAAACTGTTGGAAATTACTGACATGATTATCGAAAATTACTACCCGTGAAATCACTGGCACAGTAAACACCGGAATGTCAGACTTTAGATCAAAATGATACTCTTTCTACTAAAAATAAAAAACGAATTTTCAACTAAAATTATGAATCTCCAACCAAAAGAATGAATTTTTAACAAAGAAGTGCAACTTTCATCCAAGTAGTTGGATTTTCAACCAAATAGATGGATTTTCAACCAAGAAGAATTATTTTCTACTATAAAAAACGAACTTTGAACAATATATCTTCGACAAAAAAAAATGAATTTTTAACAAATGAGTTTAACTTTCAACGAAGTAATTCAATTTTCAACCTAAAACGATGAATTCTTAGCAAAAGAAATGTAATTGGTTATATTTCAACCAAAAAATATTTTTATTTCGAATCAAAAACAGTTGGATTCTACCAAAAAAGACGAATTTTTAACAAAGACTTGAATTTGCGACCAAGAAAGATTTTTCAGTCAAGGAAGAAAAAAAATGCCAACCAAACTTTTGAATTTTTAAGTCAGAAAAGCGAATTTACTACTAAACAGTTGAATTTCCATTTCTCAAATATGAATTTTCGACAAAAAAGTTAATTTTCTACGAAACAGTTAAATTTCCTACCAAGAGCGTTGAATTCTCAACCCAAAAAGGTGAATCTTTAACAACAGTAAACTTTTCAACCAAAAAGAATTAATTTCAACACAAAAGATGGATTTTCAACTAATAAGATGATTTTCTACTAAAAAAGACAAATTTTCAGCAAAATATATATATTTTCAACCAAACAGTTGAATTTTCATCTTAAAAAGATCAATTTTCAATCAAATAGTTGGATTTTCCACCAAAAATAGAATAGTTTAGTTTTCAGTCAAAATAAGTAATTTTTAACAAAAAAGCAAAATTTCAACAAAATAGTTAAATGTTCAATTGGAGAGATAAATTTTCAAGTAAAATGATGAATCTTCAATACCCAAAATAATGATTTTTTAACAAATGAGTTCAACTCTCAACGAAGTAATTGAATTTTCATCAAAAAAAGATAAATTCTCAACAAAAAATATAATAGTTTATTACACTATATAATATTTTATAATTTTAATTTTAAATCGAAAACAATTGACTTTAAACGAAAGAGATAAATCTCAAAACCATAAAGACGAATTTCCAACAAAAAGTTGAATTTTCAACCAAGAAAAAAAAAATGTCAACCAAATTGTTGAATTTTCAAGCCAAAAAAGCGAATTTTCTACGAAACAGTTTAAGTTTCATTCCGTAAATATAAACTTTTGGCAAAAATTTTCATTTTGAAAGAAACAGTTGGACATAGTTGGTAATAAGTAATATTTCAACAACAGTTGGACAACAGTTGGTAATAAGTAATATTTCAACCAAGAAAGGTTTAAATTTTTAATCAGACACAGTTTGATTCAAGCAAAAAAGACGAATTTTCAACAAAGAGTTGAATTTCCAACCAAAATAAATTTTCCAGTGGAGGAAGAAAAAAAATTCAACCAAACTGTTGATTCGTCAAGCCAAAAAGCAAATTTTTTACAAAACAGTAGACTTTTCAACCAAAAAGAATTAATTTTAGAAAAAAGTTAGATTTTCAATCAAAAAGATAAATTTTCAAGCAATAAGATTAAGTTTCTACCAAAAAGACGAATTTCCAACAAAATAGTTAGATTCAAAGTTAAAAATGAATTTGAAAAAAAAACGAATTGTTCAACCAAAAAAATGAATTCTCAGCAAAAATGTAAAAGGCTATATTTCAACCAAGAAATATTTCAATTTCAAATAAAAAACAGTTGGGTTCTACTAAAAAAGACGAATTTTTAACAAAGACTTGAATCTCCAACTAAGAAAGATTTTTCGGTCAAGAACGAAAAAAAAATTCAACCAAAATGTCCAATTTTCAAGTCAAAAAAGAAAATTTTCTACAAAACATTCGAATTTTCAATCCCCAAATATGAATTTATGCCAAAAGAGTTCATATTCAACGAAATAGTTAAATTTCCCACCAAAATAGTTGAATTTTCAAGCAAAAAGAATTAATTTCGAACCAAGAATGGTTATATTTTTAACCAAAAAGATGAATTTTCAACTCAGAAGATTAAGTTTCTACCAAAAAGACGAATTTTCAGTAAAATACATGAATTTTCAAATAAAAAAGATACATTTTTGATCAAAAATAGAATAGTTCAATTTTGTCATTTGAAAAATGAATTTTCAACCAAAAAAAACGAATTGTTCAACCAAGAAAGACGAATTTCTAATGAAAAATATAATTGTAGACTTTTCAACCAAAAAGAATTAAGAAATTAACTTTCAATCAAGAACAGGACGAGTTTCCAACAAAATACATGAATTTTCAACTAAAAAAGAGAAATTTTCAACCAGAAATGAAGTAGATAAATTTTAAGTTAAAAAAATTAATTTTCAACAAGAATAAAAACGAATTTTCAACAAAGTAGTTCAATCTTTCAGCCAAAGAAATGAATTTTTAACTAAACTGATGAACCTTTGACACATAAAATTAATTTGTAACAAAGTAGCTCAACTTTCAACCAAGTACTTAAATTTTCATCCAAAAAAGATTTTTCAGTCAAGAGAAGAAAAAAATGTCAACCAAACTGTTGAAGTTTCAAGCCAAAAGAGCGAAATTTCTACAAAATGGTTGAATTTTCAACTAAAAAGAATGACTTTCTAACATAATTGTTGAATTTCCAACAACATAATTAGATTTTCAACAAGATAATAAACTTTTCGACCGAAAAAGATTAATTCTCAGTCGAAAATATCATAGTATACTTTTCAACCAAAGAAATGTAACTTCAACTAAAATGGTTAAATTTTCAAATACGAAAATTAATTTTGAACAAAAAAAACGCTTTTTCAACACTGGAAATTAATTATTTTCTTTTTAAAAGTGTTTTTATACTTCCGGAAGATTAAAACTTCTTAGGACCAACAAGGAATGTTTTAGACAATTTTTAATTGCAGGGTGGAATAAAAATTCCAATTTTCCTATATTGGGCTATAAATGTCTACGGCTCTGAGAATTATTTTTAACCTTCAAAATTTGTTTCATTAGATTCACGCAGTTTAAGTATTTGTCAAAACTTAATGATTTTTCGTTGAAAAAAAAATATAGGAAATTTCTTGAAACGCTCAGGTTGAAAAAAAATCCAAAACCTGTATAAAAGCGTTGCATGTCATTTCCGTCCAATTTCGGGATCAAATTGATTAACTGGCATTTACTGCGGGTAATTTCCGGCAGATTTTACCGTAGTTATGCCAGTATTTTCCAGTATTTTGTTTCGTAAGGGTTCTTTCTTTTCAGAACGAGATTATTTTTCATAAATGATTCAGCGTTGATGATAGACTCGAGCTTGGCACAGGCGAATTGTAACGTATTTCTATGTTTACATATGTATATATACAAATATATCTTTTCATATTTATAACTGAGTCATACATATAAATATGCGTTAAATGTATCTCTCATTTTAGAATGGTAGATAATAAATCTGTGTTGGATATTATAATGTATGGACAGTAAGAGTCAGTTGGGACGATTCTGGAATAGCGCGAATACAAAACTTTCTGGCTAAGATCAAAACGATATATATAGGTAGTGCAGTCATGTGTAGGGTCGGGGAAATTTGCTCATTTCACAGATGTTGGCGTCCCCACTAACGTAGATTTTGCGTTGCCTCCGAGATCTTCCGTCTCGTGAGCAGCGCAGTCATCGGTAGTGGGGACTCCAACATCTGTGAAATGAACGGATTTCCCCGACCCTGCCCAGGCCTGATATAGTGTAACTTATAAGAAAATATGTACCTTTTGGCGAGACACACTTAAATTTCTGAATAAAAAATCGTAATTTGTACTCTTAAAAATAGGAGTGTTTCAAAACACAGTGCTAAGATCTCCTGTTTTCCTCTGACTAGAGAAAGACTTACGAGGGTTTTTAATAGTGACTTGCAAATGAGGAGAAAGTCAAGGATTTTTCATTTGCCGTGGCAATATCCTAGGCTACTTATGATTTTCCTTAAGATTATAGTGCTTATTTAAGAAAAACGTGAAGATATCAGAAGAGTCGCTTCCTTGGTCCGGTTTCGTCTTGGATCGAAGACATTAGTTTTTCGAGATTAAAGCTTATCTTAAAAATTTACCACGGCAATATTTTTTACAAATAATTTTTTTATAGATAAAATTCACTTTCGTTTCTACAAAACTTCTTCATAATAAGAAGAGTATAAAACTTGGTATTTGAAAATAGTATAAAGTTCAGATAACATATGCAGCCGTCACTGAAGATAATTTATTGCGTGACTAAATATTTAAAAAAATGATAAAATATTATTTGAAGAATATTTGAAGAATATTTTAAGAAATTAATCAAATGTTGAAAATGAACAGAAATTTCTTAAGATATTTCTCATGATTTGCGAGTCACTTTTGTGTATATATTTATATTTTATTATTCTTTGTTCAAATCCATTCTTGTACGATGATTCAGTCTGAAGCCTTTTCTAAAAAAACCACAGCCTATATAAACGGAAAAAACAGTTGGTCAAGTTTCCTTTTTGTGAGATACGTATTAGAGATATGTATGATGTGTAGAAATTAGAGTGTGTTCCAATTTTTTAAATGAAACTATTGATACGATTTTTAAATTGGTTCAATATAAAAATTCGATATTTGTCGACAGTGATAATGTATTTTAACCTTTAGATAAAAACCTTATGCCATAAAATAAACAAGTTTTATATTCAAACAATGTAATTAAATATGGGTCAAAAAATCCAGTTTACTTTTGAGATGTTCATATTTTCTCAGGAGCTCAACCAAAATCTGTAGACTTTTAGATGTGTTCTTTTTTATTAAAAATTGTGCTTAATTTGTATACCTAGTTACTGAAAAAATACACATCTAGCTGATTCTTGGATAACAATAGAAGAATTACAATTTTGTGCTGAATTTTTACGACAAAGAAAAATTGAATTAAATTTTTTTTGCAGCAAAGCTTTTTTAAATTGAAACTATCACGATCAAAAAAGGATACGCGTGAATTTAGTCTGAGAAGTATTGTCCTGAAAATCAATTTTAGAAATCGTTCGAATTTTAATTTTAAGGACTGATACTTGTAGAGAATTTCAAGACGCTCTTTTTTTACCTCGTGCAAAAATCTGTAGTTTTAAAGTAATTGGTAAGAAGCAGACTTTTCGAAAAAAAAATTTCAACCTTTTTACACTTCACCTCACACTAACGTAGCCAATTTTTGGAATTTGTTAATTTTATTAATACTTAATTACGTGTTTAAGTCTTCTGAAATCACTAAGAAAAGTAGAATGTAAATATTTTAATAACCAAAAAGGTTGTTATTATTTATTGAGACTTTGCAAATATCACGAATTTCAACCTTCAAGCGCTTCGTTTATCGGGCGGATTTTAAGCAATGGAAAACTTTCAGTGAGAAAGTTGTTGAATAAGGTTCAAAAAAGTTTTCTGGAATGTTTTAACTAAATCGGATGAATGGTCAAAAAATTATGAATGTCTTAATTTACATACAAGCGGCAATCTTGACGATATCCTATGCATGTGCCTCATCGGCTACGAACGTGTTGCAGCGGACGACATGAAGAATACCAGAACAAATAATAGCAACCGTTTTTCGTTCTCTTTTCTAAAATATGCTATAAATAAAGCATGGAAGTAATTTTGAATAAAGTATTATTTTAATAATTTATTGTTCGAAATGTCTAATTAATATATTATTTTAATGATAATATCTTGAGTATTATTTTGGTATTCGACTTGACCTTCATATAGTCCGCTGCAGCACGCTCGTAACCGATGAGGCATATGCGTAAGGTAGCGTCAAGATTGCAGCTTGCAACTTAAAACATTTATAATTTTTTTAACATCAATCCGATTGAACTAAAACTTTCCAGAAAACTTCTTTGAACCTTAATCAACAACTTTCTTACTAGAAGTTTGCCGCTGTTTGGAAATCGCTCGATGAACGAAGCACTTAAAGGTTGAAATTCATGATTTTTGCGAAGTCTCAAAAAAAATTCACAACTTTTTCGTTTATCAAAATATTTCCGTTTTTCTATCTTAAATAGTTTTAGGAGACTTAGACTTTATTAATTTAGTATTGATAAAATTTTCAGAAAAAAAAATACTTTCAGAACAATAATTCTCAGGCTGAATCCGCGGGTATCTCCTTCTGATCACGACAGGTTCAATTGTAAATATAAATTTCACTGCAACACGAAACTGCCTGCTCCCTTCAGAAATAAACTTTAATCATTCCGTTTGCTTTAATTTCATCAAAGTCGTTTAAAAACTTAAAGTAGGATATTGCTTGTCCCAGGCTTCAATAACTTCCACGAGTCGGATAGAGTATGAATAATTTTGCCGAAAAAGTAAAATCCGGAATGTTGAAAAATACCGACAATATAATTATCGAAATATGAAATTTCCAAATTCAAAATATTCTGAAAATGAAAATTAACGAAACCAGAAGAATTCAGAAATTTCAAATTACCGAAACTATTAAAATCCCGAAATTGTATGCTCAGCGAAATCTTAGAATTCGAATTTTAAAAATGCTGAAACTTCAAATCTACGAGATTTCAAATTTCTAAAATTTGAAAAAATGCTTTGTATCTCTTGTAATAATAATATATTATTTTGTATGGTATATAGGAATTTGAAATTTTCGGGTATTTGAGATTTCGGGAATTGACTAATTTCGGGAATTTGAAATTTTGACATTTTGAAAATTCGTGTTTTGAAATTTCGGTAATTTAAAACTTTTGAATATTTCTAGTTTCGTTAATTTTCATTTTCGGAATATTTTAATTTCGTTAATAATTATTTTCGGTAGTTTCACTCATCTTCGGTAATTTGAAATTTCGGAGAATATTATTTTTCGGAAATTTTCTAGATTGGTAATTAAATTTTTAGTATTTTTCAATATTCTCAATTGTGCTTTTTCGGAAAAATTATGTTGTCCCGTGGATTAAAATTATTATAGCGAGTTAAAGTGGAATTCGGCTAATTTAAAAGCTCATGCTAATAAATTCAAATTAATTTTGAAAAATGCCTACTGAATCACTGTAAATATAAATTGAAATCGCTATATTTGAACGGCAATTTGACCGGTATTTTTGAATTCAACCAAATTAAGACAAATTAAATTCGGCTAAGTTCAAATCAAACCATAAATTCATAATTAATTTCGCTGATTTTAAACTTAAGTCAACTAAAATCTGAATGAAATTATATCAAATCTGAAGTAGTCAATTGAAATGGATAAAAAATATGCTAATTCAAGTTGAATTTACAAAATTTAACTTAAATTCCAGTAAATTTGAATAAATTCTAGTACATATATCTTTGAATGGAAATCTTGTAAATTGAAGAAGAATTCTGTGGAATTTAAATGAAAGTCTAGTAATTTAATAACAAATAACCTCAACAATTCAAAGGAAAATAAACAGAACTAAAATAGTTTGACTAAAAATACTGAAAATATAATTTTTGGAATAGAAAATTTCCGAAACACGAAATTTAAATTAATTTAAATTTAATAAATTCAACTAAATTCAATGTGAATGAAAGTAAAATACTTAATTTCCAAAGACTAACTGAATTCTTAGCAAATATACTCACTGAACTTAAGTTAACACAAGTAACATTCAAGTAAATAAAAGTCAGGTTCATATGTATCCTAGAAATCAAGAGAAATTTAGTGAAACTCAATTCAATTTCAAACCAAGATATTTCAAATGAAATTCAGTGTCATTTCACCTAATTTCAATGTGAATTCAAGGTGAACCTATTCAAATACTTGACGAATTAATTTCACTAAATTCACTTGAATACCTAAATTTTTCTACACATTTAAACTGCAATATATTGAATTATTGTTAACTTATAAATTGCGACCTCAAAAAAGAAACCACAAAAGCTCACTTGCTCTCGTTTGATTTGTTACCTTTAACCACCCTCAGTTTAAAAAATTGCAAATCCTAGAGAAACATCACTTTAAATAAAAAAAAGACTTAAGGATTTTCATGCTCTATGCAACACACTGGAAAATTTCATCTCTGCACCACCTTCTTAAGCACAAACTCCTTCAATTCGCTATCCGACTGCCATCATTATGACTAGAACTATTATCAACAGGCTTCAGACTGAACCTCGACTACCTGATATCCTTTAAACGTCCTAACGATAAATACTAATGCATATATTTAATTCTTTTACAACTATCTGATTTATCTATTTTATTCTGCCTTGCAGTCCTGCTACCAACTAGTGGGGTAAGTAATGCGCCCTAATACCTAATTGTTTTTCCGAAGGGCGAAGACCGAAGAGAGTGACGTCGCCCGCGACTGCCACTATGACTTCCACACACGAAACTTCCTTAGGGAGACCTTCTTCAGGTTGATGGCTGCGTTCAGTAGGTCGGACTCTCGCGCATCCTCCCCATCAGAATGCACCTCTCTCCTTCGACCTGACAACAATAGTCGATGTCTTAAACCTCTAGAGGTCGGATCAGACAATGCTTCGGCGACAGGTACTTTCTCCTTACTGGAGCCAGGTAGGGACACCGATCTGCCAACAGAGAACCCCTTGCTCAGCCTATCCAGGGTAGCAGGAAGAAGATGCCTCCTCGGAATCGCCTGCTCTCGTTCCCTCAGGATGAACCTCCCCAGGGTCTTCCAAAAGGCCTGCGTGCTGTAGACATTCTCATCATCCCTCAATAACCTCAATTGACGATTTCCACTTCCAACTGCTCCTGCACCACCCCACTCCAATTCCTCGACTAGCGCAAACTTCTGAGGATCCTCCATCCTCCTAGCTTTTACCAAAGCCTGAGCCAAGACATCTTGAGCTGAACTGCTCACTGGGACTCTCAAAATTGCGTACGGAATTTCTGGCGACACGTTGTAGATGCAGACGAGAAAGGTATCTGCTTCATCCCAGATGTGGGTCGACTTATCTCTCGATAATTCATCATTAAGCTTCAAGTGCCCTGCAGTGCTTCTGATTGAAGCAAGCCAGGCTCTGCTGCTGGGGTCGTTGCCAACCCTCTTGAGAAGAAAACGACCCTGACCCTTCCACAAAGCCTGAGCCTGGAGTGGATGCTCGAATGGGTCCAGGACCCTTTGAGTTGGAAGTTCTTCTCGATCTCTCTTTTCCCAACCTCTGGAAACTTCCTCAACGAGGATATACTCGTCTACATGTTCTGCTGATATTCCAGCTTTCTGGAGAGCCTGCAGCATCACTTCCTGAGTTGTGCTCTCCTGGGTAACCTTGAGAATTGTGTAGGGTTCTTCGGGAACGACGTGGTAGACCATGAGGAAGAACATTCTTCTTTTCAGGGTGACACCACTCAGGCCAGGGTCTATGGTGTTGAGCTTTTCTGGTTCCTTGCCTGAGGAAGGTCGCTTTGATGACTCTTTGTGATCTCGACAGCATGTATTGTAGTCCAGACTCTCTTCTTCCATTCGAGAATAGATAAAGAGGGTTGAGAGCGGCAGGGGCTTGTTTTTAAGAGAGCGGAGTCTCACGTGTCTGTAACCAGGTCTAAGACATTTGAGAGGCAAGACTCGTTGGGCTATTAGGTGATGTGAGCTTGCTTCTACGATGCCAAAGCGTAGGAAAGCGAGGTCTCTGAACATCACTTGGAAGCAGAACTTCTCGTTCCAGATTGGGTTAAGGGCGTTACTTGGGATTAATTTGGTCTTGTGTTTGGCACAGTCGATTGGGATACCAACTAATTCGATTTCTACGTAGGTACTGGCCACGAGGTTTGCTGGAGAGACGTACTGACCGGATATTATCGAGAGGGTCAGGTGTACTGAGTGCAGTCCATCAAACTCCTTGTCCCAGGGGTTGAAACGTCTGAAAGAGAAATATTATTTCAATAAGTTACATTAAGTTACGTTTATCATTTTGAGAGTTAAATGCTTAATTAAAACTGTGTACACTTCCTTTCAATCAACTTCAGTTTTTATCATGATCACATTTCACCCTTTATTGAATTAGGGTTGCTGGAGTTCACAGAATTCCTATCTCTGCCACGAAATCTTTTTGTGCTAGGTCTTTTGTTCTCGATTCCTAGTTCCTTATCTCAACATGCTAAAGAACAAAGCAACAGAGAAGCTCACATTCCACAATCTACAGTATTCATCCCAATTCCTTTCTATCTTAGATTTTAAAAAGTACATTGTTCAAAAATGAAAATAAAATTCAATTTTATTTACCTGTACATCATGTGATCTTTATCACACATGACAGACGGTTTCCTGACATATCCACATTGTCCATTCTGCTCGAACATCGCAGCATTTAGATGCAATGCAGCATCGTCAGTTTGGTAATTTAGAGCAACCATCTGAATTCCAAATGCCCAGAATATCACAGGATTAAAGTTGGATGAATCAATCCGCATTCCAGCAGGATAGGTTCGAACAAGTTGGGTTTCAGCATGAGCCACGACACCGAGAGGTTGTTTCCGACAGATTTTTTTAGCAGCACTTTCATTCAAAGAGGAGGTTTGGAAACAGGCTGGAACACCTCGTGTCAACCTGAAGATATTCTCGATGTTGCTTCCTCCACTGGCTATCGAAACAGATGTTGAAAGAGACTGAGGAGAGCCAGAAGATGAAGGCACACCTGCAGTTCCTATTCCAGCTATGCTGTGTCTCTGAACAGTTCCAGTGTGACTTTGATGACGAACTTTTCCAGTTGGTCCTAATCCCAATCCGGCTGTTGTATTCAGGCCACGAAATTTAATTGCTTGGAGATAAACCACCAAGTCTGAAAGTTCTTTGGCTATTTGACTGCTTTGTCTCAGGGATTTATCCTCAGCAGGGTCCAATTTTAATCTACCATGGGGTGTCTGGCCGCCTCCCAAGTACTTTTCGTAGCTGGATATGGAATTGTCTGAAAACAAAATTTTAATAGAGAATTTTCATGTCTGGTATTACGTTATATTAAAGTGAGCCGAAAAAAAAACTTTTTTTCGAATAGGGGTTTGGAATAGTGGGTAAAATTTGTACTTGCCCAACAGTAGTGAGCCTTAAAAATTTTATTTCGATCGGATAATATCTTCTGTGCTACGTATGAATTTGAAAATTAAAATTTTGAAATATTTTAAAAAAATTTTCCTATGGTTCAAAAAATTATGATGAATTTCTTGTATGTACAGTTTTTCGTGGTAAATAATAATATAAAATTAGAAATTAAAAACAAAATTTGTGTTCAAGCTAGAACTTTCTAAAAATGAGCAAAAATCAAGTTTTTTGGATTGTATTAATTGCACATTTAAAAAAAAAATGAAATATGTCGTGCTTAAAATTTCTTCAGCTTAAATTGAAGGAACATGCCATTATTTTGCTATCATACAAAAACATTTTTTTCGTGGCGTGCAAGATCTAAAAAGTGCTCAAAAAAGGACAAATTCACAATTTTGAGACCAGGAAAAAAATTATTTTCATGATAAAAACCAATATCATTTTCCTTCAATCAGAATTGAAGAAATTTCAAGCACGTCATGTTTAAATTAAGAAAAAAGTGCTGTTAACACAATAAAAAAAATTGTTTTCTTGCACATTTTTTAAAAATTTTAACTTGAACACAAATTTTATTTTTTTATTTTATAATTTTATATTTTTATTTACTAACATTAACTGTACCTACAAAAAATTCAACGTATTTTTTTTTGCCCATAGGAATTTTTTTTGAAATTTCTAAAATTTGAATTTTTAAATCTGTACAGAGAACAGAAGTTATTATCCGATCGAACAAAGATTCAGAAGGCTTACTACCGTAAAACAGGGTAAAGTCGTTTATCAATAAATTCGCACAAAATAAATTTCAAATGAAAAAAACATTGATGATTTTTGAAACTTCTTTTATAGGAAGAAAAAAAAGTTGAATGCTTTGTTGAAAATATATAAATTTAGGAAGCAAGAATGTTTTAAGGTTTCGTAATAGATTTGAGTTGAACTTCAACCAGGCTTTTTAAACGATTTTTCAAAGTCAGGAGAGATAAATTACCTGAGAAATAGTTAAGTTTACCGTTCAGGAGAGAAAAATATCGGAAAAAGTTCAGGAAGATTATTTCGTAAAACTGTTGGGCTTCTATAAGAGTTTTGTCAATAAACCCGAGAAACTTCAAGAAGGGACTTTCAAGCTCAACAAATTTACGTTTTGGATCAAAAGCTTCCAGGTACTAAAAATAAATTCTTTGAGACGAAAAAGACTTTTTTAGATTCACGGATGTAAATTCTTGTAAACAAAAAAAAAATTATATGAAAAGAAAATAATATTAGTACACAAAAATTACAGAACTATTATGAATATTATTGAAACTTTTTGCCAAATAAAAAGTACAGCATTTTTCAAAGCGATTGTCTCTACACCTTTTCAAATGTAAAGTATTACACAATACTTGAATATGCAAAATTTATTATTCACTTGTGAATGGTTGAATTTTAATTAATTAATAAAAAAATCGGAATATATATATACAATCACGCGAGTTTATTATAAATAATGTTTTTTCAGTTCTTGTCATTATATAAATGGATGAAATTATTAACTTTCTTGTTGAAAATTTACATTTTCGGGTTTAAAATTCCACTGTTTTGTATAAACTTCGTATTTTTAACTTGAAATTTCAACAAATTGGCAGAAAATTCAACTATCTGGTTGAAAATGAACTTTTTTGTTGTAAATTCATTATTTCGGTTTAATAAATTCATATCTTTGGGTAGCATCTTCATATGTATTTTTGCTAAAAATGAAACTGACGGTAGAAAATTAATCTGTTTTAGTTGAGGACTCAAGTCTTTTGTTGAAAATTCGTATCTTTGGCTTGAAAATTTAACAGTTTCGTAGAAAATTAAACTATCTGGTTGAAAATTAACTTTTTTGTTAAAAATTCATATTTTCCGGTTGAAAATACAACTGTTTTGTAGAAAATTCGTCTCTTTGTCCTCAAAATTCAACAATTTGGTTGATTTTTTTTTCCTTCTTGACCGAAAAATCTTTCTTGGTTGAAAATTCGTCTTTTTGGTTTAAACATTCATCTATTGTGGTAGAAATTTCATCTTTTTTCGATAAAAATGCAACCGTTTGGTTGAAAATTAATCTGTTTTGATTGAGAATTCAACTAATTTGGTAGAAATTTAACTATTCGGTCGAAAATTCACTTTTTTGTTGAAGATTTATAGTTTCGGGTTCAAAATACAACTGTTTTGTACAAAATTCGTCTTTTTATCTTGAAAATTCAAAAATTCGGTTAAAACTTTTCTTTTTTCTACCAGAAAATCTTTCTTGGTTGAAAATTCACCTTTTTGGTTTAAACATGCATCTATTTTGGTAGAAATTCCATTTTTTTGTTGTTAAAAATGCAACTGTATGGCAGAAAATTAATCTGTTTTAGTTGAGGATTCACCCATTTAGTTGAGAATTCACGTATTTTTTGGAAATTCATCTGTTTGGTTGAAATTTAAGTGTTTGGTTGAAAATTCACCCCTTTTGTTGAAATTTCGTCTTTTTGGTTAAAAAATGTATCTCTTGTGGTAGAAATGTCATCTTTTTCGGTTAAAAATCCAACTGTTTGGTTGAAAATTAATCTGATTTCATTAAGAATTCCACTAATTTGGTAGAAATTCATCTATTCGGTCAAAAATTCCCTTCTTAGCCGAAGATTCATATTTTCGGTTTCAAAATATATCCGTTCTGTACATCATTTGTCCTTTTGTCTTGAGAATTCAACAATTTGGTTGAATTTTTTTTCTTTCTTGACGGGGAAATCTCTCTTGACTGAAAATTCAACTCGTGTTGAAAAATTCGCTGTAGACATTTCATCTTTTTTGGTTCAAAATGCAACTTATTGGTACAAAATTATCCTGTTTTTAAGGACTCAACTATTTTGTTGAAAATTCAACTCGTGTTGAAAAATTCGCTGTAGACATTTCATCTTTTTTGGTTCAATATGCAACTTAATGGTACAAATTTATCCTGTTTTTGTTAAGGACTCAACTACTTTGTTGAAAACTCAACTATATGATCAAAAAATAACTTTCTTGTTGAAAATTCATATTTTTGGGTTACAAATTCGACAATTTACTAGAAAATTCAACTATTTGGTTAAAAACTTAACTCTTTAGTTGAAAATTCGTCTTTTTGGTTTTAAAACTTATTTCTTTTAGTAGAAATTTTATCTTTATTGGTTGAAAATGCAACTGTTTGGTTGGAAAATAATATTATGTGACTGAATTCAACTGTTTTTGATTTAAAAATTAAACCTTTTTTAGTTAAAATATCAAATATTACATTTTTCGTCGAGAATTCATTTTTTTGGTTGAAAATTCAACTATTTTGTTGAAAAATCATATTTTCGGGTTGAAAAACCAACTCTTCTGTTGAAAATTCGGCTTTTTTGGCTGAATTCAAGTGCTTTTGATTTTGAATATTTTTTGGTTAAAATATCAACTATTACACTTTTCGTTGAGAATTCCTCTTCTTGGGTTCAAAATTCAACTACATCGTTGAAAGTTGAACTTCTTTATTGAAACTTCGTTTTTTTTGTTACAAAGTTATATTTTTAGTAGAAAATTCAACTGTTTAATTAAAAATTCATGTATTTTGCTGAAAATTCGTCTTTTTCGCTCGAAAATTAATCTTGTGTTTAATTCAATTAATTAATGTGTTTCATTTACGAAGTTTTGACAAATGATGACAGGATATTCTTAATCATTCCTTAAATTTTTCCTAAAGTATAATAATTGAAACAAATTTTTATTCTATCTCCCTAATTGAAATTCAGTGCATATTTAACATATTAATCTTGTGTTTAATTTAATTAATTAATGTGTTTCATTTAGGAAGTGTTGACAAATGACTACAGGTTATTCTTAATCATTTTTTAAATTTGTTCCTAAGGTATAATAATTGAAACAAATTTTTATTCTATCTCCATAATTAAAATTCAGTGCATATTTAACATATTAATACTTTGATTGAAAGATATTTTCCTGAGAATAGTGAAAATAATAAAAAGAAGTTTGATTTAAATCAGAAAAAGTCCAGTACTATAAAAGCTACTTTTGCAATTGAAAAATCATTGTTATTTAATTTTATATTACAATTTTTAAGAAAATTTAGCACACCCAAAAAAATTCCCTGACAAGAAAGAACTCCCTGACATTTCCAGGTTCTTCCAGGTATATAAAAATTCCCTGACAATTCCAGGTTTTCCACATTTTCCAGGTGAGTAGAAACCCTGTTCATTTCTTCTAAAATACACTCGAACCTTGATGTACCGCTGGTCTCAGTATGGCCTGCGATGGCCGTGACGCCCTTCCAAGAATTTCTATGATGTAAACAGTCAGGGCCGTATGAACCATTTCCAGTAGGAATACACAATATTAATTAACTGTACTTTGTAAAAATGTAGATTTTTGTTATCACAAAGGATGGAAATTCTTTAATTATGAAAAATGATTAATGAAAAGAAAATTTTCCGCGTGTATTCAAGCTGCTCGCTTGTGGCTATGGAACTGCACAACTCCGCTGAGCTCACAGCGCCTCTCTCTAGGTCCCTTTGACCCCCTCATCGCTGAATGAAGTCGGCGGAAATTCTAGGAAGGCATTATATCGAGTACCCTTAAATCAAGGTTCCAGTGTACTTCTAATTCGATTCCAAAATGAGTTTTCTATTTCCTATTTAATTTTCCTTTTGAGTTTTCTTCATTCATTCTCTATGAATTCTTCTCATTCTTTTATAAAGAATATATTAAATAAGAATTAAATAATTCAGTAAAAACTCACCATCAACATTATCATCTTCGTCATCATCTTCCTCGTCGTCCTCGTCTTCACTATAATATTCGACAGCTACCGAAGTGCTACTCACTTCGGTTCTCATTTGTTTCATAGATGAAGCTCGATCTGACATGAGCATTTTTCCCCTGTGACCCAGAGGTGCATGAACTAAAGATCCTGTAGGATCCACGATCATTTTTTTATTTTTGATGAGTATTCGATATCGAAGCTGCGACGGAGACGGTAATTGAGGATCCTCTCCAAAGTCCGATTCGTAAAGAAACTTATTCACGAGCTTCTCCCCAAATACTTGCTAAAAATGAAACGAATTTTTAAAAATAAATTAGTAAACCGACCTCTTATTCTGAATTTCAAGTTAAACGTTCATTTAATATTATATTTTGCGGCTAGTGAAAGAAGAAGATTCCGAGAGCGTGGCGAACGCGGTAACACGATCGAGGACTCTTCTCCTTCGACCACTAGTCGCACACAACATTTTATTCCACTACCGCGAGAAATATCTCATATCGCGACACTGTAGAGAGGGGGAAAATAATAGCTTACCTAAATGATTGACGCAAATATAACCCTCATAGTTCTTTGAAGTTTCAATTTTGAGGTTATGGCAAAATGGCAATGTTCTGCAGTGTTGCCAACATAGTCCGCGTTCCAAAACTTTATTTATAGCGAGGTAATAAAATTTCATTATTGTACTAGTGGGAAAACATGTTGATTACTTATACTAATCGTCAACAAGCAAGTAATGTATAATTTTTCCCACTTGGAACAGGCTCGGGAAATGAGGTATTTCTCGCGGGTGTTGAATAAAATAATATTAATTTATCAAATCTATTTTTTTAAACTTATCAATACTAATTAAGCTGGACACCCAAAACTCAGTGCAGGTGTCGCCATTCTTCTTGACTCCTTAGGGCGCACGTTTTCTATAATTTTCTATTATTCATGGCGAACAGCTATTGGCTGAAATTTCAGGAATGCACGGTGGAGGTTATTTTTCCACGCATGCGTTACGTTTAGTCAATAGATGATCATCCTGATCGCCATGAATAATACAAAATTGTAGAAAACATGCGCCCTGAAGAGCCAAAAGGAGTGGCGACATCTGCTTTCAGTTTTGGGTGTCCAGCCTAATTATATATTCTATACAGGGCTGCCACATAGTCACTTAAGTCACTTTTAGTCACTTCATTTTTCTCAATTCACTTTTTAATCATTTTTTTGAAATAAAGTCACTATAATCACTTTTTTAAATGAAAAGATCCCTCCAGTCACTTTTATTTCAATAAATTAAAACAGACAACACACGGTGAATTCACGTCTATACCTATTTTTGCATTTTAATGAATTATTTGAATTCATCCTAAATTCTTTGGGATTCCCTTGAAATCACTGAAACCCAATCTTTTTTCAGTTTTCATTTTTTTTTAAATTCACCCTGAAGAATTTTTAATTCAGCTTGAATTCTTACGAACTTTATCACATTCTTATTTACTGCTCCTATTCACTCCCATTTTTTGGAATTCAATGGAATTTTTTTGTATTCTAAAAATTTTGTTCCATTCACTTAAATTATTTCTAAATCATCTTCAATTCGTATGAATTTAATCGAATTATCTTGCATTCCCTTGAAATCTTCTAAATTTACTACAATTTTAATGAAATCAATGGAATATTTTGGATTTTTTAAAAATTCATTTGGAATTCACCTTGCATTCTTTTGAATCATTTGTAATTATCTTGAACTTTTTTAATTTTCTCTCTTTTCTTCTAAATTCACTTAATTCTGCTCAATTCGATAGATTACTTGATTTTTCAAAGAATTTTTTTAATTCACTTTAAAGTTTTTTAAAGTCGCCTTGATTTTTTAGGTATTTCATCAAATTCTTTTAAATTTCCTTGAACTCTTCTAAATTCACTCGAAATTCAATGAAGTCAATGAATTTTTTAAAAAGTTTTAATTGTTTTCTGTTCACTTGAATATTTGACAAATTCACCTTGAATTTTTCGATTTTTAACAAATTTGTTCCATTTATTTGAATTATTCTAAATTCACCCTGAATTATATTTAATTAATCCTGAAATCGTATGAATTTTCTCGAATTCTCTAGAATTCCCTGAAATCGTTCTAAATTCACTCAAATTTCAATTAAATCAATGGAATATTTTGAACTCTTTTCAATTCATTTAGAATTCACCCTGAATTCTTTTGAATTATTTGTCTTCTTCTTGAAATTTTTCAATTCTTCCTTAATATTCCTAAATTAATTTAATTTTACTCAATTCAATGGAATTATATATATATATTTTAATTCACTCTGAAGTCTTAAACTTGCCTTGAATTTTTAGGCTTTCTTTTGAATTTCCTTAAGCTCTTCTGAATTCATTCCAAATTTAATGAATTTAATGAATTTTTCAACTAGTTTTGAATTGTTTTCAGTTTGCTTGATTTTCTCAAAAATTTACCTCGAATTTATTTGAATTTCATCGAATTCTTCTCATTTCCCTGAAATTACCCTAAATTTACTAATTTTATTGACTCTCATTTATTTGAATGCAATGGAATTTTTTTAATTTTAACAAATTTGTTACATTCACTTGAATTATTCTAAATTCACCCTGAATTCTATTTAATTAATATAGAATTCATGTGATTATCCTCGAATTCTTTGGAATTCCCTTGAAAACTTCTGAATTCACTCTAGTTTTAATGAAATCAATGGAATATTTTGGATTTTTCAAAATTCATTTGGAATTCACCCTAAATTCTTTTAATTATTTAAAATAATCTTGTACTTTTTTAATTCTCCCTGAACTCTTCAAAATTCACTTGATTCTACTCATTTCAATGGATGTTCTGATTTTTTTTTAGTTTTTTTTCACCCTGAAGTCTTTTAAACTCGCCTTAAATTTTTAGGCATTTCACCAAATTCTATTGAAGTCCCTTGAACTCTTTTAAATTCATTTCAAATTTATTGAATTGAATGAATTTTTAAAATAGTTTTGAAGTGTTTCCAGTTTACTTGAATTTTATAGAATTCTTCTCATTTTCCTGAAATTCCTCTAATTTACATTTTCTATTGACTCCCATTCATCTGAGTTCGGTGGAATTTTTTTGAATTTCAAAAAAATGTTCCACGTAGTTGAATTATTCTAAATTCACTCTGGATTCTATTCAATTGATTTTGAATGCATATGAATTCCCTCTAACTCTCTGAAATTCCCTTGAAATTCTCTTAAATTCGCTCTAATCTTAATGAAATCAATGGAATATGGTGGATTTTCACAATTCATTTGAAATGCAGCCAGAATTTTAAATTATTTATCCTAAACCCTTTTAAATTCTTTTAAAGTGCCTTGAGTTCTCGTAAATTCACTCCAAATTTAATGAATTCAATTACTTTTTTAAATATTTTTAAATTGTTCTAAGTCGACTTAAATTTCTTTAAATTCACTTGAATTTTTATCAATTTTATCGAATTCTTCTCATTCCCCTTAAATTCACTCCAATTATATTTAGAGAGTTGCTACAGGTCCCGAAATTCCTCTATATTCACTAATTCTATTGACCCCTATTTATTTACATGAATTCAGTGGAATTTTTTAGAATTTTAAAAAATTTGTTCTAGTCACTTGAATTATTCTAAATTCACCTTAATTTCTTTTTACCTAATCTTAAATTCGTATGAGTTTCCTCGAGTTCCCCGAAATTCCCTTGAATTATTTTAAATTCGCAATAATTTTACTGAAATCAATGGAATATTCTCGATTAGTATTTCAATTGATTTAGAATCTACTTAGAATCATTATTAATTCATCCTGAATTCTTTTAAGTTCTTTTGAATTCCCTCGAATTTTCTTAAATATTTTCAAATTGTTTTCAATTCACTAGAATTTTTTTAAAATTCACTTTGGATTTTTATCAATTTCATTGAGTTTTCCTAATATTCCTTAAATTCCTCTAAATTCAAGCGAATTTCATTTCATCAATTGGCTTTCTACTTTGTTTTTAAAATTTTTTTCAGTGCACTTAAATTCTGTTGAATTCACTCTAAATTCTGTTCTCTTCCATTCCATCCAATTCGATGGTAATATTTGGGTTTTTTAAATTTTGTTCAATTCACTCAAATTCTTTTGAATCTCGTAAAAGTCTCCTGAATTTCCTTGAATTCTTCGAAAGTAACTTCAATTTTACTAAAATGCATGGAATTTCTTGATTTTAATCCTTTTGAATTTAACTTGAATTGTTGTGAATTTATTCTGAATTCTTATAAATTTCTTCAAATTTTGGTAAATTCACTTCAAATTTAATGAACTCAATCAATTTTTTATATATTTTTGAATTGTTTCAAGTCGAATGGAATTTTTTTCTAATTCACTTAAATTTTCATTAATTTTATCGAATTCTTCTCATTTCCCTTAAATTCCTATAGATTCACTAATTCTATTGACTCCCATTTATCTGTTTATGGAATGAAATGGAATTTTTCTTTAATTTGAAGAAATTTGTTCCATGCACTTGAATTATTCTAAATTCACCCTGAATTCTTTATAATTAATCTTGAATTCGTCTGAGTTTCCTCGAATTCTTTGAAATCCCCTTGAATTCTTTCAAATTCGCAATAATTTTACTAAAATCAATGGAATATTTTGGATTTTTTTCCAATTCGTTTGGAATTTAGCCAGAATTCTTATCAGTTTATCCTGGATTCTCTCAAATTCTTTTGAATTCCCTTTAATTTTTATCAATTTTGTTGAATTATTCTCATTTCCCTTAAATTCCTCTGAATTCACTCGAATTATATTTAAAGGGCTACTATAGATCGGGGGTCACTACAAGTGTTTAAGATAAATTTAGAAAGAAATTTTTTTTGCATTAATATTATAGATCTTCTAGGTGTAAGGTTGTTCTTGTATGTGAAAGAAAATTTTTTTAAAGTCACGAAAAAGTCAGGGAATTTCGAAATTGGGATTTTGTAGCAACTCTGTTTCAATTCATAGGTTTTTTATTTTTTGAATTTTTTTTTCATTTTTAAAATTTTGTTCAATTCACTCAAGTTCTCCTGAAGTTCGTCAAAGTCTCTCAAATTTTTCTAAATTCATTCCAATTTTACTGAAATCAATGGAATTTTATGGATTTTTGCAGTGAATTTGAATCCTTTTAAATTTAACTTGAATTGTTTTGAATTAATTCTGAATTTTTACAAATTTATCCTGAATTCGTAAAAATGCGCCTGCAATTCTTATAAATTTCATCGAATTATTTGGAATTCAAAAGAACAATAAGCAACATTATTAATGCACATTAGTTACTTTAGTCACTTTCAGTCACTTTTGGTCACTTTTTCGTTTGGATAGATCACTTTTTTCACTTTTCTCAAGTAAATTATGATGTGCCGGCCCTGGTCCTGTATTATTTATTGATAATAAAATAATTTTCAGAGCAAGTATCAGTTACCGAAACAAGGAATAGTAAAATAGTTATGAATTTGAAGTAATTCTGACAATTATTATTGGACAAGATGTAGGTTTCTCGAAATGTAGCACATTGCTGATCACTGACAAGACTATCCTAAATCTATAATCAGATTTTATACGACCCCTAAAGTGGTTAACAGCCAGATATAATGTTTTCATGTGCCATCAATGTGCACAACTCAGGCACAGAGATCGTTAAATCCAAGGAACTAGAAGGTTGTCTGAGTCGTGAAAAACCAAAGAGTAAAATCAGTTCAGAAATTAAAATCGAGATTAAAATAACTCGTGAAGTTTCAGAATTTATACATTATTTATTGCTTACTGTTAATTGTATAACTAATTCTAGAATAGAAACCGAAGCATCCCTACCGATACAGATTTATTGGAAATTCTCTAAATATTCTCAGGTTCAGTCAATTTTCTGAAATTTTCTCTACACGTACACAGGTAGCACTTTTTAAAGATCCAGGTAGCCCTCATTTATTTTCTGAAGCCTCATAAACTTGTTTTTGTAAATATAATCGAAATTTTCATGAATGACAAGGAATTACAGAGGCTACCTTGAAAGAGAAGGCCCCACTCGGCATCCAGGTAGAAAGGATTCTTTTGTAATAAAGTTTCAGTGCAGTGGCCAGATGTAAGAACTTCGAAACTAAATTTTGTTTTTTAATTTCCCAATTAGAGATTAGAAAGTTGAAAAATTAGAATCTACGGATTTTTACAATTATAAATATCTGAAATTTGCTTTGAAAAATTGAAAATATGTCATATTTTGTAAGTATCTCGTAAGCTGCATGTGATACGTAAAAACAGACAGCATTTTTAGATTTACCATCGGAGGAATACTGTATATAAATATGAATATATAGGTTTTCACATATAAATATATGCATGTAAATAAATAAATAAATAATAATTTTTCAAGTATTAAAAGGAATCAGTTTTATGATAGCGAGACCTTAAATATTCTAACAAGGTTCGACTGCCATAAATTAGGTCTGAAACAGGCCTAACTTTTTCCCAGAGAATACTGAGAGATTTTCTTTCGGTAGGGATAACATAAAAAAAAGTAGCAAATTAATTTTACATACTATTTCCTGGAACAGATCTTAAATGAAACGTCCTCAAACCTGGTCTAGTTTACTAAAGTACTAAGAAATGACTCTAAAATTGCAAAATAGTATATTGTGTATCAAGGGCGTAAAGCTGGCAATTCCCATGAGTGTGAAGTTTGCCGCTTGAACGAAGCGACTGCGTCAAATCCGGCGCCCCAAGCTAGCAACCTACTGTTTCACAAATTTATACTTTATGAAAATTTCAGCTGAAAGTTTCAATGAAAAGTTTCAAAGTCCGTGAAACTTTTGAAACTTCAGCATTTTTGCCTATATGCTATATTTATCATAATTATAGACGAAAATGTCTAATTTACATTTAAAGAAGGCTTTTTAATTTCAAAAATTACATATTTAAAACAAAAAATTGGTCAAAACTGTTTTAATATCGAATAAACTGAGTCAGAACTAACATATCACTGTTAGGTTATTACAGGTGCCAATAAAAGTACCAAAGTTTGAAATTTTTATCATGATTGATAATCATTCAATTCGAACACTTTTTATGAATTTTGTACATAAGACTTATTTATATTTTTTACATTATTTTATTGTTATTTTTTAACTGCCGTTTCTTGTGAAAAAGATTAATTTTCTACCAAAAAAGATGCACTTTCAACCAAATGGTCGAATTTTTAATCAGAAAAGATTAAACTTCAACCACAAACGGTTGCAATTTTGAAGAAATAGTTGAATCTTCAACCCAAAAAGACGAATTTTTCATCAGATAGTTGACTTTTCTACTCATAAAGATGAATTTTTCATCAACTGGTCGAATTCTTCAACAAAAAAGTGAATTTTTAACAAAGCAGTTCAACTTTCAACCAAATACTTGAATTTTCGATCGGAAAAGATTGATTCAACGAAAAATATAATAGTTTTAATATTTCAAACAAAAAAGATTTTAATTTTAAATCAAAAACAGTCGAATTTGAACGAAAAAGATGAATTCTCAACAAAAAATGTAATAGTCGATATTTCAACCAAGAAACATTTTAATTTCAAATTGAAAACAGTTGAATTCAATCAAAAAAGACAAATTTTCGACAAAATAATTGAATTCCCAACCAAAACAGATTATTTTTTAACTATACAGACAAGAAGGCGAATTCTCTAGAAAACAGTGAAATTTTCTACCCGAAAATATGAATTTCTAACCAAAAAGTTAATTTTCAATCAAGTAGTTGAGTTCTCTGCGGTAACAATAGAATTTTCTACCCAAAACAACGAATTTTCAACAAAACAATTGAATTTTGAAGCCAAAAAGTCGAATTTTCAACCCTAAAATATAAATTTCTAACAAAAAAATTAATTTTCAACCAAATAATTGAATTTTAAACTAAAAACAATCAATTTCAAATAAAAAATGGAATAGTTAAAATTGCAGTTCAAAAAACTGATTTTCAACCAAAGAAAAATAAACTTTCACCCAAATAGTTTAATTTTCATCTAAGAACGATCAATTTTCAACGAAAACTGGAAAAGTTAAATTTTCAGTCGAAAAAATTATTTTTTAAACAACAAAAAAAGGGAGTTTCCAACAAAATAGTTAAATCTTCAAACAACAAATTGAAATTTTTACAAAGTACTTCAACTTTCAACCAGGTAGTTCAATTTGCAACCAAAAAAGATAAACTCACAATGAAAAATATAATAGTTGAATTTTCAGCTAAAAACGATCAATTCGCAACCAAAAATGGGATAATTCACTTGTTAGTTAAAAAAATTAGTTTTAAACCAAAAAAAAAGAATGAATTTCCAACAAAATAGTTATATCTTATAAACCAATAAAATGATTTTTCAGCAAACTAGTTCAACCTCCAACCAAGCAGTTGAATTTTTAATGAAAAATTCAATAATTGATTTTTCAACTTGAATGATAAATTTTCAACCAAAAAGGAATGAGTTATATTTTCAGTTGAGAAAATTAATTTGCAACTGAAAAAAACGAATTTTCAAAAAAATAGTTAAATCTTCAATCAAATTGTAGAATTATTAACCAAAAGGGTTGCATTATGAACCAAATGTATACTAACATGCTTTTCAATTAAAAAGAAATAACTTTCAAAGAAATATAGTTAGATTTTCTTATTGGGTTCTATTGGGTTCGGAATTCATCTCGTTTGGTTAAAAATTCTATTGTTTAATTGAAAATTTAATTATTTTGTTGAATATGCAACTATTTTGCTGAAAATTGATTTTTTTGGTGAAAAATTCAACTACTTGGTTAAAAGTTGAACTACTTTGTTGAAAATTCATTTTTTTGGTTGAAGATTCATCTTTTTGGTTGAAGATTCATTCTTTCTATTGAAGATTCATCATTTCATTTTTGGTTTAAAATTCATATTCATAATTGAAAATTGATCTTTTCTTGTTGAAACCTTATCTATTTGATTAAAAATTGAACTATTTTGTTGAAAATTTCTCTTTCTTTTTTGTTGAGAATCAATTTTTTTTACTGAGAATGTAACTGTTCAATTTTTGGTTGAAAATTGATATTTATTAAAAATTCATGTTTTCTTGTTGAAAATTCATAATTTTGGTTTGAAAATTTAAATGTTTTGCAGAAAAATTGAATTTTTTCACTTAAAATTAAACAATTGGGTAGGAAATTGAACTATTTGGTTGTAAATTTACTTGTATGTTGAATATTCATATTTTCGGGTTGAAAATACAACACTTTGGGAGAGAGTTAAACTATTTGCTTGAAAATTAATATTTAAGTTCCGTTGAAAATTTAATTGATCATAAATTTCGCATTTTGAAACTTTGACAGTGAAATTTGCCAAATAAAACTTTCAACTGCATAGTGCTACCCCAAGCCTCAATACGTTTTTGTGGAATAAAGTTTTATGTCGACTTGGGTGCCAAGTACCAGTAAATTTCAGCTGGGGGCTCTACATATGTCCTCAATACAAAGAAATGTTTCGCCAATGATGAGACCAGATGAGACACACATAAATTTACTGTAAATTGAAGGACGCTGCTCGGAAAATGCACCGAAAAAATTTTTTAAAAGTGATAAAAAATGATTAGAAGTAGTGCTCAAAGGCATTAGAGACATATGATATTCTATTTCACATGTGTATGAAAATGTCACTTCTATCTCTGTAGAGCGAGGAAAAAATTGATGTTTCCCTACCGATACAAAATTACCGAGGCTGCCTTGAAAGAGGAGGCTCAACTCGGCATCTGGCTAGAGAATCAGGTAGAAAGGATTCTTGTAGTAAAGCTGCAGTACAGTGGCCAGATGTAAGAGCTTCAAAACTAAAAAATATATTTTTTTAATTCCCAAATTAGAGATTTGAAAGTTAATAAACCAGAATCTACGGACTTTTAGAATTGCAAGTATCTAAAATTTGCACTGAAAACTTAAAAATATATATCATGTTTTGCATGTATCACCAGGGAATTATTTGAGATTTTCTTTTGGTAGGGTTGCAACAGTGATGCCCATGTGGGCATCCTGTGCTATTGCGCTTGTGTTTGGGCCGCGCGCTAGTTGGCCGCAGTTGGCGCGAAATTCAAAATGGGTATTTAAAACCATTCTTATAATTAAAATAAATAATTATTATGAAATGCACAAGAATGTACATAAATTGTATAACTCTTGATTTCAGGCGAGAAAAAAATTTAAAGCACTTTTATTTTCTAAATAACAGTTCATTTTCTCGAATTCCAAAGACTAACTTATATCCCACAAAACATTTAATTTAGGAAGAAATTTGTTGGAAAAGTGATTCAAAATAATTATTTATAATGTTCTTGATATTTCTGATGTGTTTTTCTGAGAATTCGTATAATTATATAACCTATAAATACATAAATCACCAAGAGTTATTATTTAAATGCACAAATGTTATTTTGAGTACGATTTCATCATTTTTCTTTGTGTTTTTTTCGGAATTTATTAGAGCATATTTCAATCAACATGCTGAGGTTATGTGGAAAGTTGATAATCGATTATTGCAATCAGCTGACTTTCAGTGTTTTAGCTGTTTTTCCGAAGCGAGCACGTGGTGATTCAGTGGCTAGTGAAGTGTTTATGAAACAAATTTGGAGTTTTTGACCCGGATTGAAAATTTTCATTTAATTTGAATTAATTTTCTTAAATTTGTTTTCTCTAATTGCTATAAATATATAATTTTCTATATTATTTCCACTCACTCATACTTAATTTATACATTAATATTAATTGCGATAAGGAGTTTTTTCAAGAAACATGCAAAGCAGAAACGGCTGTGGTAGCAATTAAAAATTAAAAATATAAAAAGACGAGAGAGAGAAAAAAAAGAAAGGGGATTTGGAAATTGCCTTATTTTTCTTTCTTCTCTTTTTATTTTGGTTTTTTAAACTTAAATGAGGACATTTAAGAATGTGTTATCCAAGTTTGATCGACAGATTCTTTTTTTTTAATTTTCAAGAATTTGGAAGTTAAGTTTGAACGTTGGACGTTAAAGATGAATTACAATTTTCATTTATTTCGAATCAATTTTCTTATGTTTTTATTTTTTTAGTTGCTATTAACATAACTATTTTTGACAGAGAAATTTTTTGGGGAACACTTTTTGGTTGTGAATGGAGTACGAGAGCAGACTCAGGAGGCCTAGGCATTTGATTTTAAAAATCTAGTCCTTTATTTTAAGAATTCAAATTTTAGTTGATTTTTTTCTTTTCATTTGAATTGGTATAAACTTTTTTGTTTGGCCTCCGAAAGCTCCCCATTCATTTTCGTTCTTTTCTTATTTTGAGCGTCGCTTCAACACGTCTCAATTATAAAGAACAATATTCTAAGCTGAAAAAATCATTTCGAAATATTCAAATGTTATCATTATTTTAATGTTCTACAATAGTCATGTATCTATTAAGTTGCTATTGCTAAAATATGATATGGTATTGAAAAGATTTATTTATTAAAAATTGTTTTGTGTAATACAAGTTAGTCTTTGGATTTCTGAGAAAATAAACTGTTATTTAGAAAATAAATGTGTTATAAATTTTTTTCTTGTCTGATATCATTTTGACTAGCGCGGCAATTGCGGATAACCTGCGCGCGGTCCAAACGCAAGCGCAATAACACAGGGTGCCCACATTGGCATCACTGGTTTGCAGCTGACGAGTGTCAAATCAATCTTCGCGCATGCGCATCGATTTGTATTACCGACAGTACATCACTAGTTAACTACTTATCCCGTCCGATGGCGCTGATTTTCGTAGAACAGCTGACTCCTTAGCGGAGAAAAAGTTCCCAGTGGGCAAGGAATTGAAGGACGTCTTTACGACAACTTTATGATATCTCTACGACGTCGCGAAGACGTCGAATGTCCGTGTCGTGGAGATGATGTAAAGACATATTTGCGACATTAAAATGTCTTAAAGATGTCTTGAAAATATCTTGACGACACAGACATAGGACATCTTTGCGACGCCGTGAAAATGTCGTAAAGAAGTCCTCCATTTTTTTGCCCGCTGGGTTTTTTCAACTTCAACCCGGTCTCTAGGAAAGAAATGATTAGAATTTGCGATGTGCGCATGTGCGAAGATTGCTTTCACGTTTGTGGGTTGTAAACGGCAACTTTCTTCTCGCTCAACAGGATAAGGAAAGTGGTATGTTCTTGCATGTATGAAATAAAAGACCTCACAGAACAGTGACAGAAAAGCACGTTATTGCGCATTAAATATTCTTATAAATATAACCTAAAAAATCATTTCGACAAATTACAATCACCCCCACATATATTCGGCGCTTATCACTGACAACGGGTACGTTTGTGTTGACGCCAACGGGCGCCCTTAGCAGACATTTATTGGTACTTTGTACCCAAAACTTCGTCCCTAAAAAATGTATTCAGGCTCGGAGGACCTGCGTCAATTCACAAGAGTAAGGTCATCAACTGTGCGCCTATGATACACAAGATATTTTTTGTCCATAACCTGAATCTAAAGTTTGCCTTCGAGGGCATGTGAAGCTGACGCAAAGTAGCGCTTCCCGCCCGGGAACTAAAGAAGCGTGCACAAAAAGCTACTTTGCACACGCTTCGTCTCCAATTGGAATCAGGAAAGAACTGGTGGTTAAATCTGATAAGAAGCTGTTAAGATATTTCATAAAATGATTATTTATACATACTTGAAATACTTGAGCCATCCGAGCTTGCTGGCTTTGCGAGCAGTGATTTTCTATGGAGAGAATTACAGGGTAGGGTGAGCTAACAAAGGCACTCCTATCTATCGCTTCCACCACAGAACGAAAAGGAATTTTTGTAGTGAAGGTATGACCGTGATAAATGAGTGGTGAACCGTCGTCTCCATCCCAGCAGTCCAATTCCACGCATCGACATCCGGTCTGCAGGACCTAGGAGAAGTAATTGCTTTTAGATATTTCAACGATTTCATCCTTTGGGAATTTTTCACATTACTGCCGTATCGCCTCAATCTCTTTTGTCCTCGACAACTCAATAGTAATTGCTCAATGTTCATGAGAATTACATTCTTTCACTGACAAAATTCATAGGGAAATTTTTCGCATAATGAAATTCGAGAGTATTTCGATATGTGACTATCAAGGACGTTGGATGAAGGGGACTTGGGAATTTTTTTTGTTGTCCCCAATTATGAACAGGGCCCTGACCCCATTTTTATTTTCGGAAGTAGATTGTAGGATAAATAGACAAAACTCACCAAGTATTCGGGGTTTGATGAATTCTGGAATCCATAAAACGTAAAATACTTGCGTTTTTTATGAGAAAATTAATATTTTGATAGAAAATATTCAATTTCTGAAACGGTGAAATCAACACCGTGCAGGCAAATCCCGAAGAAGAGATGGCGAGTATCAAACACACGTGACTTCAATCATATTTTACAGACACAACACCGACTCTAAATGATTAAAAAACGCTGTGTATAGCATCCTTCCGCAAACTAAACGTCACAATTATGAAGCGAATTTCGCGATTTAATCCGAAACAAAAGTGCAAAACACTTCCAAATTTTTTGAGAACTACGCGACGGAAGATTACAGATGGAAAAGCAAGAGAAACCGATCTAGTAGCGCGTTCACAAGGCGGCAGAGGACACTTTTTGTACTGAAATGATAAAATCACAGATTACCTAGAGAATCGCGGTCGGTAATTTATCTTTTTTCTCAGAACTAATTATCGGAATAGATAAATACAAACTAACAATTTTCGTTATAAACATGCATCCTGTAATTATTTTTCGCAGAAATACAAAGATAAAATACTATGTATAAAGTTATTTACTAACTTGAAAAGTCATTTATAAATACATAAATTTACTAAGTTAAGACAATTATTTATAACTAATTTTTTTATTTATTCAAAAGAGACTTGTGAATTCGGGAATAAATATATTCGCAAATTCTGTAAATTTATTTATTTATTTATTCTTTTTTTGATAAGAAACAGAGTTTTGTGAGTTTATGAATAAATAATTTCACAAGGTTCGTAGACTTATTTATTTACAAAAAGGAGAGAGACTTGTGAAGCTAGCAATAAATAATTTGACAACTCAGGGAATTTATTTGTTTATAAGAAATGGACTTGTAAATTTCGAAATAAATAATTTCGCAAAGTTGGTAAATTTATTTTCTTATTTATTCGTAAAGAACAAAGATTTGTGTATTTATGAATAAATAATTTCACAAGGTTGGATGATTTATTTATCTATAAAGGAAATTGAAATATGAAGTTAGAAATAAATATTTTGACAACTTAGGAAATTTATTTGTTTACAAGAAATGGACTTGTAAATTTGGAAATAAATAATTTCGCAAAGTTGGTAAATTCATTGATTTATTTATTTATTTATTTATAAAGAGCAAGGACTTGTGCATTCATAAATAAATAATTTTACAAGGTTGGTAAATTTATTTATTTATAAAGGAAAATGACTTGTGAAGTTATAAATAAATAATTGTCTAGTTCTGGCGAAAGTTTTCGATTGGAATTCATCCCGAATCATTCCAAACCAATCCGAATTATTCCGAAATCTGTATCCGAACCGATCCGAATTAGTCCGATCCAATCCGAAAAAAGTTCTCAACTTCGTTCGGTCCAAATCGGTTAAAACTTAATCCGACTCAATCTGATGCAATCCGAACTTCCAATCCGAATCAATCCGAACCAAATTTTCAATCCGTATGAATCCGAATTAATCTGAACTCGGAATGATCTAAACCGAATTTCAATCCGAACGAATCCGATCGAATCCGAACTCGGATTCATTCGGGTTATAAATTCAGTATAAGTATATAAATTCGAGTTCGGATTGGGTCGGATTAATTTTCATGTTTGGCTTGATTCGGATTGGTTTGGACACAGATTTCAGAATAATTCTGAATGAATCGGAATGAATTCCTATTCGAAACTTTCGCTAGGGAAACTTAGTGAATTCATGCATTTATAACTGACTTGTGAACTTAGTAAATAACTTAATTAATAGTATTTTACCTTTGTATTTCTGCAAAAAATAATTTCAGAATGCATGATTATAACGAAATTTGTAAGTTTTTATTTATATATTCCGATTATTAGTTTTGAGTGAAAATATGAATTACCGACCCCAATTCTCTTTGTAATCTGTGATTTTATCATTTTAGTACAAAAAGTAGCAGCTACCACCTTGTGAACGCGATGCTAGATCGGTTGCTCTTGCTGCTTCATCTGCCATCTTCTGTCGCGTAGTTCTCAAAAATTTTAGAAGTATTTCTCACTTTTTTTTCGCATCAAATCGCAAAATTCGCCTCATAATTGTGAAGTTCAGTTTGTGGAAGAAAGCTATACAGAGCGGTTTTTTTTTACTTAGTGTGTGTGTTGTGTCT
>JAUMHM010000085.1:26545311-26561830 GCA_032362435.1 Melikaiella ostensackeni
CTCATCAGGCACTTGACTTAGTCCGTGGATGATGATGACGCACCGGGGTTTCCGAGACAAAGTTAAATATAATAATAGTAATAATGGCCAAATTCACTCCAAATTGTGCAGGTAGTCCATGCTCAAGTCGCAAATCATTTGCCACTTGAATATGTTGCTTTTCAAATGGAATAAGATGACACGTATCTTACCAATTTTACGAAAAAAAATTTTCAAGAAAGTTATGAGTATTTGAATTTTTAAAATTGAAAACGTGGTTTATCAAAAAATGGTCAAAATTTTTGTTACAAGTGTGATATTTTTCAAGCTAATATAGATTACCACCTTTTTCTTTTTGATTCTCATAGGATGGTCGCTTGATAAGTGAGGCAAACTTTCCGCTAGATGGCGCCAAAGTGAATTTTGAAGTATATGGTCAAGAAGCAATACTCTTCAAACTAACCTCTACCAGTTTCGGCCAAAATCAACAATTAGTTTGCGTTTCGCATACGTTTGAAATGAGTATGTCAGTAGTTTTCGAAAAAATGAAGAAAGAAGAGTTCCATGCAGTGATATAACATTTTTATTTGAAAAATTGAACGGCCGCGCAGATCAAAGTCGAGTTAGACGAATTCCAGACAGGGAGTCTGCTCCTTCGTTGGAAACCGTTTATTTTTGTATTAACGAATTTCAACGTAGCTGAATCACAACTAAAGATAAAGCGCGCTCCGGACGCCCAATTGAAGTCACCGCCGCGATTGCTGACTCCCGATCAAAAGCGCCATCCAAAAGACGTTTCAGCGCAGTGTTTGGCGCAGCTTAATCGGAATCTGCATGGCGTTTTGCGTCGACTCGTGACTTCGGATGAAACCTGAACCACCAGGATACACACAAGACAAAGCAGCAGTCAAAGCAGTGGGTACTGCCTGGTGAAAGTGCTCCAAAGAAGGCGAAGACTGTTTTGTCAGCTGGGAAGATGATGTTCAACAGTATTTTGGGATTCCTAAGGAATTATCCTTCTTGATTACTAGGAGAAGGGTAGAACTAATAGGATCGTACTATACATCATTTTCTGGGTCGTTTGAAAGCCGGGCTACAAAAAAAATAGCAACGAAAAGCCAATAAAAAAGTAATCGATGCCGTAAATGCATATTTTGCAGACCTCGAGAAATCTTACTTTTCTGAAGGAATGAAAAAATTTGACCCTTGAAAGAGACTGTGTTGAGAAAGAAAAGCAAACTATTGAGAAACTAAAATTTTTACTTGCCTTTTTACCAAACTCATCAAACGACCCTCGTATAGTTTCTCGTCCTCCTTCGAAATCCATTGGAAAATTTGAAAAAGTCTAAAATTAACAAAATGGCGACGGTTTTTCCAAATTCAAAGTCAATTTTCTGAAAAACCGCAGCGTTTTTTTCTCTTGATTTTCTTTTCTTTGTTTCATCCTAATGTGAAGAGTGTATTCCATGATAATCTGTCCTGTGCCCGCGCACAGTAGGGCAAAAAAAACGTCCGTGGTCAAATTGATTTTCAGAAGACAATCATTACCCGAATTAAACTTTTTTTTTTAATCAAGCCTAATAAAATTCCGCATCGAGCTACCAGGGTAGAATTTTGATTATTTTCTTCAATTTTTTTTTATCAACAAAAATGAAAAAAAATTCGACTTTTGAAATGTACCGATTTTTAACAAATATTTAGATTCATTCAAAAATAGTTATAAAAAAACATGTAGCAGCTATCCAAAAAAGGTTTACAATAGCAACGCAAATGTTCAAAAATATATCGATCTTGTTATAAACAAATAAGTGAATGAAAATGGTTTTGTGGGGATCGGCAGCAATTCGTCATTTGATTCGCACTAAATTTTAACAAATTATTGTAAAAAAGAGTTTTTTAGTTGAATTAACAAAAGTTCTTCAGTAACTTCTTATTTCATAAGCGAGTTTTATTAACAATTATCTATATCTGATATTTATGAAGGAATAAATCAAGTTTTTTCTACGAAATCGATCATATATTACCTGGAAATGAAACTCAAGTATCATATATGGCCATCCAATAAAAATAGATAATTGTCTGAACAAACTTTATTAAAAAATACATTATTTGGATATTTTTTAGCATTTAAACTTTGTTCTTTTAGAGTAATCAACTGTTAATAATAAATTTTCAAACTTTTTTCAGATACTTCGATAACGGCCCACAAGCCCACGGCCCAAAGCTTTATTTATTCCATCATAAATACCTGATATGGATAATTGATTGCAAGACTTGCTTTCAACATAAGACATTATTTATGAACATTCATTAATTCAACTAACAAACTCTTTCTGTCTATAAATTGTTCAAATTTAGGTCGAAGCAGGTGACAAATCGCTGCCAATCGCCACGAAACCATTTTCATTCACTTATATGTTTCTAACAAATTCAATAAATTTTTAAACATTTGAGTTGCTATTGGTCGACTTTTTGAATAGTTGCTTCATGTTTTCTAGGTATTTTCGGATGAATCCAAGTATTTGTTAAAAACTGGTACACTTTAAAATTCAAAATTTTTTTTCATTCTTGGTATTAAATAATTTTTTTTTGAATCCGCCATGATAGTTCGATGCGGATTTTTATTAGATTTCATTTTAAAAAAAGCTGATTTCAGATAATAATTGTCTTCTGAAAATCAATTTGTCCACGAACGTTTTTTTCCCCGCTGTGCCGCGCCTTGGAAAAAAAAGATTTTTTTCTGTCTGGAAAACGAAAATTCACCTTTCTGCAAAAAGAACACAAGATACGAAAAAAGTTAAAGGAAAAAAATTGTTTCTCTAAAAAAGTTCGAGAAGAATGTCTCTTGACACTTTTTTCTACCTCGCCTTATTTTCAAGATTTTTGCGAAAACCTGTACAGAATCCTTTAAGATTTATTTTTTCGCAACAATACAATTTTATGGTGTCATGAGAAACCAGAAGGGACAAAATTTAACAGTTTAAACAACGTGTTGATGGAAGAATAATGAAGTAAGTTAGAAAAAATTGACTGTACCGATTATTTAAAAAATCCCGACTTTAAAGGAAAAAGCTTGATGTAAAAGTTACTGAAACTGTTAAATCATGTTCTTTGTTTTTTATGGCACCAAAAATTGTACTGTTGAGAAAAAATACATTTCAAAGGATTTTGTACACAATTTCGCGAACATCTCGAAAATAATGGAGACAGAAAAAAGTGTCAAAATAAATTTTTCTTGAAAATTTTTAGCCAAACAAGTTTGTTCCTCTGACTTTTTCGCATCTTGTGTCTTTTTGGCAAAAAAAAAAGAAACGCTAGGCTTCTTGAGTGAATTAACTTTAAATATTTTCATGAAAACCGTCACCATTTTGTCAATTTTTGACTTTTTCAAATTTCCCAACGGATTTCGAAGGAGGACGAGAAATTATAGCAGAAACAAAATCAATCAATTTTTAAAATTCAAATACTGAAATTGCGCACCGAGCCCAGACTCGGTCCCTCGTTGCGGAGAGCCCCTGAACCGAACAAGCGAACATGCGTGCGCACTCAGTGCTATCCGCTTATCACAGTCACTGACATTCAAATGCTCGCGCACGCTATCCCACCATTTCCCCCTATGCGGCGGTTTTCCGAAACGAGGGAGCCGAGCCTGGGCTCGGTGCGCAACTTCAGACTGGGCTCGTCCGCTCTCTGCCCATAACTTTTTTCAAACAAATTTTTCGTCGAATCAGTGAAATTCGTGTCGTCTTATTCCTTTTGAAAAACAACATACTAGTTGAGTGACAAATAATTCTGCGACTTGACTGTCTGCCCATCTGAAATAAATTTAGCCTAATAAATTTTTTTTTCATAATTGATTTATGATAATGAGTCTGAGCATTTGGCTGCAAACCACCTTGTAGATATTGGGGTAAAAATTATACCAGACTGCCCAGTATGTCAAATTATGCATATCACTCTCTACGGTTCGGCTGAAACAACTTTTCTTGTAAGGTCTTTTGTGCATGAGATTTTTTTATTATAGTTCCTTGATATCTTACAAATATTTTAAGACAAAAAATGACAAAATCGCCGAGGCGCTTTTTGAAAAAGTCAACTTCAGAAAAAAATTGCAAATACAAAAAAATTTTTCAATTAAACGTAACGAATCGCGCTTGAAGGTTTAGAAAATGATGAATTATTATATTTAAAAACTATAATGTATCATAAAATATAATACTTTAGAAAAAATTACTTCTAACATGAAATTGTTCAGTTTTAAATACCGTATTTTACGGGTTTTTACGATTTACCATTCAAAAATAATTAAACTTCTTAAATTGAATTAATAAAGATTTTATCGACACATCTTGCTTCATTGTAGAATTCAACAGAGAAACTTCAGCATGAGAAAAATCTGGCTAGGAAATTCTTTAAAACTGTCTGAACATTTTTTAATAACTAAAAATAATTCAAATCTTTGAAAATTTTTTTGACGTTTTTTACAATCTCTTGGAAATACTTTGGAATCTTTTTAAATACTCTAAAATCTTTTAAATTCTTCGAATTTCCTTAAAATCTATTTAAAACTCCTTGGAATCTTCTAATATCTTAAGATCTTATACTTAGGTCCTATAAAATCATTCCAAATCAAAGGAAGTTCTTCAAAATTGTATGACATTTTTTTGATACCTGAAAACCAATAATATGTTTGAAAATTTATTGGATCTTTTTAGAATATCCGAAAATGTTATACATCCTTTAAAATTCTTTCAAACCTTCCGAAATTCTAAGAAATTCTTAACAACTGTATGACGTTTTTTTTAATAATACCTGAAAATTAATATAATTCTTAAAAATTCATTGGAGTCTATCAAAATACCCTAAAATCTTCAAAATCCTTTGAAATTTCTTGAAACGTATTGAAAACTCCTTAGAATCTTTTTAAATATTTTAAGATGTTTAAAATTCTTTGAAATCGTCAAGAGTTCCTCGAAATATTTGAAAATCTCTTCAAAACATTAAAATCCTTTCAAATCCCTCAATTTTTGTCAATAATTTTATTTTAATCCATTGAAATATATGAAGATCATTTGAGTCCCACGAAATTCATTGAAGTACCTTATTGAGAGTCTTTGGAATCCCCCAAAATCATTGAAATCCTCGGAAATCGAATGAAAACCCTTGGAATCTTATAAATCCTATGAAATCCTTCCAAATATTTCGAAATTCATGGAGATTTTTTAAAATCGAATGGTATCTTTAAAAATTTGTGAAATCCCCTGAAATTCTTTGCAATGTATAGAAAAATTATAAATTATTTAGTAATTTTCTATATCTACTGA
This sequence comes from Melikaiella ostensackeni, assembly GCA_032362435.1. Lineage (NCBI taxonomy): Eukaryota > Metazoa > Arthropoda > Insecta > Hymenoptera > Cynipidae > Melikaiella > Melikaiella ostensackeni. The sequence goes on from JAUMHM010000085.1 coordinate 26,550,615, forward strand.
AAACCCTTAAAAGTCCCTTGAAATCCTATAATAGTAGGTGCGGTACAACGCAAAGTATCAAAAAAGGCTTAAACTGTTAAGAAGATATGAAATTTGGTATATGTGTTCTCTTGACCTAAAAAAAGTTTTAGGATAGGGCGCTAACAAATTTTTGGAATTTTTTCCAAAAAAAAGGAAACTCTTTTTGTTGAAAATCCGGTATTTTTTCAATTAATAGAGATAACTGTCTTTTTCTCTTTTATTGTTGTGAAGGGTTTCTTCAATTTTCCACATTTAGAAAAAAACTTGCGAAAACTCAAAAATTAACAAAATGGAGGCTGTTTTTATAAAAATAAAAAATTTGGGTTTATTTTCTAAAATTATGCGAGATACGGGAAAAAGTTCAACGTAAAAATTAATTTCCTTGAAGAGACCTACAAAAAGTTTTCTTCCGATTCTTGAGTGTATCGCACGTACTATAAAAATCCTTTGAAATCTTTGACATTCTCTGAAGTCCCTTCGAATCATTAAAAATACCCTAAAACCTTGTAAATCCTTTACAATCCTTTAAAAACTTTAGAAATTTTAGGAAATTCCTTGTAAACTAATAAATTTTTTTTCACTTTCTTAAAACCCCTTGTAATCTTTGAAATACACTGGAACCTCGATTTAGAGAGGGTCACGGGTATGGCTTTTGATGCCGTGACTTCGTTCCAAGGATTTGTATAATGGAAGCAGTCAGGGGAGACTGCGTAACTCCGCTGAGCTCACACGCCTCTCTATCGGCCTTTTGGACCTCCTCATCAACGAATGCGAGGCCGGCGGCAATCCTTTCTCTCAGTCCCTTGGACCCCTCATCCACGAGTACGATCCGGCTAAAATTCTCGGAAGGCGTAAATGGAGGGCATTTTAATAGAGGTTCCAGTGTAATATCAAATACCTTAATTAATTCTTGTGAAATTCCTTGAACTATCTCAAGACCTGTAAGATCTTTTTGAATTCCTTAAAACGTTAAAAAACTTTGAAAATTCCTTAAATAATTAAAATCCTTGAGAGTCCTATAAATTCCATTGAAATCTGTTGAAGTCTTTTGAAATCTCTGGAAACCTTTCAAATCTTCTGAAATCTTTCGAACTCCTTCAAAAAAAATTACGTAAAATGTTCGTAAGGTTTCAAGAAACTATAATGAATAACAAAATCCCTTTGGATTAAAGTTGGTTCAGCCGCACCGTGTTTCATCAGATCACTTGATTGCATTACAAAAATGCGTCAAAAAATGCCTTCGACATATTGGGCTGTAACCATCTTGAGGCATAGATATAATTTTTTTTTAAATATTCTTTATTAAATTATACTTTCATATTTGATAAAAAAATATATATTTATCTCAGACTCAAGATGGTTACAGCCCAATATTAATTTTGAATATACTATTATATTATTATATTACTATTATCATTATTATATTATATAATTTAATTTTTCAAAATATAATATTGAACATAAATTGAAAATGATTCTGAAAAATAATTTACAGCAGTATAAGTGCTGCTATCATCTTCCTTCAACAGAAAGTTAGGGGTTGTCCATAAACCACGTGACCAATTTGAGGGGGGGGAGGGGGCAAAAACTACGGTCGTTAACAGGGTGGGGGCATGAGTGAAAGTAACGTTACGAACAAAATTAAATTACAAATTTAACAAACCTCATTAATAAATTTCAACAAAGTTTGCGAATTCTGCGAAAGATGGCTCCGCAACGGTACATTTCAATAATAACTTAATAAATTAAAGAATCACTTTCATATTTCAAAATTCACACTTTTTCCCCTATTTCTCTCTTTCAGAGAAATCTTCTTTTTTTCCCCAGTTTTCAAGAAACTTCCCCTCTTTCCCATTTTTCTCGTTTTTTTCGCTTAAATTCAAAATGTTCGGTTTAAAATTTATTTTCTTTGCTGAAAACTCATTTTTTTGTTTGTTAAGGAATCATCATTTTCGTTGAAACTTCATCTCTTTGGAGAGAAATTGAACTATTTTGCTTAAAATTCGTTTTTTTTTGGTGGGAATTATTTTTTTCCAACAGGAAATGTAACTATTCCACTTTTGGTTGAAAATCGATATTCTTAATTGAAAATTGGATCTTTTCTAGTTGAAAATTCATTCATTAGATTGAAAATTCATGCATTATGTTGAAAAATCTTCTTTTTGCAGAAAGTTAATCTTCTTCATTGAAAATCCATCCTTTTTGGTTAAAAATGCAACTGTTTGGTTGAAAATTAATCTTTCTGAGAAGAGGATTCAACTATTTTGTTGAAAATTCGTCTTTTTGTTTGAATTCAACTATGTTTGGTTCACAATTGAAATCTTGTTTAGTTGAAACATTGACTGTTACATTTTTCGTTGAGAATTCATCTTTTTGGGTTGAAAAATCAACTACTTGGTTTAAAGTTGAACTACGTTTTAAAAAATACATTTTTTTTTTAAGATTTATCATTTTAGTAGAAAATTCAACTGTTTGGTTGTGACCTAACTTCTTTGTTGAAAATTCAACTGTTTTGTAGCAAATTTATCTCATTGGCCTAAAGATTCAACAGTTTGTTAGAAAATTAAACTATATGGTTGAAAAATCATATATTTGGGCTCAACATTTAACTCTTTTGTAGATAATTTATCTTTTTGGCTCTAAAATTCAACAGTTTTGTTGAAAATGAATGTATTTTGTTGGAAATTCATCTCTACTTGTATAACATTAATCTTCTTAGTGGAAAATTAATTTTTTTGGTTGACAATTTAACTATCTGGTTGAAAGTTGTACATCTTTTGTTAAAAATTCATTTTTCTTAAAGATTCACCTATTTGGCTGAAAATTCAGCTATTTAGTTAAAAATTCAACTATTTTGTTGGAAGCTTATTTATTTAGTTGAAAATTAGAATATTCTGTTAAAATCATCTATTATGGTAGAAAATTTAACCATTTTGTTGAAAACTCGTAATTTTGGATTGAAGATTCATCTTTTATGTTAAAAAGGTCATATTATTTGGTTGAAAATGAACTTTTTTTTTGAAAATTTAACTTTATGGATTAAAAATTCAACTGTCTTTTCAAAAATTCATCTTTTTGGCTTGAAAATTCAACTATTTGGTTGAAAGTGCCACTGTTTTGGTTGAATTCCAGTCTTTTTTATTTGAAAAGACCATTTGGTTGAAAATGCATCTTCGTAGAATGCAAGTTCAGCTATTTGATAAAAAATTCAACTATTTTGTTGAAAGTTTATTTAGTCAGTTGAAAACTGGAATATTTTGTTAAAGACATATTTCTTGGTTGAAAATAAACTTTTTTGCTGAAAATTCAACAGTCTTCTAAAAAATTCGTTTTTTTTTTGCTTGAAAATTCAATTATTTGGTTGAAAATTCATTTTCCCAAGATGCAAATTCAGCTATTTGGTCAAAAATTCAACTGTCTTCTAAAAAATTCGTCTTTTTGGCTTGAAAGTCTAACTATTTGGTTGAAAATGCAACTATTTTCGGTTGAATTATAATCCTTTTTGTTTAAAAATTCGACCATTTGGTTCAAAAATTCATTTTTGCGGGATGCAAAATACATCTGTTTGGTTAAAAACATAACTATTTTGTGGGAAGTTTATTTATTTAGTTGAAAATTCATATATTTCGTTAAAGACATCTTTTTTGGTGGAAAATTTAACTATTTTGTTGAAAATTCGTCTTCTTGGATTAAAAAATCATCTTTTGTCGTAAAGTCATTTTTTTTGGGTTGAAAATAAATTCTTCTTTTGGAAATTCAACTTTACGGTTTGAAAATTCAACTGTTTTCTAAGAAATTCGTGCTTTTGGTTTGGAAGTTTAACTATTTGGTCGAAAATGCAACTCATTTTGGTTGAATTTTGATATTTTTTGTTTGAAAATTCGACCATTTGGTTGAAAATTCATTTTCGCAGGATGCAAATTCAGCTGTTTGGTTAAAATTACAACTATTTTATTGACAATTTATTTCTTTAGTTGAAAATTTAAATATTTTGTTGGAGACATCTTTTTTGGTAGAAAATTCAATTTTTTTGTTGAAAATTTGTCCTTTTGGATTGAAAATTCATCTTTTATATTAAAAAAGTCATCTTTTTCGGTTGAAAGTGAACTTTTGCGTTAAAAATTCAACTGTACGGGTTGAAAGTTCAACTGTTTTCTGGAAAATTCGTCTTTTTGTCTTGAAAATTTAACTATTTGTTTGAAAATACAACTGTTTTCGGTTGAATTTTAATGTTTTTTGTTTGAAAATTCGACCATTTGGTTGAAAATGCATCTTTGTAAGATGAAAATTCGGCTATTTGATTAAAAATTCAATTGTTTTGTTGAAAGTTTTTTTATTTAGTTCAAAATTCGAATATTTTGTCAAATGCATCTTTTTTGGTAGAAAATTTAACTGTTTTGTTAAAAATTCAACTGTAAGAGTTAAAAGTTAAACTGTCTTCTGAAAAATTCGTATTTTTGTCTTGAAAATTTAACTATTTGTTCGAAAATACAACTGTTTTCGGTTGAATTTTAATCTTTTTTGTTTGAAAATTCGACCATTCGGTTGAAAATTCAACTATTTTGTTGAAAGCTTCTTTATTCAATTGGCAATTTAAATATTTTGCTGAAGACATCTTTTTTGTTAAAAATTCAACTTTACGGGTTGAAAATTCAAATGCCTTCTAAAAAATTCGTCTTTATGGCTCGAAAATTTAAATATTTGGTTGTTCATGCAAGTGTTTCGCTAAAACATTATTTTTTTTCTGAAAATTCATCTCTTTGGGTTGAAAATTCATCTCTATTGGCAAAAAATATTTCTTGTTCACGTAAATAATTTAGCAACTAAACACCCTAGAACCGCGAAAAACGCAAAATAAACGTTAATAGATTTAGTCGACGGCTACGATACTTTTGGTGCGCGGGGGGGGGATTAAACTGCGGTTGGCAACAGGGGGGGGGGGTTAAAATAGCCAAAAATTGGTAGCGTAGTTTATGGATGGCCCCTTATGTGACCCTTGAAGTGTTTGATTACCAGATATTATAATATTCTCATGAACCATTAACGAGCATACCGTATAATCTCGTTAAATTCTAGAATTAGAAAGTTGGCACTCACAAATAAATTCCTCGAGATAACGATGGGGCGAGATCTTAATTCCAATTAAGATGATAAATTATAAAATTTCATTACTCAGGGAAAATTGCATTTTCATACCTATTTAAGCGATATAATACAATGTCCTTCTGAAGAATAAGTATTCTAAAACTCTGAAAAAGCCGAAATTTAAATTTAGGCAATTCATTTTTTAAATATATTGAAATCGAAATAAGAGAACGAAGTGCCTGTGCTCGAGACATCAATAAACATTGCTTATTTCACCAAAGGACAAAAACTCGACTTTCACAAGTGCGCTGGTTAAAGCCTTTGTTGCAAATGTGTTATTTGAAATCATAAATTATTCAATAAAAAGCAACATCGTGGCAATATACTTGAAGGCTTTTAGGATTATTGTTTTATGCAACAGCAATTTTTTTCAACAAATTTATTTTCCAATTGAAAAATTTATATCATCTGCAAGCTTGTGAGCAACGAGAGTGCGACACTCCAAGTTAAAGAACGTAGAAATGTGGCTTCACTATAAAAATTTCCAATTTTAACATATTACTCGTATCCTTCGAACCTTTAAAATTGTAAATTATTACTTTCAATATTACTTTGAATGTTTTCAATCTAAAATTACTCGACTATTATAGCTTTAAAACTGATATACAATTATAGAATCTCAAATGATTTAATTCAAAATTATCTAAATTATATACAGCTTCAATGTGAAGTTATTCAACTTTGAAATTTTTCAATTCAAAATTTTTAACCGAATGCTTTCAATCTGATATTGTATAACATTAACAGATTTGAATTAACGACCGAAGAACTTCGAAACTTCTTCTACTGAAAATAATTTTATTTTCGACGCTTCAAACATAAAATTATCAATTTTTTAATGATTCTATTGTACGATCTAAAGTTTTTTAATTTGAAATTGTTCAGTACCTAACGTTTCACTTTAGAATATTTAATAAACGTTTTCAATTTCAAATTGTTCCATTTTAATAAGATTCATAAATGGGAATGCTGAATCTTTCAATGCTATATTGAAAATTATTTAAAGTATTACGCAAAATTAAATTTGAATTTAAATAATGTGAAGAAAGTGAATCAAAATAACTTTTTAAAAAAGTCACTAACTAGCAGGCTTACATCTCTTATAACTGAAAATAACGTTAAAACAAATACAATATGTAGTAATTGAATTATTTGTTCTAAAATTTATTAAGCGTATTTGCTCTTACTCTTCAATAACACTGATCAAAAAATGTCACCTATATTTCTGTGGAATGAAATACATCATTTCCGAAGTCATTTTTTGGGCTGAATTCGAATCTGACCTCCATTTGTTTCCGCCAGCTCTTATTTGAAAGATATTTGCGACTTTATATTTTTATAACAATTCTTCAATCTTTTCTGCCTCTTATAGAAAATGTATAAAGCACTAACGAGAAGTCTAAAAATTTCGAGAAATGTCTGAAATGAAACCTTGAATCCTAAACTTTGACCCTTACTAAAAGAAAATAATAGGATTTTAATTTTGCTCTGATGATTACAACTAATTGAGATATTCAACTTTTATTTTTATTTCTGGTGACGAATTTCTCGCTCCTTCAAAATCCGCAAGAAAATTCAAAAACGTTGAAAATTAACAAAACAAGAGCGATTTTCCTGAAAATGAAAAATTCTCATTTCCTTCAAAAACTACTTGAGATACGCAAATAGTTCCAGCAAACTTGTTTTCTATTAAAATATCTACAAAAAGTAGTCATAACACTTTTCGATATTTCGCAAAAAATTTTTGTGTGTTGTAAATAAAGACAATAATTTCAAAAAATTTTGCAAAAATGAAGTGATAAAAGATTAAAGTGTCTATGTCTTATGACATTATCACTAAAAAATCGTGAAAAACGATACCAAACACGTATTTAAAGAGACAGAAGAAAAGTAATTTTCTGAAAAACTGCATATATATAATGTCCTATTATTTTCTTCCATGAAGTATCAAAGCTTAGAGTCCGAGGTTTTATTTCAGCCATTTTCCGAATTTTTTAGACTTCTCGTTAGTGTTCTATGGATATTCAAGAAGAGTAAAAAAGTGTTTTTTTACACTTTACCCCGTTCTTATTGTCAATATATTGTAAGAACGCTAAACGCTACAATAATTTTTCAAAAATGTTCTTTAGCATTTAAAAACGAAGAAAATCACCTATCGTTTGTTTAGAAAATTTAATTACTTTTTTAAATATCACGATTTCCGTAAGACCCTCAGTTTTCGTAATTTTTCTTCGTTTTTGTGATCATCTCAAGAACCGTTAGGACTATCGAAAAATCGAGGTAGCCGTTGAATTCAGCGTTCAAAAAACGCATCGAAATCATGTCTTACATCCAGTGTGGAAAAACAAAGTGGGCCCCGTGGGGCATGAGGGGCCCGTTAAGGCAGTTCAGGTGTGACCCCTCATGAAAACGACTTGCTAATCCATAAGGATCCAACATGGGCTTCTCTTATGGTTGCCCTCTTGGGCCACTCGCAGTTGCCCCGACTGTAAATTTTTATTTAAAAAAATACATTTAATAATTGTCTCCTCATCATTTTTATGCATATTTTAATAAATATATATGTACTGTTAATATGCATGAAAAATTGAAAAATAAAAAAAGTGTTAACGCCTAGACTGGGACTTGAACTCATGACCAGCATATTATCAGACTTTTGTTTTTCCTTTTACCCAAATTGCGACAATGTTTATAAGTTCTTTCAGACAGACAGTCTGCACGCACATCAGACTTTGTTGGAATTATCTTTCTTTTCAATAACTGCATATTTGGCCAGATATTGTTACCATTTGACACAGATAACATTTTATTGCAACAGAAAAATCATTTTATTTTAGTAAAAAAAATGTTTGAAAAAATAATATATTATTATATTGTTTCTATTTGACATAAAAGGTGTTTTTTTCTATGGATTGTCCACATGGGCCCATAACGAGGGCCAACATTCCAAAGCGGGCTAAACGGGGACTTTTACATACGGGATATTTACAGAAAATCATTTATATCATTTTACACAAGGATTAACAAATTATAAAAAAATTAAGTCGCAAATATCTTTTGAATATAAGCTGGTAAAAACAAATGGAGACCAGATTCGAATTCGACGCAAAGAAGTACTTCGGAAATGATGTGTTTCATTCCGCAGATGCAAAGGTGACATTTTGTTAACCAGTGTAATTATTATTAATATATTCGTATAATTATCATCATTATCATTCAGTATCATTATTATCAATCATTTTCATTATTATAATTATATCCGCTTGCAATTAATATTAATTTATGTTCCAATCAATCACTCACACCACACAAAGCTCAATTTTCAGCAACATTAATCACCATTAGGATTGTGGTTATTGAGCCAATCGAGTAAGATTTTGGTAAAGCAATTAATGCAAGCTATCATCCGTTTGATTGGTTCTGTTAATCGATTATGTTGTGCATCGAATTACCTCTGTAAACTGGAGTAAGGCAAATTAGAGGTGACAATACGTTCTGCGGATCCAGGGGGACTGCGAGATGGAATCCTGTCTCTTCCTGCTCGGGGAGAAGCTGGAACGACTTTAGTCAAAGATTCTTTACTTCCTGTTATATAATGTAGAGGGGCCATTGATAATCCGCCGTCCCCCGAGGAATCGTATTGCTTGAAGCTCAGATCCTATAATCATTTCAAAGAACCATTCTATATTACGTCATTCAAAAGATTATTTCGATATTCTAAAGGTTTGACTCTTTCATAAATGTTGCCACTAATCAAGCATTTCTATGTCAATTTTTATATCATATTTTATACACTTCTATTCATTCCACTTATATTTTCCTTCTATGAATTCAATCAAGTTAAGGGCCATTTTCTTATTTCGTCCAATCATTTTTACCTAATAAATATCGAAATTAATCGCGTTAGCATCGCAATAAAGCGAAGTGAAGTTTCGAATTATATCTTCAGGACACAAAGCCTGACTTCTACTCAGCTTAGTCTGGCCGTATTGATTAAAATTTAATGAAGTGTTGAGACAACTCGTAAAAAATACCCTTCAATCCCGTTCGGATCAATATTTTCATTTTAACTAGATTATCTAACGAAAATCGTTGTTGAGGACGGTTAAAATCAGGACTTTAAAAAAAATTTAAAAGAAAAAATCACGTCAACTTCTTCTACGTGCTTATTTTCAAATATTTTCTAGTGCTTTTCCTACATTTTTCACGTGTAGTTGGCGTTTTTGGTCATGGAATTTTTCGGTTTAAAGGTAAAATTAGTATTCTTGAAGTTTTATTTTAAGGCGAAGGAACAAGTATTGCACAATCCAAATATTCCAGGGCTACTAAAATGACAACAAAATTCACGATGAGTATTTTATTAGTACTATTCAATTTGCTGGTAAACATATATTTCCCAAAGGCTTCAGTTTTTGAAGAGAAGAGGTTTCCTCAAACTTACGCGACGAATTTTAAAATTCCCTTCAGGAAGTATCTTGGACTAAACAGTCTAACGAAAATCGTTGTCGAGGGCGTTTCGAATCGGGACTTGAAAAAGAATTTAAAAGAAAAAATCACGGAAACTTTCGAAAATGTATGAAAACTCAGGGACTCTCGAGAATTTTTGAAATGTGCAGAATCTTGCGCAAATATATGGACAGTTATAGAAACTTCTGGGAATTTATACAGAGTTTTGAGAAAATTCATGAAAAGTTTTCAAAATTGTGGAAGGCTTTGGAGATTTATAAGAGTTCTAAAAATTGACCTTCTCAAAGGAGAACTTAGGGAAGCTCATGAACTTGTTCAGTTTTTATTCACCGTTGAGTATGCTTCTCACATTTGCATTAAATGGTCTTTTTCCATCTTCGAGACCAAACTGCAGGAGACTGGTGCCTTCCTCAGTATACAACACAAACCGATTATAACTCCTTTGGTTCTGGCTTGGTTTTCATATTTTCCTTTGCATGACCAAAGTTTGGTGGGACTGACGTTATGACTGGACACTCCACCTTATAGCGATTTAGCTGCTTAATTTGGACATGATTTTACACTTATGGAATGAATTTCTCGCATGAAGTTGTAGTTGGGTGTATAATTTTAACAATAAATAATACGATTAATAATGTAGCCTCCGATAGGATTATCAGCTATCTATCACCCAGATTACTATGGGTTAGAATGAAAGTGGGAATCAGAAAACTATTTGTCATAGCGTGCTATGCTCCACTTGATAGTGGCGAGAGAGATGTAAAAGATACCCTCTGGGACTCGTCAAATGATATACTAGGGACTTGCGATCCTGGGGAAAGAATAATTCCACTTGAAGATATGAATGACTGGGTTGGTGTGCAACACGAAGATACCGACAGGGTACTGGGCTATTTCGGAGACCCAAAAACAAACGATAACGGAGTTAAATTGATTAGCTCATGCTAAGAAAGAGGCTTGTTTATTACGAACACTTGGTTCAGACATAAAAGTATCCACATGTATACTTGGTGCAGAGGCGAAAGTCACAGTATGATTGACTTTGTTGTAGCGGATGAGAGACTGAGGGGGCTTGTAAGGGATACAAGAGTTATGAGAGGCTCTGAAAAGCGGAACAAATCACTACCTGTTAGTTTCAAAAATGAGTCTAGGTCAAGGGTGGAGCAGAAGAAGAATAAAAGGCCGAAGCAGACGCGAATTAGAATACAGAATTTGCAGAGGCCAGAAGTACAAATGGTGTATCGTGAAAAACTGAATAAATATTCAGAATGTCATGAAAAAGACTGGAAGACCGGATTGAACAATAAAAATGTAGAGAGTGCATGGATAATACTACAGGATAGCATCTTCAAGAGTGCATCTGAAGTGTGCGGTACTGCAGCTGTAGGAAGAAAGGAGAATACGTTAGACAATTCCGTTGTAGGTAGCTAAAGAAGAATCAATATCGACGATATTATATCCGTGATTAAGAAATTAAAAAATGATAAGGCTGCTGGTATGGACGGAATCACCGCTGAAATGCTTAAGAGCGGTGGCGGATATTTGTTTGTGTGGCTGAGCGAATTTATGAATATGTGTGCTAT
>JAUMHM010000085.1:26561930-26585049 GCA_032362435.1 Melikaiella ostensackeni
AAAACTAGACAAAATGGCTTCTCCGTTTGGACTCAGTTTTACATTCAGGATTTGCTCATGATTTCGAAGGCCCTTAAGGATGTGCCATGGGTACACATAACCTCAAAATTTGATAATCTTTAAAATCGTTTATAAAATCGAGAAAAATGGCCACATTGTTGAATATAACAAAATCTGAAAGAGAACCTAAGTGTACTCCCAAAAAAGAGTTGAATATATCAATTTTTATTTAAAATCAGCTTTTTGGACTTTCGAGTTTTGTCTTTCGTTTTAGATAACAATTGTAATTTTGATCGAATCTTTGTTATTAACAGCTTATTTTGTTTCCAAAAAGGTTTTCTACAATTCTGTTCACGGGACTTTCATACAATTAAAATTTATACAAAGGAAATTGTAAATAAACTTCAAAAATAATATCTAGCCGGCTTATTTTTAATAGAAGTCCCAAGAATAGAACTTAGGAGAATCTTTTTAGGAACAAAATACATTAGCCGTTAATGATGAAGATTGAATAAAAATTACAATTGTTATCTAAAAGCGAAAGAAAAAACACAATAGTCCAAATAACTCATTTTGAATGCAAAATTATATATTCAACTATTTTTCTAAAGTATAGTTAGATTCTCATTCAAATTTTTTTTTTAAATGTAGCTATTTTTCTCGATTTTATAAAAGATTCTAAAGATCGTTAAATTTTGAGGTTATGCGTACTTCTGAAACATCCTTAAGGAACGTTTTTATGGTCTTGAATTTCTGGAAACACAAAAAAAATGTCCAAAAATGATTTGTATTGTTAGAATTTTAGGACCATACAAAGGTTCTTCTGTGCCTCTCATTTAATTTCCCAAATTCTTAATTCAATATCTCAATTCGTGTGGATGACAGTTCTTGCGAAAAAATATCGGTAAAGTAGGAATTAGGTAAGTATTAAATGCCCACAAGGACATGTATTTGCCATATGAGCCATATTAGTTTCAGAGTTTTTCTCCATCATAATAAACATTTTTCACTTACATTTTGGATAATGATGAAGAACATAAATACGTAAGTCTGCACACTATTGTTTTTCTTTTAAATTGAAAAAAATATGATGTCGGTAAAACAGAAACAATCTTCTTTTTCTAATTTTTCAGAGAAATAAAAAGTCAGCTTTCATATAATTTACCCTGTGTTCCAGCGACAAATATTTATTATTGTGCGAAGAAATCTAGGGAAACTGATATGGTTTATACGATAAGTATCACATGCCTTTAAAACTATTTTAAATCCCAGTCCCCAGCGAGGGAAAGCAAATTTAAAGAAAATAAATTTGAATATTTCAAACCACTTTTGTGGCAGATAATTGAGAGTCAGACCCCTAGATTATCGACACTGACTGAGAGTTTAAACTATTTAGGGTTCGTGTCTGGACTAAATTTGGGTTCCTATCAATTCTCAACTACAAAAGTCATGTAATGACGTGAAATCTAATTACGATTGATTTAAGACAGTAGTTACTTTCAAGATCATTATACAATTTTTTTAATTTATCTAGAACACTAATCTGTTTTATCAAAGACACGAGCCTCCGAAGTTAACCATGTTGGTAAATGGCAGTAACAGGAATTTGTATTTTAATAATCCAGAAGATTCTGAAATATCTGAACACCATCGAATTCTCCGCAAACTGGCTTATACAATCACAATTTGGTCAAGCAGAAAAGAGAAAAGCAATTTTTTTCGAGAAGGCTTTTTAACGAGGGTGCAAGTTGAGATTATCGCAAGTTAGTTGGTTTGTTAGTTACCCTCAAAGTTACTGGATCTACTTCGTCAAGCGAATAGTAGTTGCACAGGAGCTTGAAGTGACTTTACTCGTTAACCAAGCCTCAAGGCTTTACTGTAAGAGATCCTCCTCCCCCTTGTAGACCTCCACCCGTCATGAAACCCCAAATCTTTCTGTCTTTGTCCTTCCCAATTTCTGAGTTAAAATAAGTTGATTAACTGAATAATCCATCTAAAAATACCCTCAAAAAATTTGAGGCAAATCGGATGAGTGGTTTTCGAGAAACCTCTGCCGCAGTGGCAAAAAACATAGTTTCGAGAAAAATACATTCGAAGTTTGGGGTACGAATTTTAGCCAGAGTTTTACAAATCAAAATTTACTATCCAAAATAATTTTCTGGTGGTAGTTCTTTACGGATTTCGATATTGTTTGTTTAGAAATACTCAGCATTAAATTTGGAAGAAAGTTATCAAGTCCGATGTACCAATTCGTTGATGTGTGCAATTTTGCATAAACAAATCCGTGACTGGGGCCGTACAAAATCATCTGTATCTTTGACAATTTTAGAGATAACACCACAAACCTTTTACGGCATATTTTCGAAACTATGAAGAGCAAGAAAATTAGGAAAACAATTTTCTTTGAAAATTTCACAGTGTTGTCCTCCCTAAAGCAAGTGAGAGACAGAGGTGTTCCAATATCCGGGCTGATCATTGAAGCGGAAGCTTTCATTTCAAACGAGAAGTTGAACGGTCCTCAAACGTTTGGAGTAAGTAAGCAGAAAAACAAGTATTTTAACGTGTAACAGCAAAACTTGTTCCTCATTTCAGCTAAATATTTAGTTTGCCCTTGTCTCAGACAAAATTAAATGCATGTCATTCATCAATTAGAACAGGTTTTTTTTAAGGTTATGTATCGGCTTTTAAACATTTTTCAAAGATAACGTTTATCAAGGCCCATGCGCTGTTCAAAACGCTACAAAATATTTTTTTTTCGTTTATTATAGATAATGACTCTTTAACTTATAGAATTATACATCAGACAAAAATTAAAAATAATTGAATCACTAAATTGTAAATAAAAAATACACTTTATTTACTTATCAAGTTCATAATTTATGAATTATTTTAATATTCATAATATACATTATAATATATATTTATGATATCTTATAATATTCATAATTTATCATTCTAATAAAACATATTTTTTATTTACAGAATAGTGATTTAATTATTTTTAATTTTGCTCGGAATTAATTAATTTTGGTCTAATGGATGAATTCGTAAGTTAAAAAACTATTATTTATAATGAAAAAAATATATAATTTTTAGCGTTTTAAGCAGCGCGCGGAAAGCATCCAATCAGACGCCACGTGTGACGCATGCGCAGTACCAAGTGGAGCCCATGTTGGAAGCACTGGTTCCAGGGTTGGGTAACGACACATCGAAAACTGTTTTCTACGTTATGCGTCAAAAACCCATGTATTTCACATAGTTTTCTACACACAAGACGTAACATACGTCGAATAAATATGTCGCAAACTTACTCTTGTGTAAATAATAAACATAAATGACTATTTTTAACGTGAAAGTGTTATGATAGGCTTATTTTATTGAGAGAATGTTTCCAATATTAAAGAGGAAATTGAACACGTGCGAATGACAATGGAGCCTGGAGAATTTTTTCTGAGGTTAGGCTCATTCCCTACTATTGCAGTTGAGTTAATTATTAATTGTTGTCTTTGTTTATAAAGTTGTCAAAAAACAAGCCAAGGATTTAAAGTACAAAATGAGCCAAGGAGTTCGTTCGCAGCATAATTATTGGAAAATTACTGGGTTCCGGAAAGAAAAAGATGTGAAATCTAAAAAATGCGCTGCTTTATTTCAAAATTTCTATGAATAATTTCTAGCATCTTTATTCAGCTTTGGATACCTTAAATTTACCACATTTTACGTAGCTTTTGATATAGATGGGCAGTGACCGTAATTTACAAGATTTACCAAATTTTTTACCAAATTGACGGTATTTGCGGTAAATCGGTATCTTAGAAAAAAGTAAGAAGGATGCGATATTTATTTTAGACCTGAAAAAGTTTAATTAACTGGAAAAGTGGATTTTGCAAAGAAAATCGCATGAAATATTATTGGAATAGAAAAAAAGTGAAAAAATGTTGATTCGTGAGAAAACATAACCTCTTTCATATTCAAAAGATACATAATCTACAAACATTTTCCTACTGTATAGCTTCCAATTATATTTTTATATTTTTGTCGATAATGTCGATTTCTAGCTTTTCTAGAAACATTTGTTAGCAAATCAGCTCAAGTTGAAGAGGTTATATTCCTTTCAAACGACCTCAACATGAAACTTTCGATTTTTTTCCGACATATTTGCATTACAATTAATGAAAAACAATATAAAATTACATTATATGGTCATTCATTTGCTCGTGGCCTATTAAATGTAAACAAAAAAGCTATTTACCATTTTTACGGTGAACACGGTCAACTCGGTGAGAAATGTAAGAAATTCAGTGATTTGCCAGGTAAAACCGGTCAGCGCCCATCGCTTGTTTCTGATATTCAAAAATTTCAAGGATTTCCGGAAATTTCCCGTAATTTTCAGTAATTTTACCATAAATTTACGAAATGACCGTAAATTTTTTTATCGTTTATCTAATTGGAAATTCCCTGCATTCGTTACGAAAAATATCGTGTGCAACAGGTGCTGAAAGTACGCAGTTGTAACTCTCGTAAATTTTACAGTACTAGCCATCAGCTCATCTTCGGGTCGTACCCGGCTCATCTTAGGCCGGTTACAGCTTGCCTCCAGTTTGCTTCCGACTCGCCTCGAACTCCCCTTCGATTCGTCTCTGGCTCATACATCAAACTTGACACTCGTGTGGAACTGCCTACTTTCGGCACTTGTAGCACAATATAATATTATCCCCATGTTCGTGATATGGCAGCGTTATTTTTTGTGCCACCTGCCAGGCATGTTGGTGAACTTGCACGAGACCTCCAAACTGAATGCACCCCTCAATATTCTTCCACCCAGTAAATCATGAATAAAGCTGAATAATTGTATTTCAACCAAAGAATAAGCTTTGCCACAGGCGATTTGAACTAAGAAATTAATAAAGATCGTCGAATTTTGCCTTAGGGTATTCCAAAGTGAATTGCCTGGCGAATGAACGATTAAGGTTGGAGGTATATACAGATATAGTGTACTAAAACAAACCAGAATATCATAGTGATCATTTTAAGAACCAGACTATGGGGGGTTCCTATTTTAATTTATGTTCTTTCATGAGGTCTGGATTTAATGCTACAATGGATATTTGAATTTGCAAAGTATTAGTTTAATGTGGGGGGAAAGTACGCAAGCTCAGAGTTTAAGAATTTTTAAATTCAAGGTCTTTTCTGGATTCTGAAAGACATTTTTCGAACAACGTACAGAGCTAGTTTCTGTTTTTATGAACATTCAGTTTTCAATGTAGATAATGGAATCTTCCTTTTGAAATAAATTTTCGATAAAGTATTGATAGATTGTCAATGCAAGACTATAATTAACATAGGTTTCAAATTGTGAATAGAAGATGACTTCTTAATATCTAAATTGGTCACTTTGAATAATCAGTCAGATAATTACAGATCGGTAGAAATGATGGATTAATCGTAAATTATTCGGGAATGAAAATCATGTTTAATAACAATTTTGATGAGAATTTAGACACCCTAATTCCATTAGTTTCTAATTAAAGTCTACTTATATGTGCTTTGAATTTCAGTCTGTTATCCAAATATGAATTATTAGGAAGCGATTAATTCACAGTAGTTTTCGAGTAATTTATTCAGTTACCAAATGAATAAGTCAAAAATTGAACTAATTAATAAATCAGTAATTTCTTATTAATTTGGCACTCAAATAAGTCTGTTAATAACTGTTTTTTTCTCCTTGCATGATTCAAAAGTAAAATATCTGTTTTTTAGTGTAAAATATTTTTTGTAACGCATGCATGGAACGTTCGATTTTCAAGGCATGTATAGCGTGCGGGAAGTGACCAATACCGAACGAGTGGTAACAAGCAGTTATAAAAAAAACTACATCTTGCTGCTGCGCTTGAGATCCTTAGGCAAGATTAGGTTTTCAAGCTGTTGCGCTTGCGCACTTTAAGCAAGATCACTTTTTCTAGCTGTTGCGCTTGTCCATTTCAAATTAAAATGACTTTTCAGGACTGCCGGAATCATAACCTCTCTTCATTATAAGTTGACACTTGACAGACTAATTGCGAGTGATGAATAGTAATTGGACCAACTCGAAGTGGCAGGTTAAGATAAGTTACTGATAAATTAACATAAAGTAACGTAGATTTCCGAAATTTTTGGAAATTGTTAGATACCTGAAATTTCCGGTCATTAATAAGTTTCACATTAATTTCCGATAATTTATGAATTTAACATGAATTTTCCATAAATTTCCGGAAATTTTTGGTCATTTTACCATAAATTTCCTGAATTTCAGGAAAATTTGTTATTTTTTTTCCAAACTCGCAAATTCCCTGTATTTGTCACAAAAAATATCATGTGAAACAGATGCTAAAAGTAGGCAGTTGTAACTCTTGTAGAGTTTGCAGTACTTGCCATTCGCTTATCTTTGGGTCGTTTCCAGCTCGTCTTCGGCTCGTTTACGGCTCGCCTTCGTCTTGCCTCCAACTCGACTTCGACTTGCTCACAAATCCCCTTCGATTTGCCTCTGGCTCGTACAGAAAACTTCACACGCATGTCGAACTGCCTACTTTCCGTACTTGTAACACAATACTCTAGAGAAAACAAAGATATTCGAGAAAATATTTGTAATTATCTCTCCATATTATGAACAGATGTCGCTGCCGCCGTATCAGGAATTCAGGACCCAGCCCTGGCCCAGCACTGGTCCAGCTTAGGCTTAGCCCAAGCCTGAGGAGGTCATTCCGAGCAGTCTTCCAGAGCCTACAGAGCTTCTTACGAGGGCCTCAAGAGCCTCCTACGAGAGCCCCCAAAGCCTTCCACGAGGTCCTTCAGGACCTCTTACGAAGCCTTCAGAGCTTACTTCGAGAGTCTCTAAAGCTACATACGAGGAACTTCAGAAAGAGCCTCCAGAACCTCTCATGAGGTCATCCACAGCCTCCTACAAGAGCATCCAGAGCCTCCCACGAGGGTCTTCAGAGTTTTCCACAAGGGTCTTCAGGGCCTCCTATGTGAGCCTTCAGAGCCTATTTCGAGAGCCTCTAGAGCTACACACAAGAGTCTTCAGAAAAAGCCTCCAGAGCCTCTCACGAGGGCATCCACAGTCTCATACAAGAGCATCCAGAGCCTCCCTCGACGGTCTTCAAAGCCTTCCACGAGGGCCTCCAGAGCCTTCCACGAGAGCCTCCAGATCATCCCTCAAGGGCCTGCAGTGCTTCCTACGAGGGCCTCCAAGGCCTTCCATGAGGGCCTCCAGAGCTTGCCACGAGGGCCTATAGAACCTCCCACTAGGTCCTCGAAAGCCTATTACGACAGCCTCTAGAGATAGCTCACTATACTTCTTTAAAATATTGGATTGAATTGGAATGAAAAAAATGCATTAATTACGATACTTTATTATACCTTCGTAAAAAGAACTGAGTGGGGGGTTGGTGCGCGCAGTACTTGTCATAGAAAAATACGTGAGAAGTTGAAGAGAGTCATCAATAAAATCAATATCAAAACGTATGGCAAAACTAATTTTTGACATACGTATAAACATTTGCTAGAATACAAATCATTTCTCTCAGGTTAGATTTGAAAAAAATAAAAGACTATTGTTTGTACATTAATTCTTTACGGTTTCTGAGATATTTATTTAAAACTTCCTATAAAAAAAGGTTTTCAATTAAACATTAAATTTTTAAGCATTCTCGAAAATAATTTTGTTCTAATTACACTTATTTTTTTTACATGTTTTGGACATCACATTGAGAAAATAACATATCAATGTAGAAACATGGTATAAAAACTAGAATCTCCAAAATCGCCAAAACGACATTGAAAAGTGTTTTCGGTGAATTTTACCAAGATTAATTTATTTTGTACTTTAGGAGGTACTTTATGAAACTAGAAGAAATTTCCCAAAAAAAGAGGGTAACGAATGAATGAAATCAACTTTTGAGTATCAACAGACATTATCAGTTCTCTCCACCATAACTGATTAATTTCCATTAATCCTATATAAAACTTGGTTCATCCAATTTAAATCCTTCGTTTCCAGTATTTCTTCCCCTCCTAGAAATTCTCAGTTTCTCTCTAACAAATTATTCTCCACTCTCATTAGGAAGCATTGAAATAATCTCAAAAAAAACTCAGTATCAAATTCCCTTATTAATTTTTTCAACTTGATAAAAGCTCTTCGCGCCAAAAGCCACATATGCAGAAGTAGCACTCTCGGGATCGCAGACATACTAGCAAACTTTATAGACAAAAGATGAAAAAGTTTTCTTTTTATTTTTGTGTTTTGAAGCATGTTCTGATTCAAATGAGTCATCGAATCGTAGAGGATGATGACGCAGACACACGGTAATTACGAATTATTCGTGGCTTCGAGTAGCACCGCCTTTTGCCGTAATTATATGCTTTTCTCCACCCCCTTGTAGAGCACGCAGAATACGACGCGATGTATTGGTGTACTCTACGAGTGGCAGCACTAGTAGGGTAGGCATGTGCCAACCTTGGCACTCATGTAAACAAAAAAGGGGAATACCCCGATGCTATGCGAACACGAGTGCGAGAGGGTGATAAGTTGCTTCGTTCACTGGCTGTTCTCTCCATGTACACATGCTTCATTGACGTTACGTGTTATATTCAACCCTCCGCTTCACTAATAAGTTTTACGTGTATTCGTGATTGGCCTGATATTATTAAGCAGTGCTCGCTTCCTTTACAAACACGAGCGTAACAGTGTAATAACCCCTAATTTCGTAATGGTAGATGGAGCTTTACTCGAAGACGACTGAGTACACATAATTAATATGAAGCAAACGAATCAAACAAGGCAATAAGTCAAAGGCATTCAATTATATTCGACAGTTAATTTTATTTAGTAGAACACCTCTATAGTTAAATTGCTGCATTTAGAATCACACGTGCAGCAAATTACACTAAAAGAAGGCACCAGTCTTCCGAAACATGGAAATAATAATTGTCTAGAATTAAACATTTTGTTTCTTGTTACGTTCATTTCTATCTGCCGTTTACCGCTCCTAGCTCCTATAATAGTTGTGGTTTCATATTTATTTATTTTTGTTTGAGGTGGCGGAAATGCTTCGACGCATTGAGTATAGGACTCGGCCTGAAAAACAGCAATACACACTAAAATCACCTCCTCTTCCTGACAACCTATGCTTCGGAAGCTGCTTTCGCATTACCTCAAGAACACGAATCGTAGGCGACTACACCCTGCCTCGGCGTCCTTTTCAGCCTGCTTGGCTTTCCCTGCGGGTTCTTAAGGCCTTCTCCTGGGGTTTGCCTTTCTCAACGACGCGCATTTTGATGTTCTCGGAAGATGGTGTGTCCAGGGCTGGCTCTCCTAGTCGGCGCAAAGGTAGCATTGTGGCGTGCTGTTGCATTCCACAGCTCTGTTTCCCCATTTTCCGCATCTCCAGCAACTCATTTTCTGTCGAGTCTAGTGCAGGTCGCTGCCAGATGGCTGTAGCCTTGGCAGCGATAGCACCTAGCAGCCTCCACCTTCTTCCTGACTCTGCAGGACAACCAACCCACCTTGAGGTGTCCTGACCGGAGAAGCCTCGCGGCGATCTCCTCGCTCATCTCCGCACACGTTTTCGGACTTCCCCTGAATGCTTTCTTCAGCAGTTTGGCCTTGAAATCTCCTGTCCTGGTGTCACCGAAGTGTTTCTTCAGGGCCTCCTTCACTTCCTCTGCCGAGGGTTCTATGTTGAGGATCTGCACCTCGATGCGGGGGTTTAGTTGTTCCCTCCGTTTCCTACAGCCTCCCTGATGGTAAAGGTCAGTTTTGCCCTGCCCTCTGCCTCGCTTCCCAACTCGATGATGATGTCGCTGTTCCTGGTTTGCCTTGAACCCTTAGACTCGACACCAAGGGTGTGGTGCAGCAGAGGGTTCATATTTGGCATGAGTATTTACCAGTCCCAGAGTATTCGAAGAAAAATATTCAGAAACTGAGGTCTGGAGTGCTGATTTAAATCCCAACATTTAACTTTTGACTTTCGACACCTGACCTATAAATTTCTACAATTATACTTTGAAATAAATTCCTTATTCTTATTTCCTGCGAAAACCAATGTTACTCTTATGTCAAATAGGATACTTTCGATGTTGTTTTTGGTCTTATGACGAAATGAAAAACAGTTGATTTAAAAGAACGATACAATGTTAATATGTCAAGGAATAATAATTCCATGAAAATGAATAATCGTGCAGCAAGAATTGCTGTTAAACTGCTGATGTAAAATGTTTCATTAGAGAAAAGCGTTCGTTATAGGCTGGTCGCTTAACGAAACCGTAAAGAAACCCCTCGTAAAGTTCTATACGTTGTTCCCCCCTTTCTTGTTCGTCTCGTTCAGTCTCGTTCTTCGTTACGAGCTCATTGCCGCATAACCTCAAACTCAAAGTATCTAGCTTCTGTATCAGCACTCATAAAGGTTTCGTTTATTCTTCTACTACTTCAGCTTAGCAGTTTTAAAACCATCGTTTCTTCCTTTATTTTCATCGTATCCACGTACTTTATGTCCACTGTTATTGGACAATATTCAACGCGGAATAATGAAGATAACGTCACATTAAGTATAATATTCAAAAGAAATTTTCAGATTATAAACATATTAAAAAAAAAATTTAATCCACGGAGAATGGATGAACGAAAATTAAAGAGTGTAACTCTTCGGACCGATTTCATCAACAGTGATTAAATGCGCGATTAACTAATCCTGATTATTTTTTAATCAACGATTCAACCGTCGTTAACTTGCAATGCATTTCACAAGGTTCTCTCACCAAATTTTAATCCCCAATTACTTAACCGTATACCTGGTTGCTAGTCATTCGACTTTCTATACCTACGGAGATTCTGATTGGCGGAGATGAGAAGGCCGTTCAAGTTTCTTGCGTGCGCACGGTGCGAACTGACAGTCCTTTAATTCTGCACCAAATGACCAACCAAGTGACAACCAGAATTATTTACTGTCAACTAAATGAAAAATAATTTTGCGTAGAGGTAATGGACTGACATAATGTTAAAAAATTCGATCAATATTGCAACTTGCAAATAAATAATGTAAAGGGACTTATAGTGATCAATTAAAGACACTCAGAAGTATCTGATGCTTATATGAAAAACATGTAGGAAGGAGGCTTCATTAATCATTATGCGCACTGCGAGATTACATTTAATGAATATTTATTTTCGGCAATATAAAATAAATTGCTGCTATTGAATTCTTATTTCGTTAACATTATTTTACATAAATTTATTTTAAAACCGAATTATCTCTCTCAAATATATGAAAGAAACAGTACCTGAGAAAGTGAGGTTACAAACACGATTTGCACTTTATCCACTTTATGGACAATTCATAGTTTCTGTCATCAACATATTAGAAAAAATAGCTTAGGTGATAAAAATTATCATAAAAATGATCCACTTTCACTCTGAAGATGCTCCGAATGTTCAAAGGCAAACTTCAATTTTGAAGTTCTGTTCTGCTGGCCAGCGTTAATCGCCAATCAATTCCGTTAACCGGCCGAAATCGACCGGTTAAGTTAAACAGTGATTACGTCTCTTTAATTGTACGTTAAAAAATGGTGGAACGCAAGGTACTGATTAAATAAGATTAATCGAGGATTAACATCTTAATCAGAGTTAGTGAAATCGGCCCTAAGTCAGTCTTCGGGGAGAAAAGGGGGAAGCTATGTGATGTATGTATATAATGTACCACGTTACGAAAGCCATGAAAGAGAGAGAATAAGATGAAGGTTCAATAGAGAGGATGAAAGAAATATTTGCGGAGACTAAGATAAGGGTGAAGACAGGAGAAAAGAAAGGGGAGGAATTCTGGGTAGGAAGGGGACTTAGGCAAGGGTGCCCGTTGAGACCTCTTCTGTTTAGTGTCCTATTGGCAGACTTAGAGGAGAAGAGGGAGAGAAGAGGAAAAGGGGGACAACATTGGAAACAGGCAAACTGCATTCACTAGCATACGCAGACGATGTAGTTCTAACTGGGAATGAAAACATCCACCACGCCATTTGGGACGCTGCGGTGCCATACAAAAATGGCCGCGGAAGCCATATGGATAATATGGAGTAGTAGAAATAATTTAATTGAAAAGTGTGTTTAAGTTCACAAAATGGTATTTTTGGACCTAATAGTTTCTGTAGTTACGCAACAGCTACACCTGCATGGGAGATTTCTGGGATGAGTCAGGGGGTGAGTTGCGGCTGTCCAGGTTATATGCTGAGGGAAGAAATAGGACGAGAGAAAGTGGTGGTCAAGCAACTCAAAAGATCCTGAAATTTTGAAGAGAAACTAAGAAGGGGTGAAGAAAGCAAGATTGCTCAAGCGCGTGCCAGAGAGATTATGAACAAAGAGAGGAAAAGTAATGTGGGACGTTCGAGATGGAAGGAAGAGAGATATGAAATTAGGCTCGAGTGTAATAAGCAAGTGAGGGGTAGAGAATAGCATGGAATAGATCAAGAGATGAGGGCAAGGCAAGGAAAGGAAAGATAGAGAAAAATCTCGGGGTCAACGTACAACAGCTGCTATAAGATGGTGAAGAGTAGGGGCGGATTACTTAAAAAAGATTGAAAAGGAGAGCAAATAGAACAGAGTTGTAAAATTCAGAATGGAAGAGGGGAGAGAATCGAAGAGAGAATAAAGTGGATTTTAAATGGGAATGGTCATGGTGAAGAATGGATAAAAAATCTGAAAAGAGAGAAAAAGAGAGCTGATTGTACGAGGTAGGGAAAAGCCAAAAAATGACTCCTATATAAGGAGAGTAATGAAGTAGCGTTGCGGAATAGAGCTACAGGTTAAAGATTGTAAGTGGTAAGAGGAAACGGAAGCCAAGGGCAAGGTCGTAACTATCTAGGATTAAGAAATGTGTTTAAGACGATATGTAAGAAATAGTTGGTAAAGTAGTACATGAAGTTTGTCAATGAGAAAACATGTGATGGTTCTGTGAAGACTTTTAAACCCGTAAAAGGGAGAGAGTATACACAAGTGAAGAAGAGTAATCAAAATTTTGTATTTCAATCTGACTTTAATTCATTTCAGAACATTTCATGTTAGGGGAGTAGACAAGAATTCAGAGCCTTGTACTTCAATATTGATTACGGTTAAAGTGTCGTAGTTGATTCTCTTAAAAACCAATATCCATTACCAGATGAATTTGCACAGAAGAAGAAGAAACGAGTGTACAGTGTACATCTGTTTCAAATAGATTTAATTTAAATTGGCGAATAGATTAAACTTAAATAAGAGTAATAAACAAAAATAAATAATTACCTTTGACATGGCGTGAATATTCCCGATGGATTTGGTCTTCTTCCCTTTAACATTTCGCCTTCTGAGTGTACTACTACTGGTGGGAGACAAAGTTCCAATGCTTTCAGTCACGGACCAATCACGACCACCAAAAACTCGAATGGCATCCGCAGTCATTGGTTCTGAACATCCCTCTTCAAAATAAAGCTGAAGGTATTTTTCTTTAAGCCATCGTGATCTGCGATCCGTCAATTGTTGCTGCCTCTTTAAGCCTCGAAGAATCGAACACAAACCCATGTACCATGTTCTGCAAAAAAAAAAATATTGCCAAGTGTTATTATACTTCTGTTCTGTGAATAATTTTATAACCATTATTTCTCAAATAATTACATGCATGTAAAACCAGTTTTCCAATTTTACTACTGCGCTTATCCTATCCTACAAACTTACTTCTATAACGTATATTTTTATATTATTCCTTTTTATAAATCTGCCTCCTTTTTCTCTTGCCAGAAATTTTATCGTTTCCAGCCACTTATTTTATTTTTTTATTCTATTTGTCCAAGTACTGTGAGTTTATTTTTACTTCTAAAATTCTATATTTTTCCGATTTATAAGTAACTCTTGAAATATAGTTGCCAGAGTTTTTGTTTCGCAATAAAATTAGAATTTTCTTTCCAGAAACTGCTAACTTTGAATTTATATCTACAAAATGGTACGAAAATGTTATTTGCCAGAATGAGTGTGGAAGGGTGAAATTAAAATCTGTGAATATAAGAATTCGAATCAAGAAATGAAAATAAAGTACTCTGTAGGTTGATTTACAACCAATTTATTCAGATTATTCCATTTTATAAAATAGAAATTGGTAATAATCCAAAATAATAAGACATTTATAAAAATTGCTAACTTCCTCAAAAGTTGTAAAGAATTTGATTGATAGAGCTCCTAAATTATCTAATCCAAAATTCCACGAAAAAAATATTGAATTATACAAACAGATTCATGGAAATGCTATTTATAAAAAGAGAAGGTAACAGCTATTAATTTAAAAGGAGATCTTTCGAGATACAACAAAATATTTGGGATGGAGTCATTAACTGAACCGCTTCCAATCAAAACGGGACACGCGTGGATTCAGCCTGAGAAGTATTATCCTCAAATTCAATTTTGAAAATCGTTCGAATTTTAATTTTGAGGACTGATACTTGTAGAGACTTTTAAGGCACATCTTTTTTTTGCGAAAATGTTTTGGGTTTTGTAGTTCTTGAAGTAATTGATGAAAAATAGATTTTTCGAATACAAAAAATTGCAATCTTTTTTACTTCAACTCGCGCTAGCTTAGCCAATTCACAAAATTGTTTTCAATTTAATTACTACTGAATTACGTGCTTGAGTCTTCTGAAACTATTCAAGGAGAAAAAATGGAAATATTTTAATAAACAAAAAAGTTGGTATTTTTTTTTAGGCTTTGCAAAAATCATGACTTCCAACCTTCAAGCGCTTTCTTTACCAAACAAATTCAAATAACAGAAAACTTTTAGTGAGGGAGTTGTAGATTGAGGTTCAAAGACGTTTTCTAGAAAGTTTTAACTCAATCGGATGAATGGATACAAAATTATCAATATTTAAATTGCAAGAGGCAATCTTAACGATGCCCGATGCACGTGCCTCCTCGGTTGCGAATGTGTTGCAGCGGATGATATGAATGTCAATTCGGATATCAAAATAAATAATAGCGACCGTTTGTAGTTCTCTTCTAAAATATACTATAAATAAATTAAAGAACCAGTGAATGAATTATTCTTTAGACTAGCTGCAGAAGTACTAAGGTAAAGGCCCCAGTTCGTAACCCCCGACCAGTCCGTAACCCCGCAAGCGTATAAATTGATTTTTTATATGATACAATAGAAACTGTTGACTGATGTGAATTTCTTTTCAAAGTAAAAGTGAAAATGTACAAAACTGATATGAGATGATAGGCATTATTTCGTGTTTATCAACTCGAAAAAAAAAATAAAAACGTCGCGCTCTGCCCTTTACCGTGGCACAATGTAGGGAATATACTTTCAGACCAGCTGACTATACTCGTGAGACCAGCACTGAAATGACTCCACGAAACTTGACAGCTCGGCGTGTTGTCAGTAAAAAAAAGTGGCAATCCAGTGGACAGTGATAACGTTCGTCTTGTTTCGAGTGCAATCATTTGAGTAAGTAGCTCTCCATACCGAAATACAATAATTTCTGAGTCGGTTACGAACGGGCACCGAAAAATCAGCAGTGAAGCATCTGTAACCCCTCTGGAAAAAACTCTTATGAAAATTAAAGTATGAAACATATCGTTAAAACGCTGAGACAGATCTTTACTTTAATTTATATTCTTCAAATATCTATATTCACTTTTACCTTTGATCAAAAACAAAAAATGAATGCGTCATTTAGAAATTGACAGTTCTCGAATCGATTGTGAGGTTATTATACGAACTGACGCACTTGGCGTAATTTGCTTTTGCCAGTTAGTGTAAACTTTGACGAGTCTCAAAAAATCAACTTCTTCAAACAAAAGCTGCAAAATTGTGAAATTAATTTAATATAGTCTATGATCCCAAATTCACCTGCATTTATACGCCGGTTACGAACCAGCTCATCATTGGGTTACGAACTGACTCAAAGAGGACTTTCGGGGATTACGAACCGGCACATCGGTTATGTTCGTTCAAATTATTAATTATTTGATTAATGCATCCTTAAACTTGCTTTCAATGACATTTTCGATTGAAAATGTATTATTCTTCACGTAAGAAGAAAGTTTATCGCATTCAAATATCGCTTCAGACATTCAAATAGGATTTTATTCTTTCCAGCTTCTTAGTAGGTTACGAACCATGGCCTTGACCTTATTATTAAGATAGGTTCACTTTAGCTTATATTCTATTAATTCAAGAAAGAATTTCCAAGTGAATCAAGGTAAAAAAAAGAAATAGGCATGAAGAATTATGGATTAAAAATAAGAAAAAATGTTCCAGAAATCGGGTACGATTGGAAACCGTTTATAAAAATTTTAAGTAAACTTTTATTATAAATGTAATAGGACAATTAGGACAATTTTTCATTCCTGATTTCTTGAATAATTCTTTTATTGAATTATTCATAGATAGCCTAGAGTAATTATTCTTATTCTCTAATGAAGATTTTTGCGCTTTTCTGTGTTTGATACAAATGTTCGAAAAAAGATTTTAAGTAAGCAGCCTCTTTTTTCTTTAAGCCTACACTCGAAAAACTTTCAAAAAGTCCTCCACCTCCAATTGGAGTGAGAGCGGCCAAAGTGAAGGATGTAAAAAATCTCTTCAATTATTTAAGTGCTATAAAAAAGAATTTTTCGAAAAGTATTGTTCAAGAGCAACAACTCAGAGCCCAAATGCCAAAGAAACTGAAGAGAGTGACGAAAATGATTGAAAGTAGTTTTTAATGAAGTATTATTCTAGTAATTTATCGTTTTGAATATCTTATAAACAAATCATTTTAATGATAATATCTCAAGTATTATTTTGGTATCTGACTTGATCTTCATATCGTCCGCTGCAACACATTCGTGCTAAGATTGCCGCTTGCAATTTAAAACATTCATAATTTTTCAATCATTAATTCGATTAAGCTAAACATTTCAGTAAAAATTTTTGAACATCAATCAACAACTTTCTTGCTGAAAGTTTGCCGTTGCTTAAAATTCGCTCGATAAACGAAGCGCTTGAAGGTTAAAATTCATGATACGTTAGCACGAGTTGAACTGAGAAAAGATTGAAATTTTTTGTATTTGAAAAATCTACTTTCTACCAATTACTTGAAAAACTACGAAACCTACAGATTCTCGCAAGAGGAAAAAAAGATGAGTCTTGAAATTCTTTACAAGTGTCTATACTCAAAACTGAAATTCGGAAGATTTTTAAGATTGATTTTCGGGACAATACTTCTCAGGCTGATGTTATTATATTGTTATTATTTATCTCTGTTTTATTTTCAGGTAATAATAGTTTTCTAGCCTAATGATGTTCTCATTATTTGTACCTGTTGTTTTCCTATAAATTACACCTGATAAGAAAATTAAAATTGGCTTCGAAACACGTAGGTCCCCAGTAGTATGAAAAAAACGGAGAAAAAAAAGAGTGAGAGGTTGGTTTGGTTCAAATCTTTTTTTTTCTCCTCTTGTTTCTTTTTGTTGTACATTTATCGTACATTTATCTCTAATGTGCCCTAAAACTGGGTAGTTTTATAGTCTACTTTTGATTTTGTGAACTTTTTAGGTATTCTTTTTTTAGTACAAAAAAGATTTTCGTAAGAAAGTTGATTTCATTTCGATAACTACGAAATAAAGTACTCTATTACTTGTAGTTGAATTTATGAAATGTTTTAGAATTTCATTTTAAAACGCGAACATGCTTTTATGAAGCAGATTTTTTTGCTGCACCAACAAGAGTGATTCCTGATGCATTATTCCATACCTCTGTGTCACATGAAGTCCCCTTTTACCCTACTTTTTGGTGCATAACCGTAATACTTGTGGCCTACATTTTTCCCCGGTGCGTCCAATATTCCCAAATTGAATCTCGCGGGTAATTCCACTCTCGAATATAGACGACAAAGGAATGAGAAATTTGAAGAGCACTCCAGGAAACTCAGCAACGTTTAAACAATATAGTTTGCAGTGTCAGATTGTTATTCACTTCGGCAATACGTAACCAACTGTAATGATGTAATTGCTGCAGCTCTCGCGCCACTTCAAATCTAATTGTTTGCGTCAATCGATTTTCCATAGCTCGTATTGGGTGACAATGGTGTGGTATCCTGCAATTTATTTCGACCTGCTGCAATTAACACGTATGTCCCATCATTGTTTGTCAAAAGTTATTCATATTTCTATTATATTCCCTTCATCTTTTTTTAGTCGTATACGCGGGACGAAAAGATGATTGAAAAGTTTATAAAGTTTTTTTTTCATGTTGTTCATGTTCCACTATAACTTTGGACAGGATTGACGTATCGGGACGATTTTTTTCAGGATGCAGGAAATGATAGGCAGAGTGACATAGGCACATAGAAATTTGCGTTTGCCAATTACAGCCCAGTAGAACCTGGAAAATGTTACATCGAAAATTGATTTTTTATTAACGTTTTTGCTTATGTTTGTCTATAACTTTGGACAGGATTGACGTATCGAGACGATTATTTTTCAAAATACAGGTAACGTTAGTGGGAATGATATAGGCACATAAAAATTAGCGTTTGTCAATTACAGCCCAGTAGAACCTGGAAAATGTTACATCGAAAATTGATTTTTCATTAACGTTTCTATATATATGTTTCTCTATAACTTTGGACAAGATTGACGCTTCGGGATTACTTTTTTTCAAAATGCAAGTAATGATAGTCGGAGTGACAGAGGTACATAAAGATTTGCGTTTGTCAATTACAACCCCGTAGAACCTGGAAATGTTACATCGAAAATTGATTTTCCATTAACGTTTTTATTTATGTTTCTCTATAACTTTGGACAAGATTGACGCATCAGGACGACTTTTTTTTCAAAATGCAAGTAATGATAGTCGGAGTGACAGAGGTACATAAAGATTTGCGTTTGTCAATTACAACCCAGTAGCACCTGGAAAATGTTACATCGAAAATTGATTTTTCATTAACGTTTTTGTTCATGTTTCTCTTTAACTCGGCAAAATCTACCTCTTAATTATATTTAACCGCATTTCCAGTAAACAAAAATCACCCGTTAATAGTTTTCCGTACCCCAATTTAGCATAATATACTCGTACCTCTCAATTATATTTGATCCCATTTCAAGTATTTGAAAAAAGCACCCGTTTATAGTTGGCCGTGCCCCAACTCGTCAAAATCTACCTCTCAATTATATTTGATCCCATTTCCAGTATTTGAGAAAAACCGTTCGTTTATAGTTGTCTGTACCCCAGCTTGGCAAAATATACCTCTTAATTACATTTGGACCCATTTCCAGTATTGAAAGAAATTACTTTTCTATAATTGGTCATGCTCCAACTGGGCAAAATCTACCTCTCGATTATATTTCAAGCCATTTTCAAATTACATTTCTATAGTTGGTCATGCCCCAACTCGGCAAAATCTACCTTTCAATTATATTTGATCCCATTTCCAGTATTTGAAAAAACCCGTTTGTTCATAGTTGGCCATACCCCAACTCGGCAAAATCTAGCTCTCATTTATATTTGAACCCATTTCCAATATTGGAAAATACCCACTTATATTTGGCCATGCTCCAACTCGTCAAGCCTAGCAATTATATTTGGACCCATTTCCAGTATTTAAAAAAATTACCTCTTTACATTTGGTCATACCCAACTCGGAAAAATCTATCTGTCAATTGCATTTGACCCCATTTACAGTGAAAAAAATCACCCTTTAATAGTTTTTCGTACCTCAATTTGGCATAATATACCTCTCAATTATATTTGATCCCATTTCAAGTATTTAAAAGAACCACCCGTTTATTAGTTGACTATAGCCCATCTCGGAAAAATAAATTATATTTGACCTCCTTTCCAGTATTTCAAAAAGCCACCTGTTTATGGTTGGCCATACCCCAACTTGGCAAAATCTACCTCTCGATTATATTTGAACCCATTTCTTTCTTTCTTTTTCACCAATTTAAATAATTTCACCAATGAGCATTTAAAACTGAGGTAGCCGCTAAATAAGAAAACCGGGAAATGACCGGAAATTTTTCGAGACCGGAAAAAACCGAGAAATAACAACATTTTCTTTCCGGGAATATTAAAAAACATTAGTAGAAAAAGCTTCCCAATCACTTCAGATATCACTTTTCAGAATTTCCATTTTCAGCCCTAATTTCTAATCGTTCACTTTGAAATTGAAATCTTTTCAAATACAGTTTCAAACGACTGATTCATTAAAAAATTAAAGTGTTTCAAAGTCAACAATTTCGATAGTAAAACATTTGAAGTCGATTGACTGTAAATATAAAGTAATTAAAGATTTCAAAAATTAAAAGATTTGTTCAATGTTGCGAATTGTTGAAATTCCCAAATACTTAATTCTCATTCTTGAATCTTACAATTTCAGTTTTTCCATTTTATAATTTTTTTCATTTGTAACTGAAAATTGTTGAAGTTTGAACATTATAAATTACAATTTGATAATTATTAATTTTAAAAGAAAGGAGAATTTTGTTATTTTGAACATTTCAAGTTCAGAAAAGTTCCACTTCAACTGATTTAATTTTCAGTTTAGTTTTGATTACCTCAGTGCCTTCCGAATTATCATTTTTTAAGTGATTGAGCTGTATACAATTTAAAATTGAAATCACAGTTACCTCGTCTTGTATTTGTATATTATTAAGGGGCCGTCCATAAACTACGTTAGCAATTTGGTGGGTGGGTGGAGGTTACGCCAAAAACTACGATTGGTAACATGGGAAGGGGGGGTCAGTGGAAGTAACATTACAAATAAAATTCATTAATAAATTTCAACAGAGTTTGTGAATTTTACGAATTTGCGAATTTTCGAAATTGCGGTGCAGTTCAATAATAACTTCATCAAATTAAAAATCACTTTCATATTTCAAACTTCACACTCCTCACCCTATTCTCCCTTTTTGTAGAATTGTCCTCTTTTCCCCCTGTTCTCAAAAAACTTCCCTTTTTTCTCGTTTTTCCGTTCAAATATGAACTAAATTATTGGAACTCAATTTTTTGTTGGAAAGTCTACTATTATATTTTTGGTACCGAACAGTTCGAAATTCATGTCGCATAGTTGAAAATTCAATCACTTTATTGAAAATAACACTATTTCGTTAAAAAGTCATCTGTTTTAGTCAAATATTCAACCACTTGGTCGAAAGTTGAACTACTTTGTCAAAAATTCAATTTTCGGTTAAAGATTCATCTCTTTGGTTAAAAATGTAATTATTGTGTTGAAAATTCGTTTCATTTTTGGTTGGAAATTATTTTTTTAAACGAAAATTTAACTATCCCATTTTTGGTTAGAAATAAAATTTTTTTATTTAAAAATACAACTATCTGCTTGAAAATTCATTTTTTCTAGTTGAAAATTCAATTATTTGGTTGAAAATTCGTGTATTTTTTTAATGATTCGTCTTTTTTGGTAGACAATCAATCTTCTTGGTTAAAAAATCTCATCTTTCCGGTTGAAGATTCAACTATTTGGTTAAATATTGAACTCCTTTGTTGAAAACTAATTTTTTGTTATTAAAAATTCATCATTTTAATCGAAACTTTATCTCTTCGGTTGCAAATTTAAGTATTTTGTTGAAAATTCCTTTTTTTTGGGATCGGAAATTGAACCATTTTGTAGATAATTTGTGTTTTTGGCTTTAAACT
This sequence comes from Melikaiella ostensackeni, assembly GCA_032362435.1. Classification (NCBI taxonomy): domain Eukaryota; kingdom Metazoa; phylum Arthropoda; class Insecta; order Hymenoptera; family Cynipidae; genus Melikaiella; species Melikaiella ostensackeni. Next base: position 26,583,609 of record JAUMHM010000085.1, read on the forward strand.
TCAACAATTCTGTTGAAAATTTTTGTATTTTGTAGAAACTTCTATGTAGAAAATTCATTCTTTTGGTTGAAAATTTAACTATTTGGTTGGGTAGTGAACTAATTTGTAAAAAAATTTCTTTTTCGTAAGATACGCCTCTTTGTTTTTTATTTGGTAAAAAATCAATTTTTCTATCTGAAAATGTAACTATTCCATTTTTGGTTGAAAATTGACATTTTTAATTGAAAATTGATCTGTCTAGTTATAATAAAAATTCAATTAATCTGTTTTGGTCGAAGATTGGACTTTTTTGTTGAAAATTCGTCTTTTCTGGTTGAATTCAACTCTTTTGATTTCAAATTAAAAATATTAACTATCACATGTTTCGTTGAGAACTCATCTTTTTTTTTGATAAAGATCAACTACATGGTTTAAAGTTGAACTACTTTGTTAAAATTCCTCTTCTTTTGGTTGAAGATTTATCATTTTAGTTAAAAATTCAACTATTTGGTACTAAATTAAATTTTTTGTTGAAAAATTATATTTTCGAGTTGAAAATGCAACAGTTTTGTTGTTTCTGGGTTAAAAAATCATCTTTTGGGTTGAGAATTCAACTGTTTGGTTGAATATTAAACTTTTTTTATTAAAAATTCCTTCTTTTTGTTGAGGATTCATAGTTTTAGTTGGAACTTTATCTCTATGGTTACATTTTTTACTCTTCTTAAAAATTCATTTTTTTTTTATAGAAAATTCAACTATGTGATAAAAAGTTGAACTGTTTATTTGAATATTGAACTATTTGGTAGAAAATTCATTCTCCTGGTTGAAAATTTAACTATTTGGTTGAAAAATGAACTAATTTGTTAAAAAAAATTTTTTGTGAGATCCATCTCTGTGGCTGAAAATTTAACTATTCTGTTGAAAATTCATTTTTTATTCGGTAAAAAATTAATTTTTCATCTGAAAATTTAATTATTTCATTTTTGGTTGAAAATTCGTCTTTTTGATTGAGGATTTCACTATTTTGTTAAATTTTTTTTCAGTTGAATTCAGCTAGTTGAAAATTGAACATATGGATTTTTGGTTGAAACTTGATCCTTTTTAGTTGAAAATTCAACTATTTGGTTGAAACAGTGAAATTCATCTTTCGCGATTGAAAATTAACTTTCTCCTTGAGAATCCATCTTTTCCGGTTCAGAATTCAGCTACCTGGTTAAAATCCAACTATGTTCTTAAAAGTTTAATTATTTTGTTGAAAATCCAACTATTTTGTTGAAGCCATCTTTTTTGTCAGAAGTTCAATTATTTTGTTGGAAATTTATCATTTATTGTAAAAAAATCATCTTTCTTGGTTGAAATTTTAGGTTAAAAATTAACTTTTTGTTGAAAATTCGACTGTCTTCGAAAAAATTTAACTTTTCGGCTCAAAGATTTAACTATCTGATTGTTAATACAACTGTTT
>JAUMHM010000085.1:26598076-26624459 GCA_032362435.1 Melikaiella ostensackeni
AAAAAAGAAGAATTGAAATCAGCCGAACGAGAGCGCCACACGGTGACGAGTCCTAAAACTTTTTGATCAAGGTGGTAGGCCTATACAGAATTTCTCATAATAATATTTCATAAAAGCAATACAAAATTATTTTAAAAGTTAATAAAAATATATGGCGCATTGCTTAGAAGGTTGTATTTAAGGATGAATAGAAGGCTCTTAGAGGGTACAAATTAAAAAGTTTGAAAATAAACAATTTGAAATCAAAACCTTGAAATAATTGGAAAAATCACAATTCAAAGCCTCTAGTATTAAACAACTTGTAAATGAAGAATACTTAAAATTGTACATTTTCAAAGACTTTGAAGTTACAAAAATGAAGAAATTCTCATTCTTAGACATACCGATTTGAATAATTTTGCTAATAAGCATTTGAAACTGAAAATTAATTAATTTTACAATTAAAAAATTCTCCATTTTCAAAGGTAGAGCTTTTTGAATTAAAATTTTTTAATCTGAAGTGCTGAGAAATGGTACAATTTCAAATTTATAGCCTCTAAAGTGGAAAATTCACATCTTTCAAAATGTAAAAAATAGCAATTTCCACTTCTTTCTTCATAATTGAGTGTTTTATATTTAGATCAATGAAAATTTGACGGATTGAAGATAAAACTTTAAAAACTATACATACGAAATAGGAACTTTTAAGGCGGAACAATTTTTAATTAGAAATCTTAAAAATTCAGTCAGAATAAAACATTCAAAATTACTATTTTAATACTGATGCATATTTGAAATTTAACTATTTCAGTATATGATAACTTCAAGTTGAAATCCTGCTCACTTGAAAAATTCCGAAAAAGCCTTAAATTACTTTAAATTTGATAATGTTCTACATTGAATATTTCAAACTCAATGTCTCTAAAATTATTATTTTGTGAAGTGATTAAACCGTACAATTTAAAATTTGAATCATAGTAAACTTTTACTTATTTGTATATTATTAATTGGCAATGCAATGTTTCTCGTGCGCTTTAGAGCGCGGATAATATTACTAGCATAAAAAAATAAATTATACGAATGTAATAAATTATTCAAAACTGAAGCGTTCAAAATTCAACATTCTGTAATTTGAACCATTCAATGTTAAGCAAATCCCGATTGGACTATTTTGAAAACTCACAACATTTTTTTATTTGGTGCGCCTCTAACTTTAGCAATTTGAAAGTTTTTGGGGAACTTTTCTTCGTAAGAAGAAGAGAAACTAAATTGAAGAAGAGGCAGAAGGAGATAAACGAGAATGCTTTCAAATTATATTTAGAGTAAAACCAAGATTCAATTCTAATCTAAAAGAATTGCATTTCAAAAATATTATACTTAAACCATAAAAAGTAGTAAAATTTATGTTTAGTCATAAAGAAAATGGTATAATGTAATTTTTTCAAAGTTTTTTATTGGATTCCCACGGGAAAAAGTCTAACACAAACTATTGATTTGTTGGTTCCAAATTTTCTTGGGCCGCAACTTAAACTTCGGGTAAATACTCCAGAGAGCAATTTCGCGAAGAAAATTTAAGTCCCTAGGAAGAGAAAAGTTTGTTATGAAAGTTGCTTAGTCGTTCAGGATGATAATGGTTGACACTTTTGGACTGAGTGAGGTTATAAAGTTTGTCCAATGAAATAAGACCACATCTTTGTGGCATATGCAATTAATCCTAAATCTCAAATGCTGATAAATGCGTTCACAACTTTCCACCTACGAAAATACTCGACTAATAAGCTTGCTAATTATTATTATTTTTTTTATTATACCATTAAGCCAAATCCCTTCAGGGGTAAGCGTAGCGTGTTGTTCATTTAAACGACACACTCTTTCCACAACACCGCTCCGACACGAGTAGCTGATCAATATCTCTAGCAATCATCCCAGGTGAAGAGCTTCAGAAAGTCTTTATACTAATCCACTAAGCAAATCGTAGGTTAGTCGTAGGTTAGTCATGATCCAAATAATATTTCTGAAACAAGGAATGTTTTAGAAAATTTTGAATTTCAGTGTGGAAGCAACATTTCAGCTTTCCTATATGGACTATAAATCTCTTCGACGTTGAAAATTAATTATTTCTTTCTAAAAGTGTTTCTTTAGATTACCCTAGTTACGACTTCCACTTCTAGAAGATTCACAATATTTTCAGATCAACAGAAAAAGTTGTGGAAGACGTTGAATTTTCAACAAAAAAGAATCAATTTTTAACCAAAACAGACATCTTCAACAAAATACAAGAATTTTCGAATAAAAAAGAGAAATATCCAACCAAATAGTTGAATCTTTAACTAAACAATATAAATTTCAAATCAGAAATGGAATGGTTAATTTTTCATTTAAAAAAATGAATGTTAAATGAAAAAAAAAACATTTTAACAAAGAAGTTCAACTTTCAACCAAAAAGGTGAATTCTCGATGAAAAAGATAATAGATGAAATTTTAAACGAAAAAAAAATTTCCAACCAAGAAAATGATTTTTTACCAAAGAAGACGAATTATTAACAAGAAACATGAATTTTTTTTCAGTTGAAAAAAATAATTTTGAACGAAAAAAACATGATTTCTTAACAAAAAATGTAATAGTTGATTCAACCAAAAAATATTTTTATTTAAAATCAAAAACAGTAACATTCAACCAAAAACAATTTTTTAACAAAATAGTTGAATTTGCACTCAAGACAGAAAAAAAATCAACCAGATTGTTAAAGTTTCATTCCAAAAAGGCGAATTTTCAACAAAAAAGTTGACTTTCAACCAAGTAATAAAATTTCTATTCAAAAAAGTTCTATTCTCAATGAAAAATGTGATACTTTAAATTTCAACCAAAAAAGACGAATTTTCAACAAACTACATGAATTTTCAACTGAAAGAGATTAATTTCAAACCAAGAATGGGATAGCTAAATTTTTAATTGGAAAAATTAATTTTTGACGGAAAAAGATGAATCCCCAACAAAAAATGTAATTGTGGATATTTGAACCAAAAACAGTTCAATTTTGAATAAAAAACAGTGATATTTGACCAAAAAAAGAATTTTCATCAAAATAGTTGAATATCCAGTCAAGAGAGAAGTAAAATCAACCAGATTGTTAAAATTTCAAGCCAAAAAGGCGAGTTTCCAACAAAAAAGTTGATTTTCAACCAAATAATAATTTGAACCAAAAAAGACGCATTTTTAACAAGCTTGTTCAATTTGAAGTCAAAGAGATAAATTTCTAACAAAATACATAAATTTTCAGCTACAAAAGATCAATTTTCAACAAAATAGTACAATTTGGATCCAAAGAGATCAATTTTCAACTAAAAAACTAATTTTCAACAAAACAGTTGAATTTTTCACCCAATGAAATAATTTCCTGTTAAAATCGTTCAATTTCAAATAAAATAATGTAATTTTCAACCAAATAATACAATTTGTAACCTACGTATGGCCTACGTGACCAAAAAAGATTTTATCCTAATATAGATGAATTTTTAACCCAAAAAGGCCAATTTTCATTTTTTTTAAATTACTTTTAACGGTACAGTCGACTAACAACTAAATAGTTAAATCTTTAAGCCAAAGAGAAGTTTTTCCAAGACAGTTGAATTTTCAACAAAAAAGTTAATTTTCAACCAAAAAAGATGACTTTCCTACCATTAAATATGAATTTTCAATCTAAAAGGACGAATTTTTAACAAAACTGTTCAATTGTCCACAGAAAAAGATGACTTTCACAAAATAGTTGAAGTTTCAACAAAATAAATAAATTGTTAAGAAAATATTTGAATTTTCAACCTACAACGATACATTTATAATCAAATATTTGAATTCTCAAAAAAAGTTCATTTTCAACCAAGAAGGATGACTTTTTTACCATAAGAAATGAAATTTCAATCCAAAAAGACAAATTTAAAAAAGAAAAAGTTGAATTTTAAATAAAAAGGTGACTTAACCAAAATAGTCAAATTTTCAACAAGATAAATAAACTTTCAACAAAATAGTTGAATTTTTAACCAAATTACTTTTCAACACAAAAAAAAAAGAATTTCTGACCAGTTGAATCCAACGAAAAAAAACGATGTTTTAACAAAATATTCGAATTCTCAACTAAATAGGTGAATTTTAAACAAACCAGATTAATTTTCTATCCAAAAAGACGATTTTTTCAACAAAATACATGAATTTTCTACAAAATAGTTGAATTTTCATCGTATGAAGGTTAAATTCCCAATAAAAAATTTAAAAGTTTATTTCTCAGTTGAAATAATAATATTTAACAACAAAAAAACGAATTTTCAACAAAAAAGTTAATTTACAACCAAATAGTTGAATTTTCAACTAAAGTGATGAATCTTTAACCAATTAAAAATGAATACTTTACAAAGTAGTTCAAATTCAAATCAAGTAGTTGATTTTTCGAACAAAAAAGATAAATTCTGAACGAGACATTTAACAGCTAATATTTTAAACAAACAAGATTTTAATTTAAAATAAAACACAGTTGAATTCTACCAAAAAGACGAATTTTCAACAAAATAATTGAATCCTCAAACAAAAAAGATTAATTTTCAACCAAACATTCGCATTTTTGACCAAAAGAAGAAATTTTTATTCAAGAAGATTAACTTTCTATCAAAAAAGACGATTTTTTAACAACACACATCGATTTTCAACTAGAAAAGATCAATTTTTAACCAAGAATGGAAAAGCTACATTTTTAGTTAAAAATATTAATTCTCAACCAAACAACGAATTTTCAAAAAAATATTAAAATTTTTTAAAAGCTCATAAACTTGTTCTTGTAAATATAATTAAGATTTTCCTAAATAGCGAGAAATCACAGAGGCTGCCTTGAAAGATAGGCTCCACTCGACTTCTGGCTAGCGAACCAGGTAGAAAGGATTCTTGTGTAGTAAAGTTGCAGTGCAGTAGCCAGATGTAAGAGATTCAAAACTTTTTTCCTCTTGATTTTGAAATTTTAAGCCAAAAAGGCGAATTCTCTAGAAAACAGTTGAATTTTCTACCCGAGATTATGAATTCTTAACCAAAAAGTTAATTTTTATTCAAACAGTTTAATTGTTTAATTTTGAACCAAATTAATGGAATTTTTAACCAAATAAGATGAATTTTTAACAAAACAGTTGAATTTTCAAGCCAAAAAAACGTATTTTACAAAACAGTTGAATTTTCAACCGAAAATTAAATTTTCAACCAAAAATTTAATTTTCAACCCAATAGTTAAATAATAATATAAAACGAACGAACGAGTTAAATGAATCACAAAGTAGTTCAGCTTTCAACCAAGAAGTTGAATTTATAATTAAGAAGATCAATTTTCCATCAAAGAAGTCGCATTTTCAAGAAAATACATAAACTTTCAACCAAATAGGTGAATTTTGATCTAAAAACGATCAATTTTCAACCAAATAATGAAAACTTTAATCAATACAATAAATGTTTAACAATGGAGTTCAACTTTCAACCAAGTAGTTGAATTTCCAACCAAAAAAGACGAATTTACAATGAAGTATTTAGTAGTTGAATTTTTAACTAAAAACGATCAATTTGATGAAAGTTTGTCCTTTTTCTCGTTGAAAATCAATTTTCAACAAAAAAGAGAACGAGTTTTTCCAAAAATAGTTGAATCTTCCACCAAATAGTAGAATTTTTAACCGAAAGAGTTGAATTCTGAACAAAAAAAAATAATAGTGGACTTTTCTATTAAAAAGAATAAAATTTCAACGAAAAATAGTTAGATTTACTTTTTTTCCAAATATTGCTCGTAAAATAAAATCACTAATTTTCATTTTTTCAAGCATTTCAAAAAATTTACATTGATATTTTTCATGTATGATGTCACATTCTACATTACCCGCCCCCCTCTCCACGTCACAAATCGTCACAAACCAGTTACTAAAAAGATTTTTATTTTAAATCAAATACAGTTGAACTTAACCAAAAAAGACGAATTTTCAACAAAAAAGGTAAATTTGAAACCAAAGAGATGAATTTTCAACCAAGAAAATAATTTTTTACCAAAAAAGACGAATTCTTAACAAAATACATGAATTTTTTTTTAATTGGAAAAAATTACTTTGAACAAAAAAAAGATGAATTCATAACAAAAAATGTAATTGTTGATATTTCAACCAAAAAAACAGTTGAATTTTAAATCAAAAACCGTGATATTTAACCAAAGAAAGAATTTTCAACAAAGCAGTTGAATTTTCAGTCAATAGAGACAAAGTTAACCAGATTGTTAAAATTTCAAGCCAAAAAGGCGAGTTTTCAACAAAAAAGTTGATTTTCAACCTAATAATAATTTGAAACAAAGACACGAATTTTCAAAAGATTGTTTAATTTGAAGTTAAAGAGATGAGTTTCTAGCAAAATATATGAATTTTCAGCTACAAAAAATCAATTTTCAACAGAATATTGCAATTTGAAACCAAAGAGATGAATTTTTAACCAAAAAACTAATTTTCAACAAATCGGTTGAACTTTTAATCGAATGAAATGATTTTCTTCCAAAATCGTTCAATTTCAAACAAAATAACTAAATTTTTAACCAAATAATAAAATTTTTAATCAAAGAAAATGAATTTTCAACTAAAATGATAAATAAAATAACTCGAATAGTTAAATTTCAGACTAAAAAGATTCATTATCAACCAAAGAGAAATATTTAACTCTAAAATTATTTCTTTACTTCTTTCTAAGTGTTTTTATACATTTTTGAACCTTTTTGAATCCCAGGGTGGGAGAGAAATGTCAATTTTCCTATATTGGGCTATAAATCTCTGTTGCTATCAGTCGCCATAATTTGAATAGTGAAAATGGAAAAATAGTTGGAAGAGCAATAAAATTGATTGATTTTTGTAAAAAAAAAAAATTAACAAGAAACAGTTGAATTTTTAACAAGATAAATAAACTTTCAACAAAATAGTTGAATTTTTAACCGAATAGCCTAATATTCAGCCTCCAAAGATGAATTTTAAACCAAGAAGGTTAATTTTCTACCAAAAGACGAGTTTTCAAAAAAATACATGAATTTTTAACTAAAAAACATAAGTTTTAAACAAAAATGTGACAGATTTTCAGTTCAAAAAGTTACTTCACAACACAAAAAAAAAATGAATTTCTGACCAGTTGAATTCAACGAAAAAAAACGATTTTTTAACAAAATATTTGAATTCTCAACTAAATAGGTGAATTTCAACAAAGCAGATGAATTTTCTATTCAAAAAGACGAATTTTTCAACAAAATACATTAATTTTCTACAAAATAGTTGAATTTTCAACGTATGAAGGTTAAATTTCCAATAAAAAATTAAAGTTAATTTTTTAGTTGAAAAACTAATATTTAGCCAAAAAAAAACGAGTTTTTAACAGAAAAGTTAAATTTCTAACCCGAAAATATAAATTTCCAACAAAAAAGTTAATTTACAACCAAATAGTTGAATTGTTAATTAAAATGATGAATCTTCAATCAAAAAAGGAATATTTTAAAAAGTAGTTCATCTTTAAATCAAGTTGATTTTTCAAACAATAAAAAAAAATCCCAACGAGACATGTAGTAGCTAATATTTTGAACAAAAAAGATTTCAATTTAAAATCAAAGACAGTTGTCAAAGACAGTAAAATAGTTTAATCCTCAACCAAAAAACAGATTTATTTTCAACCAAACATTCAAATTTTTAACCAAAAAGAATACATTTTCATTCGAGAGGATTAACTTTCTATCAAAAAAGACGATTTTTCAACAATATACATGGATTTTCAACTAGAAAAGATCAATTTTTAAGCGAGAATAGAAAAGTTACATTCTTATTTAATAATGCTGATTCTCAACCAAACAACGAATTTTCAAAAGAATATTAAAATTTTTTGAAGGCTCATGAACTTGTTTTTGTAAATATAATTGAAATTTTCCTAAATAGTGAGGTATTACGGAGGCTGCCTTGAAAGAGAGGCTCCACTCAACACCTGGCTAGCGAACCAGGTAGAAGGGATTCTTTTGTAGTAAAGTTGCAGTGAAGTGGCCAGATGTGAGAGCTTCAAAACTAATTTTTTTCTCAATTTCCCAATCAGAGATTCGAAAGTTGAAAAATCAGAATCTACGGATTTTCACAATTAAAAATTTCTAAAATTTGCGTACCATTTTTTCTGACGCTGAAAAATTATTCCAAAACTTCAAAAAGTGATTTTTCCCCATGCAATTTACATGGGAAACTTCAAGTCAAAATAGGCACCTGTTAAAATCAAAATTAAAAAATATGTAATTTCTTTTTTTGAACTTAGAATCAAATGGGGGCATCGTTGCCCTCTACAAAAAAAGTCTTTTTTGACCACTCCAATATGCAGCCTTGATATATTTTATATGAACCATACCTAAAAGTATGTTTGTAGTCATAAAATATTTTATGAGAACCATAACAAAGTTTTTATGATTATTTGAACTTATGAAGAACGTTTTTGTAGTTGAATAATAAATTAAAAATGGTTTAGCTGTGTACTAATTTTATCTTCGAAGTCTGTTTCTGAAAGGAAAATGCTATGAAGTTTTACGATAATCTTTTTCCTTCGAAAGTTTGAGTTAAAAACCTCTTGAAACTATTCAGAATTTTTCATTTAAAAATTGAAAGTTTTAAAGTTACATTTTTTATGAGTCTCAACTGTTTTTTATCAAGTGATCAGAATTTTATAGGATCGTATAAATTTTTATTAGTTATTAAAAAGAGAAACAATTCCCAGCCTCATTAGTATTATTTTTCCTTCCTCTATCACATTGTTCGAAAATGTAAAGAATTTTAAACCATCTCTCCCAAGATATATTACTAAGATTAGACATTTTTAATTTGAGGCATTTATTTTAATAAAAAATGTGGAGCGAATCAGTCCTTGTTTTTTTTTTAATTCTTTGATGTTAATTTGATACAAAATTCGTTTTTTTATGTCCAGCGGTTGAATTTCCAACTGTTGAAAAGCGAAAAAAATTGAAAATGGGATTTTTGACAGTTAAATCATTACATGGAAAACATTTATAGGAGAGTCAGCATTGAAATGAATAACAGAAAAATATTGATGGAATTAATGTAAATTTAATGTAGCAAGTTCGTCTTATTGCCTTAAAACTTCACTGTTTGACCGAAAATTAATTTTTTGCTGAAAATTAATATTTTCAGGTTGAAAATTCAACAGATATTTCTTCTAATCACCTTGTTTGGTTTAAAATTCAACGGTGTGGTTGAAAATCAATCTGTTTTAGTTGAGGAAACAACTACTTTGTTAAACATTTATCCTTTTATAAAGATGATTTCTTTGTTTGAAAATTCTTTTTTTTTCAACTGAAAATTTAACTATTCCATTTTTGGTTGAAAATTTATCTTTTGTAGTTAAAAATTAAACTAATTGGCTGAAAATTAATGTATTTTGTTAAAATTCATCTTTTCTGGTAGAAAATTAATCCTCTTAGCTGAAAATTCAACTGTTTGGTTGTAAATTTATGTGTTTTGATGAAAAATCGTCTTTTTGGTGTAAAAAATTAGCTCTTTTCGCAGAAATTTCATCTTTTTCTATTGAAAATGCAACAGCTTGTTTGAAAATTATCGTGTTTCAGTTGAGCATTCAACTAATTTGGTAGAAAATTTAAATATTTGGTAGAAAATTATTTTTTATGCAGAAAATTCATAATTTCAAGTTGAAAATTCAACTGTTTTATAGAAAATTCGTTTTTTTTTGCTTGAAAATTCAACAATTCGGTTGAAATTTGTTTTCTTTCTTGACTGAATAATCCTTCTTGGTTGAAAATTTATCTCTTTTGGTAGGAATTTCTTCTAATCACCTTTTTTTAGTTAAAAATTCAACTATTCGGCTGTAAAATCATGTATTTTGTTGAAAATTCATCTTTTTCGATATAAAATTAATTCTCTTAGCTAAAAATTCAAGTGTTTGGTTGAAAATTATGGTGTTATTTTGAGAATTCGTCTTTTTTGGCAGTTAATTGAAGTACTTAGTTGAGAGTTGAACTAATTTGTCAAAATATCTTCTTTTTTTGGTTGAAGATTAGTTTCTGGTTGAAAATCAATTCTTTTAACTAAAAATTGATATTTTCCAGTTGAAAATTCAACTATTTGGTTCAAAATTTAAGTATTTTGTTGAAACCTCTTCTTTTCTGGTAGAAAATTAATTTTCTTGGTTGAAAATTCATATTTTTGGTTGAAAATTTATATTTTTGGTTAAAAATTTAACTATTTGACTATAAATGCAAATATTTTTTTAAAAATTCAACTTTTTTTTTGAAAATTCGTCTAGTTGGTGTGAAAATTCATCTCTTATGGTTGACATTTTCTTTTCTTTTTTTGGTAAACAATACAACTGTTTAGTTTAAAATCAATCTATTTTGGTTGAGGATTCAACAACTTTGTTGAAAGATCATCTTTTTGGGTTGAAATTTCAACTATTTCGTTGAAAACTAATATTTTTGATGAAAATTTATATTTTTGGTTTGGAAATTCAACTGTTTTGTAGAAAATTAAACAATTTGGTTGAAATTTTTTTTCTCTCTTGATCCAAAAATTTTATTTCTTCAAAAGTTCAACTCTTTAGTTGAATATTCGTCTTCTTGGTTTGGAAGTTTCTGACTTCACGATAATTTAAAGTTAGCTGAAATAGTGTAAAAGATGCCAAAATTGAAGTTAAAATTTTTTTCTTTTGTGAGGAATAATGAAAGGAAAACTCGATTTTCAATTAATTGAACCTAATTGAAAAGATTTCTGCCTTTTCTTGATTTTTCTTTACTGAGCTATCTGTGACTGGAAATTAATGTTTCTAATTAAAATTTCAATTTCATCACTTAGTAATAAACAAATATTTAAAAATACCAAAAATTAGAAACCCAGCAACTTCATGTTGAACGGACGAAAGCACAACATTAGGAAGCCAACTTCTTTATTATTATAAATTGATTTTTCTATTGAAATAAAATTGCTTCAATCTACGAGAGGAAAATTTAGTATTTGCGCAGCTGATATTTCCGCTCGTGCGAAATTCAAAGAGCTTAGAAATGGTTTGAAGAAATTCATTTCTGGGAGGATCTTCGTTGATTTTATTTCTGCAATCCCTCCCTAGTGCTCAGGAATACAAAAATTTATGAGTTTGACCTTTCCATCTGCAAGTTCTTTTTTATTCTAGTATATATTCAACGACCTCAAAGATTTCTTTTTAAGGATCCTTCTAGAAATATACTCAAGAGACTAAATATATATATTTTTTAACAGATGAATCCAGCGAAATTACTACAATGGTTTCAGGTTGAAAATGATAATGAAATATGATCCTTCCTTAATTAAAAAAAAAATTTTTGGTAAATCTTTCTCACTGAATAACTTTTCTGAACAAATTTTGTGTAAAAAATAAACATTCGTGTTAAATTGACAAGGAAACCGAGATATGTACGATTTAGATTTCCCCGGTGCATCGTGACTTATCGAGCTTGAAACTTTCAACTTGAATTTCCTCAGTAACTTTTTTTTACACCCTAATAGTTATTCCCGTGAGGTCTTAAATTATTCTTCCTTCAACTCGAAAAGTTCTACAACTTAAGGTGTATGGACGACCTTCATAAGTTTCTTCAGTGGAAATTTTATCATACGAAACGTGCAGTCATTTTTTCTATAAAAAATGAAGCAATAGACTGAGAAATAAGATTTAATGTCTGATAATAATTATTATAAATACGCAAAATGTATGTTAATAGGACTGGTTAAAGTAAGTTCCGTGACTTCAAACTCGTTAAAGTTCTTTTCCTGTTTCAAATAGAGTTTACGTAATTTGCGGTTTGTACTATGTTGTTCTGAGAATTTATAGGCAACATTACATTTCTTATCCACAAATAGTAACTGCGTTTTAGTATCGATTTTCAGAAAATGGAATTGCATTGAAAGCTAAATTAGAATTTTCTATCAATATCAGAATTAGACTTTGTACAACAAAAGAAGGTGGAAATCGGAAATTAAGTTTTGGATATCAAAAAGAAAATCTTTTTGGTAGAAAGAAAATGTCCGATCCATCTGCATTAAGTAAGGAGTTCAATCATTTGTAAGTACTAGAGAAGACATACTAAAGTAAATCGAAGAAAACTGGGTTATACAATATTGAAGTAAATCGAAGGAACGAAATGCCAAAGAATTCCATTCCGATGAGAATTACCTTCATAAAATATTTAATCTGGGAAGGTTGAGCTAACGTGCTATTGGAATCATTATCGCTTGAATTGGTATATTAAATGTGAATTTTATACCTTTTATTTTTTTATATATCGTTTTACATTATTTTTTATAAAATATGAAAGTTAATTGAATTTGAGGTTCTGAATATTGCAAAAATTAAATCAGGACCAACATGAACATTGATATGAAATAAAAACCAATAAACGCAAAATTTTCATGATAATTTACAAAACTGTCTGAAATACGAATATTTAATAAAGTTTTATAACGTAAAATTCGGTCTGAAATTGAAACATCGTGGCCTCAGAGCAGATGAAAAAACATACAAATGTATTCATTGTCCAATTAAACAAAATGTTATCGACATGTTATCGATATCAGGAAAACGAAAAGTACAGAAATGTATCGATGGTAAAAAAATTAAAGTCAAAGATATTATTAATAATTTTGTTGTGACTCCCTGGAGCAATAGCTCCCGATAGCCAAAAACAAAAATGAAGACTTGTTCAGTTTAATTAGAAAAATTAACTTCTAGATTCGAGAGCGGAGTTTCATGGTCAGTTTCCCCCAAATTTTGTCTTACGAGAGTCGAAAATCTTTTTGCCTTCCAATAGTCAAAAACTTGTCTTAAACATTTTTTCTGACTCCTGGTGGCAATAGCTGTCGATAGCCAAAGATCAAAAAGAGGACTTTTGCTCGATTTAATGAGAAAATTAAAATTTCTGTGTTGTGGAGCAGAGTTTTATGGTCAATCTTCTTTAAGTTTGGTTGTCTTCCGAAAATGGAAAGCTTAGTTCATAACTTTTTTGTGACTTCTTAGGGTAATAGCTTTTGATGGTCAAAGACTAAGAAAGGGACTTTTTTCGGCTTGATTGGAGAACTTAAATTCTAGGTTGGGAAAGGCGTTTCAGGGTCAGTTTTTTTCCAAATTCGGTTGTCTACCGGAAGTCGAAAACTTTGCTGTCTGCAGACAGTCGACAAATTTGTTAATATTTTTTTCTGACTCCTGAGGGTAATGCTTTCGATAGCCAAACATCAAAAAGAGGACTTTTGTTCACTTCAGTTAGAAAATTTTAATTCTAGGTATGAGGGCGGAGTTTTATGGTCAATTTTTTCCAAATTTGGTTGCTTCCGAAAGCCAAAAATTTTGATGTTTTCAGACACTCGAAAAATTTGTTTATTTTTTTTTCTGGCTCCTGAAGGTAATAGCTTTCGATAGCAAAACACCAAAAAGAGGAATTTTGTTCAGTTCAGTTAGAAAATTTTAATTCCAAGTACAAGGGCGGAGTTTCATGGTCAGTTTTTTCCAAATTTGGTTGTCTTCCGAAAGCCAAAAATTTTTATGTCTTCAGACAGTCGAAAAATTTGTCTATATTTTTTTCTGGCTCCTGAAGGTTATAGCTTTCGATAGCAAAACACCAAGAAGAGGACTTTTGTTGAGTTCAGTTAGAAAATTTTGATTCTATGTACGAGAGTTTCATGGTCAATTTTTCCAAATTTGCTTCTCTTCCAAAAATCGAAAATCTTTTTCTTACGGTAGTCAAAACCTTTGTTTATATTTTTTTCTGACTCCTGGTGGCAATAGCTCTCGATAGCCAAAGACCAAAAACAGGACTTTTGCTCGATTTAATTCGAAAATCCAACTTCTAAGTTCGGGAACGGAGTTTCATGGCCAGTTTTCTCCAAATTTGGATGTCTTCCAAAAGTCGAAAATTATGATTTTAATTTTTTTCGGAAGCCTTGCAGCAATAGCATTAGATAGTCGAGGTCCAGAAAGAGGACTCTAGTTCAGCTTCATTAGAGAACTCAACTTCTAGGTTAGGAAAGGAGTTTCAGGATCATTTTTTCCGAATTTAGTTGTCTTTTGAGATTCGAAATTTCGTTGTCTTCAGACAGTTGACAAATTTGTTAATAATTTTTTCTGATTTCTGAGGGTAAATAGCTTTCGATAGCCAAACACCAAAAAGAGGACTTTTGATCAGTTCAGTTAGACAATTTAAATTCTGAGTTCCAGAGCGGAGTTTCATGGTCAGTTTTCTCCAAATTTGGTTGTCTTCCGCAAAAGAAAAGCTTTGTTTATAACTTTTTTGTGCCTTCTTGGGGCAATAGCTTTCGACAGCCAGACCCAAAAAAGGAGACTTTTCTTCGGTTGAGTTAGAAAATTCAACTTCTAGGTTCGGGAGCGTAGTTTCATGGTCAGTTTTCTCCAAATTTGGTTTGTGTCCTGAAAAATCGAAATTTTTCTTCCTTACGGTAGTCGAAAGCTTTGTTTATATTTTTTTCTGACTCATGAGGGGCAATAGCTTTTCAGTAGCCGAAGACCAGAAAGAGGACTTTTGTTCGGTTCAGTTAGACAATTTAAATTCTAGGTTCAAGAGCGGATTTTTATAGTCAGTTTTCTCCAAATTTGGTTTGTCTCCCGAAAATCGAAATTTTTCTTCCTTACGGTAGTCGAAAGCTTTGTTTATGTTTTTTTATCACTCATGAGGGAAATAGCTTTTTAGCAGCCAAAGACCAGAAAGAGGACTTTTGTTCGGTTCAGTTAGACAATTTAAATTCTGGGTTCGACAGTGGAGTTTCATGGTCATAATTTTGTTCAAATTTGGTTTGTCTTCCGAAAATCGAAATTTTTCTTCCTTATGGTAGTCGAAAGCTTTGTTTATATTTTTTTCTGATTCATGGGGACAATAGCTTTTTGGTAGCCAAAGACCAGAAAAAGGACTTTTGTTCCGTTCAATTAGACAATTCAAATTCTGGGTTCGAGAGCGGATTTTTATAGTCAGTTTTCTCCAAATTTGGTTTGTCTTCCAAAAATCGAAATTTTTCTTTCTTAGGGTAGTCAAAAGCCTTGTTTATTTTTTTTCTGACTCCTGGGGTCAATAGCTTTTTGGTAGCCAAAGACCAGAAAGAGGACTTTTGTTCAGTTCAGTTAGACAATTTAAATTCTAGGTTCGAGAGCGGAGTTTCATGATCAGTTTTCTCCAAATTTGGTTGTCTTCCGAAAATGGAAAACTTCGTTCATAACTTTTTTGTGCCTCCTTAGGACAATAGCTTTCGATAGTCAAAGACAAAAAAGGGGACTTTTGTGCGGTTGAGTTAGAAAATTCAACTTTTAGGTTCGGGAACGGAGTTTCATGGTCAGTTTTCTCCAAATTTGGTTGTCTCCTGGAAGTCGAAAATGTTAGTTATAGTTTTTTTTAAGGACTCCTTGGGGCAATATCTTTCGATAGTCACTGATCAAAAGGGGGTTCTCTGTTTGGTTCATTTGGAAAATCTAACTTCTTGGATTTGAAAGGAGAATCACGGTCAGTTTCCCCCAAATTTTGTCGCCTTTCGAAAGCCTAAGACTTTTTTGTTTTCCAATAGTCGAAATCTTTGTTCAGAATTTTTTTCTGACTTCTCGGGGCAATAGCTTTTGATTTACAGAGACCAAAAAGAGGTCTTTTGTCGGGTAGAATTAGAAAATTTAGCTCCTAGGTTTTCACTATTTTTTTAAGAATTGGCTCCATTTTTTTGCGAAATCAACACGAAATGTCTTGCCAAAGACTCCTTGCTGTCATATTCCTCATAATGACAAAAGTCCTTAATCATATAAACAATTTTTATAAACAAATTCACATTTTTACTATTTTTCCACGAATAGACTTCATTTTCTCGCGGAATCGACTAAGAATGTCTTGCCGAAGACTCCTTGCTATCATATTTTCAAAAATGACAAAAACTGTTAATCTTATCAACGATTTTTAGAAAAGAATGCACATTTTGTCTATTTTTTCAAGAATATACTCTACCCTTTTTGAGGAATCAACTTGAAATAACGTTCCAAAGACTTCTTGCTGTCATATTTTTCATAGAGACAAAAACTCTTGATTATTTAAACAGTCTTTGTGGACAAATTGAGCTTCAAATAAATTTTGAAACAAAATTTAAAACATTTTTTCATAAATAGACTTGATTTTTCTTGTGGGATCAACTCGAAATGTCTTGCCAAAGAAACTTCGCTGTCATATTTTTCACAATGACAAACATTGTTGATTATATAAACAATTTTTATGAATAAATGCACATTTTGAACATTTTTCCATGAATGGGTTTTGTTTTTTTGCGTTAGCAACTTTAAATGACTTACCAAAGTCTCCTTGTTGCCATATTTTTCACAATGACAATAAATGTGCATTCATTAAACAATTTATAAAAAAAAGCACATTTTTGAAATATTTACCTGAATAGGCTTGTTTTTTTTTTGCAAAATAAACTCGAAATATCTTGCTGAAGAATCTTTTATGTCATATTTTCCATAGTGACAAAGAACAATAGAAACAATTTTTCAAATAAATGTACATTTTGACCTTTTTTTATGAATAGGCCTAATTTTTGTTTAAAGAATTGATAGCTTCTTTCAATTTAAAATATATGACAGCAAGAAGTTTTTGGCAAGACACTTCAAGTTGATTCTTCAGAAAAACCAAGCCTACTGAGGAAACAATGGTCAAAATGTGCATTTGTTTATAAAAATTAATTATATAATAAACAGTTTCTATCACTATGTAAAATATGACAGCAAGGTGTCTTTGACAAGATATTTCGAGTTGAATTCACAAAAAATATTGAGCCTATTCATGAAAAATAGTCAAAATGTGCACTTTTCATAAAAATTGTTTAAATAATTGGTAAACAGCAGCTATTATTAACTAATTGTAACCGCAAATTAATATGTGGCACATTTCATAGAAAAGCTATGGATTTAATATAGCTAATCATTGTGAATCACTATAAAAATAACTTTTCTTCATTAGTTTGTTCATAACATTATAAACAATTTTTTCACTCTGAACCCACTTCACATTATTTTTAGTTAGTTATTACATTGATTTATGACCTGTTTTAATAAGTTTGAAACTCTTAAGAGAAATGGTATCACTGAAAAGTTAGACAAAAAAAGTTTAAACTTTGTTGTTTAATAACAAATTTTGATTTAGTCGCAGTGTAATATTCGCAGTCACTTGTTATACCCTCATCTCGCGTAAGTGCCAGCCTCGGGTCAGGTCGGCACAGTAACAGTCGCTATTGAAATCTAGTTTCAACCGGGCTTAACATGACGAGTGAGTAAACACTCAGGACGGCATATATAGTCTCTGAACCCGGCACACGTATAAAAGTATATGCCCAGAGAGTCGCGATGTGAACAACTTCTGATACGGCACAGACTGTCCGAGCAAAGACCTTGAGAATAAAGCGTCAAGGGACGTTCAGAGGGGGGGGGGGGGACAGAAACAGTCAAGTGTGAACAACCGTGAAGCCGGAACAAAAACGGGTGGCACAGTTACGCAAGACGAGTGTACCTGGACGACTTACGGTCATTTCTGAAAATGAAACATTCAAATTCCTCAAGAATTGTACTGTCGATCGATTTCTGCCCAGAAAGGTGTTTGATCCTGCGTGCGTTTTTTTCCTGTTTTTTTTCTGCGCCTTAGCCACTGATGATCTTTTTTTACTGAGACCTCTAATATTATTATTATGTCATATGCACTCATCTCCCGTTTGTGTGCCGCCCTCGGGGCTGGTCGGCACAGTAACGGGAGCTATTGAAAACTAGTTCCAACCGGATTTAGAGCGACGAGTGAGTAAACACTCAGGACCGTATATATAGTCTCTGAACCCGGCACCTTATTATTTTCACAATCTTTCAAAAATTATCAAAACATTGATGCAAATGTATCGATACAGCACATAATACATAATTATTAATAAATCATGTAATTAAATATAATGAGCAATTCATAAAGTTAAAATTGATTGCCGTAATAATAATAATACCAACAATAATATTAACAGCTGTCATTTCTCGAGGTTATGTATCATTGTTATGCCGAATTTGAAAATCATGCATTAACCAGTAAACTGGTTTAAATTATTATGTCATTGCTAAATTCAATATTTATCTTCGAATGCAAACGTTTTCAACAACTCACATACTTTAGCAGCCCCTTTAGCATTTCATTGAAAATTCGGGCTTTTTCCTGAAGCATCGTTGCCCTGGAAAAAGTTTCAGATAGGAATTCATTCCGATTCATTCCGAAATCTGTATCCGAACCAATCCGAAAAAATTTCTACATTTCGTTTGATCCAAATCGGTTAAAAATTAATCCGACTCGCATTGATTCAATCCAAACTTCTTATCCGAATCAGTTCGAACCAATCCGAACCAAATTTTTAATCCAAATGAATCCGAACTCGGATTGATATACACTGAATTTTTAATCCGAATGAATCTGAGTTCGGATTGAATCGGATTTATTCGGATTGAAAATCGGTTTATGTCAATCCGAGTATGGATTGATTCGGATTGAAAATTTGGTTCGGATAGTTTCGGATTGATTCGGATTAATCTTTTACCGATTTGGATCGAACGAAATCCAGAACTTTTTTCGAATTGGTTCGGATTGATTCGGATACAGATTTCGGAATGATTCGGATTAGTTCGGAATGATTCGGAATGAATTTCTATCCGAAACTTCCGCCAGGGTGCCGAAATCGGTTGACACGAGTCTCGTTTTTGAATAAACCATTTCAATAAAGCGGCCTCTAATCCAGCATCCTCAGCAGATCTCATTGTTTTCTTGTTTTTGAACTCGAAGTCGAATTTATTAATAACTTCATCGGCGCACTGAACAATTTTGCGTAGTAAACGTTGACTAATTCTGTATTTACTTAAAATCGCATTTCTTGATTCACCGTTTTTAATTTGTTGCAAAATTATATATTTTTCGCTCACTGAGAGAAAAGTTTTTTTTTGGTTCAGCCATAATATAGAAAAACTAATTACACATTCACACGCACAAAAGTGCAGTCGCCTCTATTTGCCTTACCGCGGTGGACCTTAGGGGAGTAATTTTCGTGGAAACGATGTTCCCCCACTCTCAAGCCTGACCGGTGCTCGATGCGATTTGTCTCGCTCTCTGTTTACGTTGCCACGTGCATCAGCGCGCACAAAGCAGTGAAACAAAACAGCTATCAATATCTTCGCGTTGAATTTTCGGCAGTTTTCAATGACATACGTTCAGTAAAAGTTCGATTATCCCCATTAACAAAGCATATAATGACTTTTTGCACTTTAAAATTGCGTTAAAAGATCTAAAACATTGACGGCAACATAAATAGGGAGAGAAACAATTCTCGAACGCCGAGCCGTCGCGTTCGTGGTGGGGGAAGAGCTCGTGCGGAAATAAAGGGGAACGGCAGAGTGAAAAGAGTCAAGGTAAATAAATAGAGGCGACTGTATATGCGCAGTGAGTTGCGAAGTAAACATCTGTTACGTCATTGTCTGTCCTTGAGATGAGCTTCACTATAGGCCACCAAGAGACGCATAGGGAGGAGGGGGGGAGGTAGCAGTCAAGCGCGAACGACCGAGAAGCCGGCACGCAAACGGGCGGCACAGCAACGGGAAATGAGTGTAATAAATAAAAAATTAATTATTCATACCTGCAAAAGGTGCAGATCAGTTCCCATGTGCGGTGCAGCAATAGGAAATAGGGTGACTCCGTGGTCGAGGTGAAGGGGTTGAACCGGCTTATATGAATCCAGGTCAAGATGATAGTCATTCTCATCGCTCTCCTCAGACATGTAAGTCTGTTCCAGGGCAGTGGTGTTAATACTTAGTGTACGATGAAGGGAACACGTGGTAGCATCTCTACCACGTGCGTGATGATGTTGATGAAAGAGGGCAATCTTGTCGAGAACCGAGCTCGTATTCCTGGCATTCTCGGGCCTCTTGCGAGTCTCGTTTTCAGACTTCTCAGACTTTTCTGACTTTTTCAAGGAACCGCCACTAGTGGAGTTCCATCCCGAAGTTGCCTCCGCCTCGCTCTCCACACTGACCCTCGCGCCAGGCGAGGGTAAAGGCACGTTTTCGAGGGTCTCGCCCTCCTTACTGCTACCACGCAAAGTTTCTTTTTCTTTAAACTCAGGCGAAAGCTGCAAAACAAAAGGAACGATACTTATATTTATCTTTCGATTTCAGAAAACCCCACAACATTCTCCCTATTACCAATCCATTCGGATTTTTCTACATGCTATAAGACATTATATCCCTCTATTTGTTCAGAAAACAAACGCTTATCTGAACCTACTTTTCGTGTGATACTTTCTTGTAGGCTGATTTGGAACCAATCTATTCAGATTATTCTGTTTTTCAAAATAAAAAAAGATAATAATCCAAAACGATAACACATTTCTATAATTTGCTAATTTCCTCAAATTTGTGTACTACACTGGAATCTCTATTTGAGTGCCCTACATTGTGACCGCCTTCCGAGAATTTCACCCAGCTCGAATTTCTTGATGAGGGGTCCAAGGGCCAGAGAGAGAGAGAGAGAGAAACGCGTGAGCTTAGTGCAGACACGCAGTTCTCCCGGACTGTTTACACCGTAGAAATTCTTGAAAGAGCCTCATGTTCATAGCAAGCTATACCCAAGACCCTCCTAAAATCGAGTTTCCAGTGTATATTTGAATAAAAATAGATATCTTTTGGTAAATTGAGTTAATCATTAAAATCTCAATTAAAAGAAACCTTAAAAGTATGCATAGGAAACCATGCAGATTGGAACACATCTTCGCCTAATGTCTATCATTTAAAATTTCTTGAAGATCGACGTGAAATCTACTTTCTTATGAAAATTTTGTATACATGAAAAAACAAACACCCAAAAAATTCACGAATCAAAAATAGACTTTGAAACTACCCACTTTCACGGCTCATTAGAGACACATTTACAATAAATGTACAAAAAAGAAAAAAGAGGGAGAAAAAGAAAGAGTCAACCATACCCAACTCTCACACTTTTGTTTCTCCGCCTTTTTTATACTACTGGTAACCAACATGTTTCGAAGCCAATTTGAACTTCCTCATCAGGGGTGATTTATTGGAAAACTACAGTAATAAATAATGAAAACTATATCAATTAAATTCAAATATAACCTAAAAATAAGAATAAAGATAGTAATATCAAATGTTGTTTGGTCTATTTTTCTGTTTTCCTAATAATATCAGAAATTTTTACGATCGAAATGAAATCTAATTTCTTCTGAAAAATTCGTGTGTACTGAAAGAAACACCCAAAAACTTTACAAATCAAGAATAGCAACAAAAAGGGGGAGAAAAAGAAAGAGTTAACCACACCAACCTCTTACTCTTTCGTTTCTCCATCTGTTTTATACTACTTAGGACCAGCATATTTCGAAGCCAATTTAGACTTCCTCATCAGGGGTGATTTATAATAAAACCACAGTCATAAATAATGTAATCTATATTAATTAAATTCAAAGATTACCTAAAAATAAAATGGAAGAAATCAGTATAAAATGTTGCTTGGTCACTTTTTATATTTTATTATTAGCATAAAAAATCTTTGAGATTGAAATGAAATCTACTTTCTTATGAAAATTTTTTTGTGCTAAAATAGAAAACACCAGAAAGTTCTGTGTATCTGTGTATGGCAAACTTTTTAAACAAAATTCAAGATGAATTTTCAAAATTTATTATTTATTATTTATGATTATTATTAATTCTCATTAAAATTTTCTTTTTTTCTTTCACTGGTAATGTCAAAACCTACTTTCTTGTTAATAACAAATAACTTTTTTGGAAAAACCCATGAATATTGCACTTCATCAATAAATCTTTCTGTCATGCATCCATTCTCAGTTTTTTACTAATTGAAAAGTTCATTAATATTTATTAATAATTTTAATAAACACTTCAATTATGTCAAGATGACAAAATAGATAGTAAAAAAAAATTTATCATCAATAAGAAGTCATTATTAAAATTTAAAATTTTGTTAATTTTTTAAGACAAAGAGACAGTAATCTACTTTCTTAATACAAATTTTAGTTTATAAGGAACAGATTCTTCACAGTAAAAATTCATTTCGTGTTCGTGTTTTTAAAACCTCGCCGAAAACTGACGTGGACTGTTAATAAGAGACCTCAGAGAGAATCTCATATTCTGAGACTCATTTCAAACCTCCTGTAGGAGAGGTGAAACAGTCACTTTTTAACGACTGTATCGTCCAGCCTACTCTTCGTGAAAACCACATGTTCGAAGAAAAATTGACCAAACAACATTTGATATTAATTCAATCATCTCTGTTTTATTTTCAGGTAATAATGATTATCTAATCTAACAAATTTTTCATTTTTGTACCTGTTGTTTTCCTATAAATTACCCCTGATGAGAAAGTCTAAATTGGCTTCGAAACATGTTGGTCCCTAGTAGTATAATAAAGGCGGAGAAGAGGAAGAGTGAGAAGCTGATTTTGGTTGACTCTTTCTTTTTCTCCCTCTCTTTTCTTTTTGTTGTACATTTATTGTACCTCTGGCTCTAATGAGCTGGAAAAATGGGAATTCCCAAAGTCTATTTTTCATTTGTGAGCAGCTGAGTGTTCTTTTTTAGTACACTAAAAATGTTTGATAAGAAAGAAGATTTTATTTCGATCTTTAAGAAACAAAATTTTCACTTGCGTGCTGCAATAGCTGAATTGGTTTAAAGCACCTCTCATGAACAGAGGAGGTGTTGGTTCAAATCCGGCTCGCAGTGAAACTTTTGGAATAGATTTTTCGTTTGATTTGTTTTGAAAAATTTCATTTGTCATGAGTATCGGTATAGCAGATATTTGTTTATCAGAATTCCTCTGAATAAAGTGTTAAAATTAGGGCCACCTAATGCCTAAGCCCAAAAACCGCAGTGATGAATGAAAATAATTTGATGTTAATTTCTCCATTTTTATTTTCAGGTAATATTTGAATTTAATTAATATAGGTTTCATTGTTCATGACTGTAGTTCTCATATAAATTACCCCTGATGAGGAAGTCTAAATTGGCTTCGAATCATGTTGGTCCCCAGTAGTATATGAAAGACGGAAAAAAGAGAGAGTGGGATGTTGGCTCTTTCTTTTCGTTGTACATTTATTGTACATTTGTCTCTGATGAGCCGTAAAGGTGGGTAGTTTCGAAGTATATTTTTGTTTGTGAACTTTATGGGTGTTTCTTTTTTAGTACATACAAAATTTTCATAAGCAAGCAAATTTTATTTCGATCTTGATGATTTTTGATATTAATCGGAAAATATAAAAATTGAGCGAACAACACTTAATATTAATTTCTTTATTTTTACTGCTATTTCTACTGCTCCTGTTTTTTTCCAATCTCATTTCTGTGTTAACCCACGATCATTTTGAGACCAAAAAAATGCCTAGAGGAATTTTTAATGAATGTGATTTTTTATATCTACTTGGAGGTTACTGTGTATATATTCATGGAAATAACTCCAAAGTTTAGATTCTTTGGCTTAAAGTCTGTGATTCGGCATCCAAAATACAGACTCCAAGTGCTGAATACCTTTGGACACCTTAAACCTTGTAAAATTTTTCGTAAATCTAAAAAAAATTAATGTCCTATCTCTTATTGTTGGGAAGATATGGCCTTCGGAAATTTTTTTTAGTAAAAAAATTTGTATGAATATTTTTTAAATCTCAGTTTTGGAAAATTATCTCATTTACCGTTCATCGTAGATAAAATTTGTACTCATATAAATTGAAATACACTTAATTTCCACCAAATCTAGAAAAAAAATGTTCCATCTCTCATGAGACCGAAGTTATAGCGTCCTGAGAAATACTATTTTTTATGAAATTTTGTCAAGCGTTGAGTTTTTTCAAAATAACTTGTTTCTAGGGCAATTTTTTCGTAAGTCCGATGAAATTTCCACAATATTAATAATAATAAAGAAAGATCTTTAATAATAGATTTAAGATAAATTTTTTTTATTTTTACAGGAAATTTGACGTATTTTTATTCTAAAAAAAGCAACATTTTACATGAAATGAACTTCGGCCTTATGAGGGATAGAACATTCTTTTTTTAGATTTGGTGGAAAGTAAGTCCACTTCAACTTATATAAGTTTAATTTTCATCTACTATGCACAGGAAATGAAATAATTTGCAGAAACTAAAATTTTTGAAAATTTCAAACCAATTTTTTGCTAAAAACTTTGTTCTGAAGTCCATATCTGCCGAACCATAAGAGATAGAATATTCAGTTTTTTTGGTTTTACAGGAAATATTTCACACTAAAATTCTTATTAAGCTAAGGATTGTTTCCTTTTTGGTCTTAAAATAATTGTGGGGTATCACAGAAATGAGATTCGAAAAAAAAACGAGAGGTCAGAGCCCTTTTGTGTTTAAATCTGTCGAGACATACCGTGATACTTCTTATATTGAGCAAACATAATTGATGAAGTGGATTTATTTACTTGAATACAGATTTTTCGAAAATCCGGTAACTTGATTTTCGGAAATCAATCATGCTTGCAATACTAGTTAGTAGGCTACGTCGAAAATAAAAAATTCTGAATTTCAAAATCGAAACAACGCGAAAAAGTAGCGTATTGGGATCCTAAAAATGTATAATTAATTTTGTGGGTTGATTTAGAACCAATCTATTTAGATTATTCCATTTTTTAAAAAAAGAAAAGGTAGTACATAATCTAAACCAATAACACATTTCTAAGAAATTTCTAACTTCATAAAATTTTTAAACTATATTTAAGTAAAATAAATATCTTTTGGTAAATTGAGTTAACCGTTAACACCTCAATTAGAAGAAATCTTGAGTATTCATAGGCAACCCGCAGATTGGAACAAATCCTTGCTTAATGTCTCTCTTTCAAAATTTCTTAAAGATTGAAATGAAATCTACTTTATTATGAAAATTTTTGGTTTACTGAAGAAGGAACACCCAAAAAGTTCACAAATCAAAACTAGATTTCGAGACTACCCGCTTTTCTGGTTCATTAGAGACAATGTACAATAAATATATTAATGTAGAATAAATGTACACATAAAAAAGAAAAAAGAAAGAGAAAAAGGAAAGAGTTAACTAAAACCAACCTAACACTCTTTCTTTTTTCCGTCTTTTTTACACTACTGGGGACTAACGTGTTTCGAAGCCCATTTATACTTCCTCATCAGGGGTTATTTATAGGATAACTACAGTTATAAATAATGAAACATATATTTATTGTATATATGTGCATGGTAGCATTTTTTGACCAAATTCAAACAGATTTATTAAATTTATTGATATTCTCATTAGAACTTTCTTCGTCATCTTTTTTGTTAGAGTCAAAACATATTCTCAATAATTCCTTCTGTAATGCATCCAATCTAAGTCTTTATTAATTGAATAAATTTTTTAATACCTCCACACCGGACTTTCAGTAATATCTATCATAAAATCACATTTCACCAAATTTTTATAAAGTTCACTGAAAATTATATTACAAACACAGGAGAATAAGGATAGATAAAATATTTACCATATAACTTCCTGCGTATGAAATCCAGAAAACTATAATTCAATGTTTTACAAACACTTCACCACAACACTAGTTGAACAAAAATTTCAATTGTTTCTCCAAAATTTTTAAAAATTTTGTTGATTTTCTTCTTCTTCTTAAAGATTGAAACATTGAACCACTTCTTTAAATACAATTTTTTAAATTATAAGAAAAATTCTCTACCGGAAAGAAACTACAGAAAAAAAAAGAGGCGTAGTGAACGAGAGATGCGCGACGACTGGCACGTCTATATAGTTACAGTCCCTTAGAGCTTAGACAAACAGTCATTTTACCATTTTTTTGAGGGATTAACCAATCTCAAACCTTCGTAAAAATCATCTGTTCGAACAATGCCAATAGATTTCAGGAAACTATACAGAAAGTCTTAGCCCCAAATGTCAAGATTCAGAATTTAGTTCAAAGAGACAATAATAAGATAGTAAAATATTTTTATATTCAATTGTGAAATTTAATTAACAAGAAAATATGTTTTGACTTCCACAAAAAGAGATTTTAAAAAAGTTGTAGTGATAATATCAATACCATAAATTAAAAAAAAAATCTATTTGAATTTGGTTAAAAAAACTTGCCATGTACATACGCACAATTAATATGTTTCATTGTTCATGACTGTAGTTCTCATATAAATTACCCCTGATAAGAAAGTCTAAATTGGCTTCGAAACATGTTGCTCCCCAGTAGTATAAAAAAGGCGGAAAAAATAAAGAGTGTGAGGTTGGTTTTGGCTAAC
>JAUMHM010000085.1:26640889-26655388 GCA_032362435.1 Melikaiella ostensackeni
CATGGATAATACTACGGGATAGCATCTTCAAGAGTACATCTGATGTGTGCGGTGCTGCGGCTGTATCAAGAAAGGCTGGAGTTGTTTGGTGGAATGATGAAATCCGCGTGGCGGTGTGCGGTAAAACGCTAATGGACAAAGTCAGTAATGAGTGGCTTCTCGAAGAATGTGGTGAAGAAGAAGCATTGTTTGACAATAGTGAAAGAAATTTGCTGAGATCGTTTGGTCATATTGAGGGAATGAATGCAGAATGTTCAACGAAACAAGTTTATTTAGGTAAAGTGAATGGAAGCGTATCCAGAGGCAGACCGAACAAATAATGGCTGAAATGTGTGAGTGAGGCTCTAAAGCGAAGAGATATTGGAAGTCGTAGAAACACTATCGGTTGCCAGTATTAACCCATTCTTGACTCAATGGATAACATTTGTAATTTGCCACTGGGTAGGTTCACCAAAATTCAGTGAGCGTAGAACAAATATTATCGGTGAGCCCAGGGAAACTTAAAAAGGGCGGATAAGTTCACCAAATTACGGTGAGCATAGACCAAATGATTTCAGTGTGCCTAGACACTTCGTTTATAAAACAATCAACATTGGCATGAATGTGCCCCTTTCAAATAAATTAATTTGCTGTATTAAAATGCCTAAACCTATCATTAATTCTATACCTTCAAAATGTCTAAATTATCTTTTGAAATTTCATAAATCCATTTACGGAGCTTACTCGTATAGCAAAATGAGGTTATATGGTAAGCAGCTTTGCGCAAAGTTCTGTTAAAAAGTAGGTGAATATAATCCTCAATAGAGCAAAATATGTAAAGCAGTCTAATGCTTTATTGCCCAATATTCGAAAACTAATATACATTCGACACGTATCAAGAATACATTATGTGCACAGCAATAGCTTCCTCGTAATCGATATTCCATTTATATTGCGTGCTGCGTAGGCAGAGAATGTTCCATTCAGAAAAAATATGGATCCAACGTGGAAGGGGCATTTCTACCCTTTCACAAACCAAAAGCAAAGCGAAATGGAAATTGGATTTTCCACACTAAACACGTCACATCCTTGTAATGCTTCTTCGAATGTTCGCAAACTTAGCGTATTATTCAACCCGGATACTGAGCATAAATTTAGGAACATCTCTTATTTGAATTTTCTTCCGAATTAAGGATATCAGAATTTATACTTTTCTGCAGGAATTATTAGACGCCAATATAATACTGTATTATTCCAATATTGATAAACTGCAATATTCTTTATTTTGTTTATACTCTCTCCCTTTTACGGGTTCAAAAATCTTTACAGAACCATTCTGTGTTTTCTTATTGACAATCTTTATAACCAGTGGTATTAACGGACCGCGCCCTCTTCAACTGCGCAGAGGTCAATTAGTTGTGAAGTAAGAGAGAAAATGCAAGATTTCTTCGTTGCTCCTACGCTACGCGACGCCTGCGCAGTTGAAACTAGCGCGGTCCTTTAGCACCACTGCTTATAATACTACCTTACCTTCAAAAAATTTGACACACCTCCAATTTTTAATAAATCAAGAAAGAAAAGAGTGTGTATACAAACAAAATAATGACGATGCACTGCACGAGCTCATGTAGTTACAGTTTTTTCTTCTGTATTGCTACTTACAGGTCTTTTATTAAGTATAACTCAAAATTTTGAAAATTCGGGCGAAATTAAATTGTTTATTAACGCCTGAATTACCATTATTCCATTATAAAGCACATAACGTATGAAAGAATGAGTTTGTGCGATCGTAAATATATCAATATCTCAAATTTCATAAAAAATGTAGTTACCGGTTTTCTTGTTTTGCACGGCAGTGTAGGATTCTTATAAACAATTTCATATACAAGAACTTACATTTATTATTTCTACAGAGAAAAAAATGTTTTTTGGATGTAGCTACCCGAAAATAAATTAATAGTTGCTTCTGGTCAAGAATGAGATTATTTCGGAATTTTTGGTGTCACGTCTCGTAAGAGAAATCATCTCTTAATTACATTATAAATTATATATAAATATTCAAAATAAGGCAGCTGGGCATATGTTCCCATCTTTGTTTACTTCGACTATTTACTCAAACTTGGTTATAATTATAAAAGTCAATGAATCCTTACTACAAGATCAATATCTCCACAATTGAGATTATAGATTCTCATACACTTATAAAATTTCTATGTTCAATTGTACAATTTTTTGAAGATATAGTTCTTTCGAACTGAAAATATTTTCAGAATAGAAAGCTTTTGAAAAAGCAAACATTTAAATTTGAAATTCCTTGCCAAAATTCTCTATACAATAAAGTTTTAATTTATTCAAATATGAAAATTGCACTATTTGTCATGCAAATAATTATGATTGCTCCTGATACAGTAGCTCATAACGCGCTCTTTATCGATAGCTAAAATCACTAAATTGTGAAGAAAATTTGCTCCAATGATAATGCAAGTGGAAAATGCATTTCTCAGCGCTCTGCGGAGTAAAGTTCGCTTTTCTGATCTCATGCTTATATTTCCCTTAGGCGCACCTTATGCAAAGTGTTTTTCACTAACGCGTGCGTAATCTCAGACCTAGTTCACGAGTTCGATTCTACAGAAAGGCGAAAGAAAAGGCTAGAAACGCGACCCTTATTTTCTGATCC
The DNA here is from genome assembly GCA_032362435.1 of Melikaiella ostensackeni. Lineage (NCBI taxonomy): Eukaryota > Metazoa > Arthropoda > Insecta > Hymenoptera > Cynipidae > Melikaiella > Melikaiella ostensackeni. Next base: position 26,643,546 of record JAUMHM010000085.1, read on the forward strand.
ACGAGCCCAGGATGCAGCTTTTACGGTCGGCAGTAAAAAGCGCTTTTTTCACTGTTGGTTTTAGAAGACGGTATAGGTTCGGGATCAACCCATCATTTATGGCCTGGTTCGAACCTAATGCAACCCACGTTCTCGGTTAGTCAGGCTTCAAAATGGATAATGGACCCATCTTATCTCTGATAAAACAGAGGTCAGGGGTGAGTGGTTATTAACTCAAAGATTATCAAACTTTTTTGGTAGTTTATAGAAATATTTCCTAATGTTGTCGGCTCTAAAGAGAGAGAGAGAGAGACTGTATTTACCCTGGGCTCAGCCCTTAAGGACACAACAGTAAAACATACATATGTCACACGCAGAATTTTACACTTCATTCTACGTTTCTCAACTTTCGTAAACTATGCTCTCTAAAAATAACAATCATCACTTGAAATCGGAACATACTCATTGCATTACTAAAACTACATTTATAATCTTCCATACCTTTTCAATATTTATAAATTCTGCTTTCGAAGCACTAAACTGTCTCTGCATCAACTATGTCCTTAAGTAAACTGTTCCACAAAGTCATCGCAGATATACTAAATGACTTCTGAAAAGTTACAGTTCTGCTCTGTGGAACTCGAAACCTTTCTGGCTGTCTAACTTCCCGATTAGTAACAGTAACTCTTTCAACAAATTTATCATAAAGATATTGCGGATACTGTGTTTCTAATATCACATACCTAAGAGATCCTATAAAAAATTTTCTCCTACTTCCTACACTCAGCCAGCCTAGCTGTTCCCAATACGCTGTAATATGTTCATTCCGTTTTACATCAAAGATGAATCTTATGCAAGAGTTCAATAGCTTTGTTAATTTGTGATCTTGATCAGCTGAAATATCAGTGCATATTGCACAACAATAGTCGAAGTACGGCATTAAGAGGGAGAAGAACAGCTTAATTCTTTATTCCGTGGATAAAGAATTGTTATTGATCTGTAGTTGTTTAAGCGTAGCGTAAACCCTTATAGAGATACTTCCAACCTCTATATCCCAAGATAATGTAAAGGTTAAAATTATTCTCAGATCACGAGCACTACTGACTAAAGTTACCACAATTTCATTTACTTGCACTGGTGGCAGAGAAGTAACGTCTAGATTACTGATATACTGAGAACTACCTAAAATTAAAGCCTGACTTTCAGCTCGATTCAGCTTAAGCTTATTAGTCTTTGTCCAATCTCAAATACCTTCAATATCTTGATTAATTAGGTCAATAGTCTCACTAATTTCATCCGGCTTACATTAAATATGGATCTGCAGATCATCCATAAATAGCATGTGCATGCAGAACTTTATCACAATACTTAAATCATTAGTGAAAGAATAAACAGCAGAGACCCAAGCACTGACCCCTGCGGAACTCCTGAGCCAATGACACCCCATTTAGATCTTTCATTTCCCAATCCTTTTGCAGACTGTTCATGAGCAAATAAATATAATGCTATCCATTTCAGCACTGATGCCGAAAACCCATAGTTTTTCAGTTTAGACAAGAGAAGCATATGTGGGACCATATCAAAAGCCTTGGTAAAATCAAAAAGAACCATAATTGTCACCATTCTCTTTTCGATTTTTCTTTTCGAATGTCATCCAATACACTGAGCAATAATATCTGCGTACTATATACACTCCTACAGCCAGATTAACATGAATTTAGGATATTTCCTTCTTCCACATAGTCTATCATCTGACTGTAGAAAATTTTTCCAATACCCTAGAGAGGCAACAGAGTATGGCAACAGACCTATAATCACCAGCAATTTGAGGTGCCTTAACTTTATTCACAGGTCTTATTAGAACCTTTTTCCACTCTTCAGGAAAAAAGAAGTTTGTAAAGAATTTTTAAAGAAATTAAATAAGTGTGGAAAAATTATAGGCAAAGCTTCAATGATATAACTAATTGGTTGACCATCCACCCCTTTAATACTTTCTAGGCTCTCAATTAGTGTAAGGGGAGAAATGTCTTCAAAGTAGGAATGAGCATCGTCAAAATCAAAGTTAAGGAGATTAGATAACCAGTTTGTTGATATACTATATGAAAAATCACCACAAATGAAAAGAAAGTAAGCATTTATTTCATCAACCGTACACACCAGTGGTTGGTACAGACACCTGTGTTTGATCAAACTTAAATATCTTAAATCCCTCCACAAATGCTTATGCTCTACTACACCCATCAATCTAGTGACATTATACTCATTTCTTGCCTCTTTAAGTAGTCTCATGACAATATTTCTCAGTGCCTTATAGCTATCATAAATTGAAGGGTTCTCAAGTCTTTTCCATATCTTGTATTCACGATCACTCTCTCTTATAATAATTTTGATATCATCCGTCTTCCATGAACAAATTCTTCTTCTTATCACAGAAGATCTTAAAGGAGCATGTTCATCCATAGCCATATTCAAGAGATTATAAATGAATCTCTGCTTTTCATCTACACAGAAAGAGAGAGAGAGGAAATGAATGATCGAGCGGAGAGTATAGACAGAGAAGGAACAAAGCTAATGTCTGGATAAGGAGAGACAGGTTGTGGCTAAACAGGGAAGCATCAATATAATAGGAGAAAGAGAGAGCACGAGGAACTGTTAAAGGAAAAAAAGCAGTCGCAGGAAATTAGGTATATGGAAAAGGTGAAAAAAGCGATAAGGAATGGGAAGGATTAGGAGGTCAACAATTGGGAAAGAGGAGGAAAGAAGGGCATTAACAAGGAGATCGAGATGGATGAGTGAACCCGATACTCAAAAAGACTGTTGGGAGGAGTAGAAAATATGGTATCAGGAGGAAAGGGAAACAGGAGGGGGAATGTGGAGAGTCTGTAACGAAATTTGGGGAGGAGAAGGGTGGCCTAAGGAATGGAGGACATATTTGATGGTTTTGTTAATTAAGAAAGGGGAGCAAAAAGGTAGAGGCGTATGGGACAATCACGCTGAAAATGAAATAAAAATGATTATTATTCCAAGAATTATTAAATGGGATTCAAAAAGCTATTTGTATTGTACTGTGAAAGGTAATACCGGATCTGGAGAGAAACTACTTTATAAGAAGGATGATAGCATTTTCCTTGAATTGCCCTTTAATAGGAAAAATGAAGAACAGTAGTAAATTGAGTGGAGACTAGTAGACAAGCCACATAAGAAAAGTTCCAAGATTTCCTGTGTAAGAAAATGAGTGCTTCCGGTGTCTGACTGCAAAGGTAAAAAAGTTTCAGCTTGCCATCTTTTCCTTCTTCTTATATCCCAGTACTCTTTGTGTGCGTGAAAATGAATTTTCTCTTATATCTTAGATACCGGACAAACGTCCTGAGATATTTTTTATGATTTATCTCACTCTGTTCTTTCATGGTGACTTTCTACATTTTGTAAACTGTCGCTTATCCCTTTCTTCTCGGGAGAGCCGGCTCATAACTTTACCTCGTAAAAAATTACAATAACTCTCCTCGCCTGATAAAAAACATAACTTCCACGTGTAGAATTTCAACAAAAAACTCCGATGTGGAATTTTAATATTGAATTCCATCATGAAATTCTCTATGGAATTTTCACAAAAAAGGGAATGTTCGTAGATAATATTATTCAGGTTGCATAATTTTCAAGTAGGAAAATTCCATCTACTTACTATTTTTAATTTCGTCTGTTTGCGATGCCTCTAATTATTAAATGTTTAATATGAAATATGCAAATGAAAAATTTTAGAACTTCAATCTATAATTGAACAATTTATATCAATTGACTTATCATTTTTAAGTTTGACTTCATTCTTTAGAAGTTTATAGACTTTAGGGAATTTTCAACTCTATTTTATTACCATAACTTCTTGTTTAGAACATATTTTATTTTTAAAATATGAAATATTATCCGTATGTCACCAACAGCTGTTCCGCACACTTGACAAGAATAATAAAAATGTTACTGGCAGGTCCGATAATTCCGATAATTCTGCAATGAATTGGAAGCCGTAAAAATATTCCTGTCTTCTTTATAGGAAAAGCTGAATAAAGTATGAAAATTTGCAATGAGACCATGTACTGAGCACTTCATCTATACCTCCAAACGAAAAAATAATAAGGGGATTTTTACTCTCTTCTTTCTGTAGAAAATCAAGAATTCTTATCAACAAAATCATTTTAGGGGTAAAAGGAAATAGAACTTGGTTATGACTTTTGGGTCGTAATTATTTTATGAGATCTACCCACTCGAAGTCTAACAGAGCGAATAGCTGTTTTTTAGTATCTACCCATTGATAATAAAGAAGAATGGGGATGTTTACGGTTATTCTTTTTTCTTCAAGAACGAAGAGAATTCTGTTGTTTTCTCTTTGACCTCAATTCTGAGTAGTAATGTCTTTTCCAAATTACATATGTATCTATTTTAGTATGTAAGGTACTTAGAATATTTACTACTTAGGCAGTACTGAAAACTTTAATACGAAATATATAGGGGATGAGAAAATAAATTAACTATAATAATCTTCAAATCCATTCATTCAGTTTTTCCACGTTGAAACTCCTACGTTTCCACTCGCTTTTCGAGTGTTTTTTGTGTTTTCGACTTTCTGTCATGTAATCTGACAGGTTATTAGTAAAACAAGCCACTTCTAGAAAGAATCAATCAAATAGCCAAGAAGTAATTTTCTCCGATCGTGCAAACATATATCCTTCAAAGGAACGTGAGTTATTTCTTTCGTTCTTAAGATCAATTAAAAGACACGGTTAAAAATCAAGTCAAAATTTAATTTTTGAACATCCAAATCCAAAAAATACGACGTTTTGACCATTCTGTGGGTCTTTTTTAGGCTCATACCTAGTCAAATTTGTACGAATTAGCTAGTTAAATACGATATCATAGAAAAATAAAGTAATAGAAGTTGGAAAATACCTTAAAGAATGTTTGGAGTCATATAGAAATTTGAAGAGAAAGAAAAAACAAATTGGCCAATTTTTACATTTTACGATGCGGTTTTTGAACTGGAGTTTAACCCATTTATAATGGGAAACCTTGTGAATATTAACGAGGTTCCCAAAAAAGTAAATATTACATTTTTAATAAAAAATCAAGGAAAAATGATAGTGGTTACGACGGACAACATATGATAGTGACAGGAAACAGATTCGTAGGTTATGTTAGTTCCTAGTACAAAAAATTCACATATAGAGGGCGTACTCAACTAAAAATGAAAATAGTGCGCCAAGGCATTAGGAACTTTAAAAAGTTAATTTATTATATTATGGTAACATTCATTTATGTTATGCATTTCTGTTATTTGATTTGTAGAATAATTCTTGTATTTATTGATGGAAATCGATGCTAGAATTCTTCTCCTATATGTGTTGTTTTCTCTAGCTAGAATCTTTATATTATTTTCATTTATTTCCATTTGTAGTTGAAAACGCCCTCTATATGTCAAATTTTTGAACTCAGAAAAAACATAACCTACGAATGTAACATTTACTTTTTTGGGAACTTCTTCAATTTTTGTGAGGTTGCCATTAAAAAGCGCATTACACAACAGTTCAAAAAACCGTTATGTAAAGATTGAATTATTCGTTTTTTCTCTCTCTACAAATTTCGACATGACCCCAAAACATGTTTTGAGGTAAATTTTAAATTCTATTACTTTATTTTTCTATAACATGCATCCTGAAATTTTGTTTTGCAGATATCCAAAGATAAAATACTATTTATGAAGTTATTTACTAAGTTCACAGGTCATTTGTAAATGCATAGATTTACCAACTTCGTCAAATTATATATTTCTAAATTGAAAAGCCTATTTTCTTTACAAATAAATAAATTTACCAACCTTGTGAAATTATTTATTTCCAAATTTACAAGCCCATTTCTCATGAACAAGTAAATTCCCTAAGTTGGCGAATTATTTATTGCTAACTTCACAATTCAATTCCCTTTATGAATAAGAAATTTACCAACCTTGTGAAATTATTTATTTATAAATACAAAAGTCTTTGTTCTTTATGAATAAATAAATGAATAAAACCAACTTTGCGACATTATTTATTTCCAAATTTACAAGTCCATTTCTTATAAACAAATAAATTCCCCAAGTTGTCAAATTATGTATTGCTAACTTCACAATTCAATTTCCCTTATACATAAATAAACAAACCGAACTTGTGAAATTATTTATATATAAATACTTCGTTAATAGTAGTTAATAGTAGATAATAAATACTTCGTTAATAATAGTTAATAAATACCTACCTACTTATATATAAAGTCTTCGTTCTTCATGAATAAATAAATAAATAAATTTACCAACTTTGCGAATTTATTTACTTCCAAATTCACAAGTCCATTTCTTGTGAACATATAAATTTCCTAAGTTGTCAAATTATTTATTGCAAAGTTCACAATTCAATTCCCTTTATCTACAAAGGAAATAGGCTTGTGAATTTAGAAAAAAAATTCGTAATGCTGTAAATTCATTTATTTATTTATTTATTCATGAAGGCCAGACATTTGTGAATTTATAAATGAATGATTTCGCAAAGTTGGTAAGTTTATTTATTTATTTATTCATAAAGGACAGAGACTTGTGATTTAGAAAATAAATAATTTCGCAAAGTTAGGTTTATTTATTTATAAAGGAAAGAGGCTTGTGAATTTTAAAATAAATAATTTCGTAAAACTGGTTGATTGATTAATTAATTTATTCATAAGGGACAGAGACTTGTGAATTTATATATAAATGATTTCGCAAAGTTGGTAAATTTATTTATATATTTATTTATAAAGGACAGAGACTTGTGAATTTGAAAATAATCAATTTCGCAAAGTTGGTAAATTCATTTATATATTTATTCATAAGGGACAGAGACTTGTGAATTTGGGAATAAATAATTTCGCAAACTTGGTAAATTTATTTATTTATTTATTCCTGAAGGACAGAGATTTGTGAATTTAAAAATAAATAATTTCGCAAAGTTGGTAAGTTTATTTATTCATAAAGGAAATAGGCTTGTGAATTTGAAAATGAATAATTTTTCAAAGTTGGTAGATTTATTTATTTATAAAAGGAAAGTGACTTGTGAAGTTAGCAATAAATAATTTGACAACTTAGGAAACTTATTTGTTTATAAGAAATGGACTTGTGAATTTGGAAATAAAGAATTTCGCGAAGTTGGTAAATTCATTAATTCATTTATTCATGAAGAACAAAGACTTGTGTATTTATAAATAAATAATTTGACAATTTTGTGAATTTATTTGTTTATAATAAATGGACTTGTAAATTTCGAGATGGGTAACTTCGCTAATTTGGTAAATTTATTTATTCATTTATTCATAACTTTCTCAATGATATTTTGTCTTCGTATTTCTGCAAAAAATAATTTTAGGATGCATGTTTATAACGAAAATTGTTAGTCTTTATTTACATATTTCGATAATTAGTTTTAAGGAAAAAGATGAATTACCGACCGCGATTCTCTGGGTTATCTGCGATTTTATCATTTTAGTACAAAAAGTGGCCGCTACACCCTCGTGAACGCGCTGCTAGATCGGTTTCTCTTGCTTCTTCAACTGTCATCTTCCGACGCATAATTCTCGAAAAATTTGGAAGTATTTTCCACTTTTGTTTCGCACTGAATCGCGAAATTCGCTTCATAATTGTGAAGTTTACTTTGTTAAAGGATGCTATACAGAGCGTTTTTCTTTATTTAGTGTTGGTGTGTCTGTAAAATATGACTGAAGTCAAGTGTGTTTGACACTCGCCATCTCTTTCTCGGGATTTGTCTGCTCGGTGTTGGTTTCAACGTTCCAGAAAATGAATCTCTTCTATCAAAATATTCATTTTCTCATAAAAAAACGCGATCTATTTCACTTTATATGGATTCCAGAATTTCATCTGACCCCAAATTCCTGAGTTATTTTTGCCTTGGGCAACCAAAAAAATGCCTAAGTCCCCTTTATCCAACGTCCTTAAGGATATATGTTTGAACGTTCAGAGAAAAGTACTTCTTGGATATTCGAATGAATTTTTCTAGAAGTGATTTGTTTCAATCAAATTTGGTCATAACATTCTGAAAATATGGGATACTTCGACTCTATACGTATACGAACCAGCTACACATCGTGATTTCAGCGACCGTATACCCAAAGGAGGTTAGTCCACCTGAGAAACAACATACCTTTCTCATCAAGTGTAGAATGGAATCTCTAATTCGAGCTCACATACAGAATAGCACTAACAATTTAAATGTAAATAACGTTCATTATAAAATTTATCCAAAAATTCAATTACCAATTTCTTTCAATCACGAGATTTAAGTCTGCATGAACTGAAGTACGGACAAAGAGATGTACAGATTGAAAAATTTAACTTACTAAAAAATACATTTTCGGAAAATGAAAATAGGTATATAGAATTAAGATTAGGTAAGTTGTTCAAAAACTTATCCAATATAATAATTCCAGATGAGGTAGCTGAAACCTTGGCCTTAGGTAATAAATTGGTATTCCTTGTAGCTCAGGTAAAATTCCCTCCGATAATATAATTGCAAATATCGAAGTGTGTATAAAGAATGTTGAAGAAGAGAATGACAAATCGAACGTAAGAGAAGTAGTCACAGATTAAATTTCAAACCATAATAAAATCGATAAATTCAGAAATTCTAATAAGATCTCTGAAACAGTTAAAAAATATCAAAACGATCACAAAGATTTGACTTCCATTAAGGCCGATAAAGACAATATTACAGTAGCTGCTAATAAAGATGATTATAAAGAAAACTTTTGAAAATTTTTCACAAAACAACATTTTATATGGAAGAGTTAACACTAGCTTAGTTCTAACCACATAAGATAAATGCAATGATATCATATCAAGATGGGGAAATAAAAGATATATAAATGAGCATTTAGCATAGCGGTTAAAAAATCACGATAGCATTGTGGCAAAAGCATATGCTTTCCCTGAAGTTCACAAACCAGTCGTAAAATGGAGAATAATAGTGTCGACCACCTGATCACCCACACGTAACTTACAATTAGCAAAATATTTATCCAACATTTTAAAATCTGTATAGGCAGATATCAGATTGTCCTATGGAATCTTCCTTATCTTCAGTCACATCGAATGTTGTTTTGAAAGACATCGAAAATATAGCATCAGCTAAACCAAGTTTCAAACTGCTTTTCTATAGATGGCATGTGGTATATGTGGTATGAGGATATATTTGCAATAATTCCGACAGATAAAATTCCAGAATTAATCAATACATTTAACAGCATAGAAGAATCTCTTTAAAATTTAGTTTCGAATTGTAAAATAACAAAACTCTGAATTATTTAGATATATCAATTATAAAAACAGACAATGTGCAAGATGGGTGCCGCGATTGCTAACTCCCGATCAAAAGCGCAGCCGAAAAGACGTTTCAGCACTGTTTTCGCCTTTCGACGTTTCGCGACGTTTAATCAGAATCCGCAGGACTTTTGCGTCGATTCGTGACTTTGGACGAAATCTGGATCCACCGCTGTACGCCCTTGACGAAGCATCAGTCAAAGCAGTAAGTACTGCTTGGTGAAAGTACGCCAAAGAAGTCGAAAACTGTTTTGTCAGCTGGGATGATGATGGCCACAGTATTTGGGGATTCCTAAGGAATTATCTTCATTGACCACATGAGGAAGGATAAAACTATAGCAGGAACGTATTATGCATCATTATTGGACAGCTTGAAAGCCAGCTAAAAAAAAATGAAAAGGATTGGTGCACAAAGGAGTGCTGTTTCATCGTGACAACGCACCGGCTCACACCTCTGCAATCGCAATGGAAAAAATGCACGAACTAAGCTTCGAATTGATTCCTCATCCACTCTATTCTCCAGACTGGGCTCTGTGCAATTTCTTTCTGTTCCCTAGCTTGAAGATCTGGCTCGGTGGGAAGAAATTCTCATCCAGTGAAGAAGTAACCGATTCCGTAAATGCGTATTTTGCAGACCTCAAGAAATTTTACTTTTCTAAAGGGATGCAAAAATTGGAATCTCTCTAGACTAAGTGTGCAGCCCTCGAAGGAAATTATATTGAAAAATAAAGGCAAACTTTCCGAAAGAAAAAATTATGTACTTGCTTTTTTAACAAACTTATCAAACGACCTCATAATAAAGAATGGTAAAGTAAATTCATTCTTTAAAACTTCACTTTGGGCCAATTGTGAATGACTGAGAATACTTATAAATTCCCTTCATATTTCATCTCCCCTTTCTTGTGGCACTGAAAATTCCTTTATGGATAGAAAATTAATTTATGACGGATATCCCTCTTAACTTTATGTATACTTTCACAGAAAAATGTCCGCTTATAAAGCATAGAATGAATTTTCACCTCATTTTTTTCATCACCTCTTGTGATCTATAACATCAGGAGGATCGTGTATACTGAACAGCGCAGCGCGGAAAGTTTTCCCCGGTGGTAGAAGACTTCCGTAACCGAGCGAGGTGAAAAATGAATGCAATAGAGGCAAGCTGGACTAAGCCAGCATTTAATAAAAATTTCATGCGGAGGGACTCTCCGCGGTTCTTCGATCGAGGGTGGCGCCAATTCATATCTTCTCGATGTTATAATACTTGTCCTTGAAGTTAAAATTTCCAAAACTTCACAAGATTTGATTTTTGGAGGCTGGTTACAGTTTACCAAAGCTTTCACAGAAAAACGCCGCACAGTGGGAAAAAGCACCTTTTCTTGACAAAAATCGAATGACACTACAATTCTTTATGAATTTTAATTTTTTTTTTTAGAAATGACCGTAAATATTCCAGGTATAACGTGGGACTGCGGATACTCCACTCCGACTAAACCAAAATTTGTTATATAGCAACAAAGTTTACACTCTTTTTGTCTAAATTTTCAGTGATACCATTTCTTTCAGAGTTTCCAATTCATTGAATCAGGTCATAAAGCAATGCAGTAACTAACTAAAAATAATGTCAAGTGGGTTAGGGTAGGAACGAAAATTGTTTATGATGTCATGAACAAACTAATGAACAAAAGTCATTTTTTCGCGATTCGCAATGATTAGCTATTTTAAATCCATAGCTTTTGTATGAAATATGACATATATTGATTTGCGCTTACAATAAGTTCAAAAGAGCTGGTTTTTACCAATGATTTGAACAATTTTTATTTAAAAAATGCACATTTTGACTATTTCTATATGAATAGGTTTCAATTTTTCGCGGAAACAATTTGAAATGTCTTGTCGAAGACACCTTGCTGACATATTTTGCATAGTGATGAAAACTGTTGATCATATAAAGAATTTCTATCAACAAATGCACATTATTACTATTACTTCCTTAAAAGGCTTCATTTTTGTTTGCGGAATCAACTAGAAATGTTTTGCCATAGACTCCTCACTGTCATATATTTGAAATTGATAGAAGCCATTAATTATTTAAACAAAAATTAAGTCTTCTCATGAAGAAATGGTTAAAATGTGCATTAATTTGAAAAATTGTTTATATAATTAGCAGTTTTTGACATTATGAAAAACATGACATCAAGGTGTCTTTAGCAAGACATTTCGAGTTGATTCCGCAAACAAGAAAAAAAAGCCTATTCATCAGAAAGTAGTCAAAATGTGTCTTTGTTTATAAAAATTGTTCAAGTAATTAACAGTTTTTGTTATTATGAAACATATGTTCAGGTTTTTATTCCAGAGAATTAAATATATTAAAAGAAAATCATGACGCATTGAGGAAATCGTACATATATTCTCGAAAGAAATGTATATTTCAACACAAAAATCATGAAATATTAAGAAAATCTTACCTATTTTAAGG
>JAUMHM010000085.1:26664686-26696363 GCA_032362435.1 Melikaiella ostensackeni
TTATTCAGTTGGACGATCATTACAGTTAAATGCTATGTTTTTGCTGGTTTTCGTGATGTTTTACGCGTATTTAATATATCATCCACGGCCATATTGGTTAGTTCGCGTTGTGGCCGAGAGTGTCGCATAGCATATTTAAATTCCCAATACACAAAGAAAACGTCGACAGGCAAGGGTACTTTAGATCCCGCAGTATCTATATTCTATGATAGATGTCATTTCAAATCTCATCGGTCCCAAATAATTGGGCCGAGAACCCGAAAAACGTGTAACGCCCATTAGACTGAATGGGTACTTGTCAAGTTTTGAACTTCAAGTTTTGGCTTCAAGTGAGAAAAAAATTATTGTTATGTCGATCTGACATGACGAGAATTTTATATTTTAATTCAAACTAAAGAATTTCCATTCAGTTAAAATAACTTCAAGTGGAAATGGAATTTCATAAGGAGTGAAACTGACGTATATACTAAAAAACTGTCACATTGACATGATTGAGAAAGTCGCGAGACAAAACACACGCGAAAAGCGAGCGGAAACACAGGAGCTTGAATGTGGACAAACTGAATGAATGAATTTGAAGATTATTTTTATTAATTTTATCATAAAAATGATAGATCTTAGAAGAACTGAATTTTTATGAAAGTGGTAAAGCACTTACGAGGATCGATATATCACCTGAGAAGTTTAAAACAAAAATCCAGTAATTTCTCGAATTCTGTAACTCAACTTTAACTTATGGTATGACGGAAGAAAGTTGTAGCAAAGATCTTAAATTTATATCACGTTATCGCTGAAGTCTTATCTTTAATTCGTATCAATAAAACTTGAACAATTTGCATGGGTTCCTGAGATATGACTAAAAATGTCCAAGCATGTCTGCCTCGAGTTTCAGTTGACAATCAGCGCTTTCGGCCGGCCTTGCGGCTTAAGCTGAGTGAAACTGGACGCAGACAGGAATGGACATTTTTAGTCTTTGTTTGAAGTTTCATGGGCTTAAATAAAAATTAAACTTTAATAATATCGTGGCATAAATTTCAGATTTTTTATACAATTTCCCTGGGTCATACCATATAGTAAGTTAAAGCCGAGGTACATAATTCGAAAATTTATTATACATTTTTTGAAAAACTTCTTCTGTAATATATCCTCCTTGAAAAACCAAAAATTTCCCTTCTAGGGGTCATCAGAAGCGAAATTTCATAAGCTTTCCAACTATTTTTTTCAAATCTCTATCTCTTTTTTTAACCGAGTTATCGTAGTTCAAAATCAGCAGTGATTTTTAGTAGTACTCATGCATGTCGTACCGACAATTTCCAACGGTAATATATATACAGATTGAATATCTGTATTAAAAGTGATGCCTGAGGAAACAATATAAAAAATAATACCCACTTGAGACCAGCAACGATTTCCATAGCTGAATTAAAGTTTCCAGTATTCCAACAGGTTTGGGCGACACGTAACAGGCAGGAAAGGATGGCTTGCCGCTCTTCGATCGTAGCGCCACTGGTTATTGCGTGGGTCACCCATGAGCTCACCTGAGACACAAAATAAAAAATTAAAACCTCTGCAAAATTCGAATTTTATCCATAATTTCTTTTGTTTTTATGAAACTCTCTGCAAAAGTTCTACTTTAAACTACACTGGAGTTTAACGTCTGAACTTATTTTTGTGTGCGCATAAACATTGTAAACAGAATTTTAAATTGTTTGAGAAGAGCAATTCAACCAGAACTGGCTATAAAGTTGAGGGCTTCTTAAACTTACATGATGCTCTTTACAACTGTTGCTCATACGATTTTTACTTCTTTTTAACTTGAAATGGTTGAATAAGTTCGAAAGTTTCTGCTATGAATTTATAAGAGAATTTTGTATACTGGAAGGAAACCTCCATTTTCTTTTTGAATTTCTTAATTCTTTGCTTATTTGTTATTAAAATAGTAATTATTTTCCTGAATTACTTTTAGAAGTTTTTTTGAGGAAAATAAACAGGGTGTCTGCCCGAAACATGATTTCTAATTCCCGGTCTTCTACCGGTCAAATGTTAGTTTTTCCCGGTCAATTTAAAAGAGTTCAAAATATTTGAATTATTTCAAACGATTTTTACAGATTTTAAGAGATTTATGAAGATTTTAGAAGATTTAAAATATTTCCAATATGGAACAGGAAATTTTGGAAAAAGATTATTATTCTGAGTTTGGACAGAGATTTTTTTAATTCTCTTCTAAATCAGAACTTGAATTGTCTTCAAAAATTCCTGTTCCATGTAAAAAATTCTCTCTTCCGAAGTGAAAATTATAATTTTTCAAGAAAATTTACTGTCCTAAAGTCTAAATTCTAATTCTTCACGATAATCTCCTTTCCCAAAGTGTGAATTATAATTCCTTACGAAAATTTTCTGTTCCAAGACACAATTACATTCATTTCAAAAAATCCCCTGTTCCAAGTCAGAATTATTACAATTCATAAGCATGATAACTTTTTTTTCTCGTAAGTTTGAAAGAGGGAAATTTCAAATTCTGGAAAAGTTTTATTTGAAAAAAAAGAATTTTTAAATTCAAACCAATTCTGATATGCAACAAAGAATTTTTCACATCTGACGAATTCTGTCTTAGAAACAGAATTGATTTTGGAAATTCCCTTTGTATAAATCAGAATTAAAATTATTTTCCAGAATTTCCCGTTCCATGTCAAAAATTACCTGTTCCAAGAAAAATTATAATTCTTTACGAATTTTGGTATTCGAAAGTGAAAATTATAATTCTATATGGAAATATTTTGTTATAATAATTATTTTATTCCCCGTCCAAGCTCAGAATTATAATTCTTTTAGAAAATTCCCTGCACCAAATCCTAATTGAATTAATTTCAAAAATTCTCTGTTCTTAGTCAGTTTCTTATTTGAAATTGAAATCGTTTTCAGTAAAATATCAACTATTACATTTTTCATTGTGAATTCATCTCTTTTGGTTGGGACTTCGTGTACTTGGTTGAAACTTGAAGTACTTTGTTAAATAATTATTTTTTTGGTCAAAGATTCAGCATTTTACTTCAAAGTTCATTTCTTGGGTTGAAAATTTAATTATTTTGTTGAATATTCGTTTTTTTTGTTAAAAATTTATCCTTTCAAGTAGAAAATTGAACGATTTAATTGAAAATTCATGTATTTTGTTGAAAATTCGTCTTTTTAGTACAAATATAATCTTCTTGGTTGAAAATTCAACTGTTTGGTTGAAAATTTATGTGTTTTGTTCAAAATCATTATATATTAGTTATGGATTAAACAATTTATTGAAAATTCATCTTTTTTGGATGATGATTCATCACCTAAGTTGAAAATTTATTTCTTTGGTTTAAAATTCATGTATTTTGTTGAAAATTCGTCTTTTTGGTGGAAAATAATTCTTTTTGGTTGAAAATTCAACCACTTGGTTAAATACTCTTATTTTTTTTTAGTTAAAATTCATCTTTTCTAGTAGAAAATTGTCTTTTTCGATGAAAATTTATCTTTTACGGTTGAAAATTTAATCATTCGGTTTAAAATTTTATTATTTTGTTGAAAATTCGTCTCTCTTGATAGAGAATTTAACTACTTGGTTATTAGTGGAACTAGTTTCTCAAAAAGTCAATTTTTTCTTGGTTAAAGATTTATCATTTAAGTTTAAAATTCATCTTTTTGGTTGAAAATTTAACTATTTTGTAGGAAGTTAGTTTTTTTTATTGAAAATTAATTTCTGAAATAAAAATTTAAGTATTTCATTTTTAGTTAAAAATGTATCTTTTTCAATTGAGAATTTAATTTTTCAATCGGAAATGTATGTATTTTGTTGAAAATTCATCTCTCATGGTTGAAAGTGGAACAATTTTGTTAAAAATTCATTTTTTGTTGTTGAAAATTTATTATTAAATTTAATTTGAAAATTCAGATTTTTGGTCGAAAATTTAACTATCTGATAGAAAATATGTTGTTTTATAGTTGAAAATTTAATTATTTCGTTGAAACTTGGTTGAAAATTCATCTTTTGTGGTGGAAAATTAAATTATTTGTTTCAAAATTTAATTATTTTGTTGAAAATTCGTCTTTCTACATAGAAAATTTGGCTACTTGGTTGAAAGTGGGACTAGTTTGTTGAAAAATCATTTTTTTAGTTGATGATTTATCTTTTCAGTCTCAAATTAATCTTTTTGGTTAAAAATGTTACTATTCCATAGAAAATTCCTTTTTTTTGTTGGAAATTAATTTTTTTTTCTAACATATTTTTGGGTTGAAAATACAACTGCTTTGTAAAAAATTCGTCTTTTTGGCTTGGAAATCGAACATTTTGAATGAAACTTATTCTCTTAATTGACTGAAAGATCTTTCTTGGTTAAAAATTCATCTCTCATGTTATAATTTTGATCTTTTTTGGTTAAAAATGCAACTGTTTGGTTGAAAATTCATCTTCTTGGTTGAACATTCATATTTTCGGGTCGAAAATACAACTTTTTTATAGAAAGTTTATCTTTTTGGCTTGAAAATGAAACATTTTGGATAATTTTTTTTCTTTTTTGACCAGGAGGTCACTTAGAACAAGGAAAGAGGAACATAAAAATAATTTGTATAGAAGTGAAAGATATTACTCGGTCCTTACAAAACATAGACTTACTACACATGGGCATGATTTTAATTGGGATGATGTTAAAATTTTGTAGCATGAGAAAAATTAAAAGAAGAGAGAGAGTTCATGGAAATATTTTTTATAAAGAGAGACGGTAATAAAACTTCAGTTTCGTGTCATAATTTTGAATATGTCTAAATCAATTTCCAGTTTAAGAATAAAATAATCTGACTTCGGGATTCATTTAGGATAGTTCGCCTATGTCAAACATCAGTTTTCAATCAATTAATGAAACATGTACCAAAACAGTAATTGCTATCAATTATCTCTGTTTCATTTTAAGAAAACAATGATTTTCTAATCTAACAATTCTTCATTTTTGTACCTGTTGTTTTTCTATGAATTATCCCTGATTAGGAAGTCTAAATTGGCTTTTGTCCCCAGTAGTATAAAGAAGACGGAGAAAAAAGAGTTTAAGTTGGGTTTTGGATGACTCTTTCTGTTTTTTTCTTTTTTTTTCATTTTTTGGAACATTTATTGTACATTTGTCTCTAATGAGCCGAAAACACGGGTAGTCCCAAAATCTATTTTTTAGTACACAGAAAATTTTCATAAGAAAGTAGATTTTATTTCGATCATTAAGAAATGTTAAAAGTGAGACATTGAGCAAAGATGTGTTCCAATTAACAGGGTTGCCTATGAATACTTAAGATTTCTTCAATTGAGGTTATTAATGATCAACTCGACTTACAAAAAGATATATATTTTATTCAAACATTGTCCACAAATTTGAGCAAGTTTGAAATGTTTAGAAATATGTTTGTGAGTTTTGATTATTACATTTCTCTCTTTTGAAAAATGGAATAGTCTGAATAGATTGGTTTAAAATCTACCTACAAAATAAATACATATAGAACTCCATGGCTACAGAATATGTGTTGATCCAACATTCTTTCTGCCGAGGCTTCACGTAATGAGTGTGCCACGCATTTTGGTTTAGTAAGACCCAGGCGAAAAAATTATATATATAGTGGAAAAAATTATGTATAATTTTCATTTATTTTATACGAATAATGTATAAAACAAATGATAATTATATATCATATTTTCCACTATGTATAAACTATGGATCATTTTTCCACCTGAGCTTTAGTCTTCAGTTGCATCTCATGGAAAGAGCATCCTGTTTTCGTCATGGGTTTTGACCTGCTGAAGGATTTGTTTTTGTTGCCTTGAAAAGGGTGTTGAATGAGCACCGAAACGTTAGTAGATTTTTTAAATGTTTATTTGTTTATTTGAAGAGAACAAAAGTAATCAAAGAAGAGACGAATGAAAAAAAGGAAGGGGATTTGGAGCTCACCTTCTCTTTCCTTTTTTTCCTCTATTTTTTTATTTTTGTTTTTTTTTTCAATTTGAATAGAGACATTTGAGGGCATTTGGTTTCCAGGAATTTCGTAGTTAAGTTTAAAAGCTGGACGTTAAAAAAAAATGTACCATGAATTCTGATTTGAATTTATGAAATTTTAATTAAAATCCTGCAAAAGTTTTCTGTGTGGTGACTATTGTGACACGATTCATAATTTGCTGTGATATTGCTTCAAAAACTTATGGTTTTTTCTGCATCGTGTTTTCTTATCTTTTATCGCTGAAACTTCATTTTATCGTCTACAATTTAAAACTAAACAAAATTACATGCCATGGAGTCACAACGCGACAGGTGAGATTACAATGGAGTGTCATTTCTGTACTTTATTCACTGGTCTGACTAAACTAAACTTATTCTACTGCATTCTCTGACTGCCTGACTCGGGCTACACTGTACTACTACTACTACTACCCTCGACTCTCAATTTAAATGATAAATTATGTAAAACTTGACTCTCAAAGAAATTCTCATTCCCTCTGCGTGAGGAATATGGATCTCGAAAAGACACAGTAAGCCCCGGGATATCAAACCGTTGCATATCATTCTAACTATCATTTCAGATCAAAATGATCTACTTTTGCGGATCCAAAATTGATTTGAACACAACTTTATGCATATATGTCGAGTGGCAATAGTTATACTTTAATTGAAAGTCGAAGGCTAGTCATGATCAACGATTGAGTTCAACTTTTAACTAAGTAGTTAAATTATCTACCAAAAAGATGAATTTTTAACCAAAAAAATTAGTTTTGTAACAAAAAAACGAATTTTCAACAAAATACAAAAATTTTCAACAAAAAATGAAATAGTTAAATTTTTAGTGAAAAAGAAATTACTTTTCTACCAAAAAATAAAACGAGTTCTCAACAAACTAGTGAAATGTTCATTTGAAGAGATGAATTTCTAATTAAAATGATGATTCTTCAAGCGAAAAAATGAATTTCTAAAAACGAATGCAACTTTCAACCATGTAGTTGAATTGACAACCAAAAATATAGATTTTCAACGGAAAATGTGATTGTTGATATTTAAACCAGAAAAGATTAATTTTCAACGAAATATTTAAATCCTCAATCAAAAAAGACGAATTTCCAACAAAGAGTTGAATTTTCAACCAAGAAAGATTCTTCAGTCAATAGAGAAAAACATTTCAACCAAATTGTTGGATTTTTAAGACAAATA
Organism: Melikaiella ostensackeni; assembly: GCA_032362435.1. Taxonomy (NCBI): domain Eukaryota; kingdom Metazoa; phylum Arthropoda; class Insecta; order Hymenoptera; family Cynipidae; genus Melikaiella; species Melikaiella ostensackeni. The sequence goes on from JAUMHM010000085.1 coordinate 26,671,892, forward strand.
AACTAGTTCTCTACAAAACAGTTGAATTTTCAGAACGCAAATATGAATTTTCGACCTAAAAATTTAATTTTAACGATATAGTTGAAGTTTCTAAGGAAACAGTTCAAATTGTAACATGGAAAGACGATTTTCCAACGAACCTACTTCTCAACCAATAAGAATTAACATTCAAACAAAAATAGTTGCAATCAAATAGTTAAATCTTTAACTAAAACAGATTCATTTTCAACTAAAAAAGGATGTTTTTTCACAAGATAATTGAATTTTTAACCGAAGTTGAATTCTTAAAAAAATATAATTGTAGACTTTTCCACCAAAAAGAATTCAAGAATAAACTTTTAACCAATAATATTTGGATTTGATTATGATGTTCTATTAAATCAGTTCGCATTTGAATGAAACAATGAGAAAAAAACGAATTTTCAAAAAAAAAACATGAATTTTTAACAACAAAAAAAAAAACAAATTTTCAGCAAAGTATTTTAATTTTCAAATAAAGAGGTAAATTTTTAACTGATTAAATTGTGGATTAAAAAATGAATCTTCAACTAAAAAGATGAATTTTCTACTAAATGAAAACAATTTTTGATCAAAAATGTCAATTTTCAACAAAAAATAGAATACTTAAATTTTCAGTAAAAAAATTAATTTTCATCGAAAAAAAAGGATCTTCACTAAAATAGATGCATTTACAACAAAAAATATAACAGTGAGTATTTCATCCAAAAATTTTGAAACTTCAAATAAAAAACAGTTAAATTCAACCACAAAAGTCAAACTTTCAACAAAATTATTGAATTCTTAATCAAAATAAATTAATATTTAATGAAAAAGGATGACTTTTTAACAAAATAAAAAAATTTTCAACTAATGTAGATAAATTTTCAATCAAAATGATCAATTTCTGAATAAAATGATGCATCTTCAACAAAAAAAAATTTCTAACATAGTTTTTCAAATTTCAACCAAGTAATTGTATTTTCAACCAAAAAAGATGAATTCTTCGCGGAAAATATAATAGTTGATACTTTAACCAGAAAAGATTTAAATTTCAAATCAGAAACAGTTGAATTCAACAGAAATGACGAATTTTTAACAAGATAATTAAATTCTCAACCAAAACAGATTAATTTCCAGCCAAACTTTTGCATAAGTTGAAATTTCCACCAAAAGATATGAATGTTAAAACCAAAATGACGAATTTTCAATAAAAGAGTTGAATGCTCAACCAAAACAAATTTTCCAGTCAAGATCTATGACTCGGAAAAGTATTTTTTCACTTTCAGAAAGTGTTTTGTCAGATTTAAGTAGTTCAAGTAATCGTCGAAACTTAATGATTCCTTGTCAAAAAATGTAGGAAATTTCTTAAATATGAAAAATGCCTGATTTAATTTTTGAGGAATAAAAACTAAAAAGTTCAAATTGTGAATATTTTAAATTGAAACCTTTTGAAGCAAAGGTCTTACAAATGTATTTTTTTTTTATGAAGAGTCACAAGTGGCGCAAAGGAAAGGAACGTTAGAATAAAAGGGAAATGGTAGATAATAGTGACAATATACAATGGAAAAGAAATAAAAGAGGTGAAAAAAGACATAGAGAAGTTTTTTAAGGATCAGGAAGAAAAATATTAATAAAAGGGGGGGGGGATATCAGTGCAAGAATAGAAAGGAAGGGTAGAGGCTCCATGTCGAGGTGCTAATCGCTTGGAAGTCGCTAAACTCTTCTGAGGGGACCTACACTTTAAGGTGGAATCCGAACCACCAGAACCTCGGTAGAAGTACATAGAAAAATTTTCATTGGTACGTACGTACGTACACATTTCGAATACATACTTGGATAGAGTGGAAAGGTTAAGAGACTCGAAAGATCAAATTATCTATATATGTATGTATGTATGTATATATGTATGTATGTATGTATGTATGTATGTATAAACTTAAATGAAAGATCAGAAAAAAATTTCAACAAATAAAAAAGTAAAATGAAATTTGTCGGGTTCAGTTCGTAAAGTCTTCTGCTCTTTAGCCAATTTTTATCAAATATATCTCCTACAGAGTTTCTAGAAGCAATTGTTGTTGCAATGCAAGCATCGTAAATGATAAAATAAAGCTTTTCAAAACGACTTTTTAACTTTTACGACTCTTAAAGTTTTCGTGTGTGGAAAGCAGACGATCGTTCAGGCGATCACGAAACTTTTTTATTTTTCAAAGTAGATCCAAGAGCATGGAGGAGGAACGGCTACTTGCAGTCGACACTCAGCCAGAGACTATTCTTTCAAGTAAATAAAAAAAAATTTCCTGTTCTTGAAACAGTAGTAAATGCTCCTTTTAATCAGAGAAATCTGAGGTCTTAATTTTTGGAGATAAATAAGTGACATTGATTATTTTAATTAGACATCTATAAAAGTATTTGGCTGAATTTTAAACATTTTTCCTCTATCAGCGAAGTTAGTTTTCAAACATATGTTAATATTCTTGAATAATTACTCAGATACTCTTTCCCTGATGATATAGGGATAGAAAAATTTCCAACTTTTATTATCACCTATTGAAACATTTTCCAATCTCGTAACAATAATTTCTTCTTTCTTCTAAGGTTCGTGAAGAGATCTCAAAGTGAAAGACAATCTTTCTTATATATCCAAAAAATGAGAGCAGTTCCTGCTTCCAAAAGTTTCGTACATTAACGAATGAAATTTTATAAGCTGTTCTTGTATTCTGTAAGTTATAAAGTAAAAAGGAAAATATTCAAAATATTGAAGTATTGAATTGCACAAATTTGAACAATTTAAATTTTTATGTTGTTAATTTGACGTTTTGACTTTGACTGGACGCAGCTTTAAAATTAAATGTTTACTTTTCAAATTAAAAAAAAATGTAATTTTGATAGTTTCTAATTCAAATTTATCAAAGTCAAACAGTTACAATTTGTAATCCGAATGTCTCGATCTTAAAATTGGTTTGATAATCGTGATCTTTCCGTTCGTGCTCTTAGATTAATAGCATCCGCTGCAGAAGCGATACATGGCGTATTTGCATATGTCGAAAAGCATGTGCTATATAGCGGGACCTGGAAAAGGGGACTATTCGTACCGAAATTTCAATAACCAGAATTTTGTGGTAAAAGTAGACGCTGCTTATAAATTAGGCAATTTAAAATTAATATCGTTGGAAATTGAACAATTTTTATTTAAATCCTTCAAGATTTTACAACTTTAATTCGTCACTTGAAAATGTAAATTGAAGTTTCAGAAGTTATTATTTCAAATAAAAATCGTATAAAATTGTAAAATTTAAAATTTAAATATTGCATAATTTTTGAATTTTTCATTGCAAACGATCATAGAAGAACAATTTTATAACGAATCTTTTGAAAGCGTTCATGATTGAAGAACGTGAAAATTTAAAGCGTTTGTGATTGAAGAATTTTAAATTTAATCCTTATTTTAAATTGAAAAGGTTCCAAAGCAATAATTTAAATCGCAAATAATAGAAAATGAACAATTTCAAGTTTTAATCACTTTAGATAGTGTGTACAGCTTAAAATTCTTTATTGGAGAATCTGTCTGGTTTCAATGGCCCTAAGTGTAAAATTCTCAACTTTTAAGGCAACTTTTTTTTTGTCCTGAGTAACCGAACCGTTTACTATATGTTTAAAGGCCGCAATATGATAATTCTTCAATGTTGATGGTTTTTGCTTTAAACTAGGTCAATTTATAATACTTCTCAGTTGGTAACTGACAAACTGTCTAATTATAAAGGCATCAAATTGGAATTCATTCGAATTATGGAATCTCTCTGAAAACAGTATGTAATTAAAAAGAGGAAACATATAAAAGGGGGATAGAAATGTGGAGCCGTCAAATTTTTGCCATTTTTATGTTAATTCAAGAAATTATTCAAATGAGACAATATTCAATGTTTGAATTTTAAATTGTTCACCTTGTAGGCTCAAATTTGGATTTTGAGACACTAAATTTTTAAAAATGAGCAGATGAGGTAAAAGCAAAACGGTATCAGAAATTATAGAGAAAAAGAGACTTAGGAAAACTTTAGTTCATAAAAGAAAAAACTGGAGAATTACTTAAAACCAGTCCTCGAATTAACTAACTTTTCAGCTATTTCACTCATTTTTCATAAAATCTAAGTGCCTCGAGTTTCTGAATTAATCTTACTTGATTAAACTTGTCAGCAGCGCTGACTCAGTGGAAATAAAGCCATGCCCTGCATCTACGAAACATTTCTTGCATCAGACAGAAAGCTTTTCTGGTAGAGTACTCTCGAGATATTTTTCAACCCTCTTAATTATATTGATTAGTCGGTAATGCCTCACACAGCTTTATCATTTGCTTTATACATATAGATATGGACAATGTGAAGGGCAAGTGGTTTTGGATAACGACTTTATAGTCAGTCTTTCGACTGGCCTAGAAATACCCCAACTGTCTTCATATAATAGCGGAATGAGAATAGTATATTATGCAACATGTGCATAAAATTCGGTTTTACACACGAGTGCCACGCGATCACCACAAGTGGGTAAATCGTACGCACATGTTGTATACGATATTTTTTGCAACAGTGTGCGTAAAAATGCGTTTTTACACACCCATATTAGTGCGTAGAGCTAGTATTTTTTACTTTTATTTTACGCACTAATATGGGTGTGTAAAAACGCATTTTATGCACACTGTGCTAAAAAAGTATAATTATACACTTGAAAAAATGCTATTGAATTAATGGGCCGTACTAGCGTCCTCGTTCAACAGAGGACCTTATTGATTCAAGTTCATACTGCAAATCAAACGTATATACTACAGAGTTCGTAGCATTACCGTTAAATCGAAATGAATAATAATTATTGTTTCATTGAATATTCATTCGGATCAATAGCACCTGCTTTTGAACGAGGGTGACAGTGTCATCCATTGATTCAATAACATTTTTGATGCATAGATATCATAGACTGCTATAAGCAAGGTAAAGCCTGCGTCAGAGCTTTGATTACCTTGGGTCAGATGAAAGTGAAAAGCGTCTATTTATGGACATAAGTATGGTACAAGTAGAGTATGTTGAATTTATGAAATGATATTCAATGTTACGCTCCAATTGACTACAGCTTGATGTGTAAATATCTTAGACCGCGATATGGAGGGTAAAGTTTGTGCCAGAACGTTATTAAATTCCTTGGGTCTGATGAGAGTGAAAAGCATATATTTATTGACATAAGTGTTAGTACGAGGGGAGTGTGTTAGGGGAGGGTATAGCCTGTGTCAGAGCGTTGAAGGCCTTGGATCACATAAAAGAGAAACGCGTCTATTCATAGACATAAGTATGGTTGAATTTATGAAATGATATTCAATGTTACGCTCCAATTGACTACAGCTTGATGTGTAAATATCTTAGACCGCGACATGGAGGGTAAAGTTTGTGCCAGAGCGTTATTCAATTCCTTGGGTCTGATGAGCGTGAAAAGCATATATTTATTGACATAAGTGTTAGTACGAAGGGAGTGCGTTAAATTTATAAAACGACATACAATGTTACGCTCTAATTGACTACAGCTCGATGTGTACATATCTTAGACCACGATATGAAGGGTAAAGCCTGTGCCAGAGCATTATTGAATTCCTTGGGTCAGATGAAAGTGAAAAGCGTCTATATATGGACATAAGTAAGGTACAAGTAGAGTGTGTTGAATTTATGAAATGATATTCAATGTTACGCTCTAATTGACTACAGCTTGATGAAGAGAAACGCGTGTATAGCCTGTGTCAGAGCGTTGAATGCCTTGGGTCACGTCAAAATGAAATGCGTCTATTTATAGACATAAATATGGTAAAAGTACAGTGTGTTGAATTTATAAAATAATATTCAGTGTTAGGCGCTACTTCACTACAACTTCATACGAAAACATCTTAGACCGCGATATGGAGGGTAAAGCCTGTGTCAAAACGTTGAATGCTTTGGATCACATCAGAGAGAAACGCGTCTTTTCATAGACATAAGTATGGTATGAGTAGAGTGTAATAAATTTAAAAAATAATATTCAGTGTTATGCGCTACTTTACTACAACTTGATATGAAAACATCTTAGACCGTGAAAAAGAACGTAAAGCTTGTGCCACAGCGTTATTGAATTTCTTGTATCATATAAAGGTGAAACGCGTCAATTAATAGACATGCGTATGGCACGAGTAGAGTATGTTAATTTTATGAAATTATATTTAGTGTTACGTGATACCTGACTATGAAGCGTCTTACACTGCGATATGGAGGGTAAAGTCTGTGTCAGAGCGTTGAATGCCTTGGCTCACATAGGAATGAAACGCGTCTATTCATAGACATAAGTATGGTGCGAGTAGATTGTATTAAATTCATAAAATAATATTCAGTGTTTTGAGCTACGTGACTACAACTCGATGTGAAAACATCTTAGACCATGATACGTGACTATAGCATGATGTAGAAACATCTTAGACTGGGAATGTGAGGGTAAATCCTGTGTCAAAGCGTTGAATGCCTTGGGTTACATCAAAGTGAAACGCGTCTGTTTATAGACATAAGTATGGTACGAGTAGACTGTATTAAATTTATAAAATAATATTCAGTGTTACACGCTACTTGACTATAATTTGATATGAAAACATCTTAGATCGTGATATAGAGGGTAAAGCTTGTGCCAGAGCGTCATTAAATTCCTTGGGTTACATAAAAGTGAAACGCGTCAATTCACAGATACAAGTATGGAACGAGTAGAGTGTGTGAATTTTATGGAATTATATTCAGTGTTACGTGATACTTGACTGTAGCATGATGTGGAAACATCTTAGACTGCAATATGGAGGGTAACGCCTGTGTCAGAGTGTTGAATGCTTGGAGTCACATAAAAGTTGAACGCCTCTATTAATAGACATAAGTATGTTACGAGTAGGGAGAAGCAAGAGCTTAGATTGACGATTACACTAGTTTACAAAATTGAAAAAAATTTCTGCTCGCCACACCTTAATATGATTTTTGTATGCATTTTGGCCCACTAAACACGAAAATCACACACAAAAATTTTTTCATGGAAGCGTTTTCGAGATAACATATTCGAAATTTTTTTTCAATTTTCAGAGTTGTTCCGACGTTTTTGAGTCTATCTCCAGTTCTAATCTGCCGATTTGCCTAAGCAAGCAGTCAAGTTAAAGGCAACTGAATCCTGTACAAGTTTCTATTCTGACGTTTTCAGATCAGCCTAGTAGTTCAGATACTAGCGATTTTGATGAGTTGGAAAGGTTGTATTTTTTGACAAAAATCGAGGTCGAAAATCCACATATCGTCCTGGGAAGAATAGAAATCGCAACTTATTAAAATCGCTAGCATCCGAACTACTGGGTCGATCTGAAAACTTCACAATAGAAAGTTGTAGAGGATTCAGTCGCCTTAAATTTGAGTGCTCGTTTAGGGAAGTCGGTCATTTAAAACTCGAGAAATACTCAAAAACGTCGGAACAACTCTTAAAATTCAGAGACAGTATGTTGTGCAGCTAGGGAGGGAAGCAGGATTTTTTGTCGAGAGCGATGTTTGCAGAACGAGTCGTAGGGCGAGTTCTGCAAAAACGCGCGAGACCCAAAATGCTTCTCTTCTGTAGCGCACACGATATTTTTTTCAAAACATGTTCGAAATACGCGGATTTTCGAGTTTTGTGAAGCGATACTAGAAGGCGAACGCAAGTAGGTGCGGGTGTAGGACGGGTCCAGGGTGGAGGCCTGGTAGGGGTGAAGGAGGTGAAGCCCTCCATCAGTAAAAAATACCATTGTATAAGTGAGTCATCTGCTCGTTATGAAAATATCATACTGAAACGCCATGACGGCTGCTGAAATTCTCCGCTAGAGAGCAGGACGTTTAGAGTTTTTTCTCCTGTTATGAGTTTTTTCCACTTTTGTCGAGTTTTTCCCATTTTTTTCCCCTGGTCAACAAACAGCAACGTGCAGTCCGCTTCACACGCTCGAAAACCCGCGGTTTTCACGCATGTGTTAAAGAAAAAAATGTGGAACATTGATATCTCGAAAACGCTTCCATAAAAAAATTTTTGAGTGTGACTTTCGTGTTTAGTGGGCCAAAATACATGGGAAAATCATAGTGAGATATGGTGAGCAAAATGGCTGTAAACTAGTGTTATCGAAGATGTTTACACATAAATCTGACTTGGTTTGTTGTTCAGGACGCATGTAATGATTTTTTTTCTCACTGTATTAAAAATCAGAAAAAGCAAGATCGAGGATGATTTCTTTCTTTTCTGTGACCCCTACATGGAAAGACATTTTCACTCATTCGTTGAACATCTGTCTGGAATGATAAATAGGGTAGGGTTTGCTAAGTATAAGAGAAAGGGAGAAATGAAGAAAGAAAGAAAGAGCCGTTTGGTGGAGAAATGAATACCTCATTGAAGCGGTTAATGAGGGTCTGCACGGTGGTTGTTCCAGTAGCAGTAGGCCAGGAGGCCTCTTCCTCCGTCTGTGTCGAGCTGTTCGTGGTGCTGTATTTGCTCGAGCTGTGGGCCGGAGACGTAGAAGGTCTGGCAGATGATTGCTTCTGTGATAAGGTGGACTGGTCTTGTGTCACGTGCCGCAGGTATTCGCTGGGTGGTACCTGGTAGAACAACTGGTACTCAATCTCGGCCAACCTGAGCGCCACCTCCTCGGGGAAGTGCAGTAGCTTTTGCAAATCCTCCAGCTCCTCAGAGCTCCGAGGAAGCTGCGGCTGCGGCCGCTTCTCCAGCTCTGTAACAGAATATCGATTTGCACCGAGTGTAGATTGACTTGCAGTCGAGCAGAAGCTGCCTTTAGTTTCGCCAGCAGTGCTATGTGTCAATATGTGTCTATTTACGTTCAAGTTAATCTTGGCTAAAATATATACTACGTGAATCAGAGAAATCTCAAGGTTCTTGGCCATGAATAGTTCTCCGTACTCGCCACGTTAATATATTGCGGAGTTTTAATCTGAGTTAGGATATTGAGTTATAAACTATACTATTGTTAGTAGTGTGACCAGAGCTGATTTTCGGAATGTAGGACAACCGAACTTCAAAAAAGACGACAATGTGGGACATAAGGCTTGAAAAGATAGGAAAAAAGCATTCTTTCAACTGTATCGATAAGAGGCTTCACAGGCCAAAAAATGCTCTGAAAACAGGGGAAATAAGGAGGTTTTTCACGAAAATAGGGAAATAAATTCTCTTAAATAAAATTAATGTACATAAGTACTACGTTAAATGCAATTTGAAACGTTTTGAGTTCTTAAAATTTGAAGTAAAAAAATTTCACTTTCAACAAATTAGATGAATTTTCATCCAAATAGTTAATTCTTCAACCAAAAGAGGAATCTGACTAAAATTATGAATCTTCACCAGAATTTATTATTATTATGTTACCCGAATGTTGTGTTATATATTATGTTACCAGAATTCAAGTTGGTAGTACTGGCAGCGCTTAGGAAAAAAAACATTTAAAAAATGATTTTCTCTTCCTCCATTATGTTATTGTTTAATTATCTTATTATCTTATTGATTAGGTGTATTTTACCCAACATGATGGAGGAACAGAAGATCATTTTTACAATATTCTTCTACTGCCAGTGCTACCATCTTAAATTCGGGTAAACAAATTCATTTCTGAATAGGCACGTTCTTCACACTTTTTCTGAATAGGCACCTTCTTTTTTCTTCTAATGAATATTTATGATATTCCGTTAACCCGACGAATTTTCAACAATGTAGTTGAACTTTCAACCAAGTAGTTGAATTTTGAACCAAATTAGATGATTTTTCAACAAAAAATTTTATAGTTGATATTTCAACCAAAAAGTTCTAAATTTTAAACCAGAAACAGTTCAATTCATCCACAATAGACGAGTTTTTAAAAAAACTGTTGAATCCTCAATTAAGACAGATTAATTTTCAACCAAACACTTGCATTCTTAACCAAAGAAGATACAATTTATACCAAAAGCGTATAATTTTCAAAGAAAAATGACGAATTTCCAACAAAATAGTTCAATTTTGAACCAAAAAAGATTTCTCAAACAAGAAAAAGGAATGTCAACCAAGTTGTTGAATTTGCGAGCACAAAAACAAATTTTCTACAAAATATTCAAACTTTTCACCAAAGAGATGAGTCTTTAACCAGAAAAATGAATTTTCAACAAAGTAATTCAATATTTAATCGAGTAGCTGAATTTTTAACCAAGAAAGATTTTTCAGTCAAGTAGAAACGAAATTTTAACCTAGTTGTTAAATTTGCAATCCAGAAAGACGAATTCTTTACAAAACAGTTTATTTTCTACTCGAAAATATACATTTTCCACGAAAAATATTATTTACAACCAAATATAGTTGAATTCTCTAGCAAAATAGTTGAATTTCTAACCTAGGAATTGAATTATTAACCAAGAAAGACTAATAACTCAAAAAAAAAGTGTCAAGCAAATTTCCAAATTTTTAACCCAAGAAGACGAATTTTCAACAAAACAATTGAATTTTTTACCAAAAAGGAGGACTTTTTAACAAAATTCTTTAAGTTTCAACTACGAGTATATAAGATGAATTTTCAACCGAAAGTGGAATAATTTAATTTTCTGTTAGAAAAATTAATTTTGAACTAAAAATATGCAGTATGAACAATATAGTTTAATTTTAGACCAAAGAGATGAATTTTCAACCGAAAAATGGTGATTGCCCACAAGAAAGTTCAATTTTGAACCCGAAAATATGAATTTTCAACAAAAATGATGATTTTTCACCAAATAATTAAATTTTCTACAAAAGAGTTGAGTTTTTAACCAAGAAAGATTTTGTAGTCAAGAAGAGAACAATTTCAACCAACTTCTTGAATTTTTAAGTCGAAAAGAGGAATTTTCTACAAAACAGCGTAATTTTTAATCCAAAAATATGATTTTCAACCAAACAGGATGCCTTCGAGAAAATTCTTGAATTTTTAACTAAAGAAGATAAATTTTTACCAGAAAATTATTTATCTTACAGTATATATTTTTATGATATAATTTTCAGTAACAACAACTAATTTTCATTAAAAAAACAAGTATTACCAAAATAGTAAAATTTTCAATCAAAGACGTGAGTCTTTAACCACAAAAATTAATTTTTAACAGAGTAGTTGAATGTTGAACCAAGTAGTTGAATTTTCAACTAACAATTTTGCAATTTTGAATCAATAACAATTGAATCGAACCACAAAAGACGAATTTTCAAAAAATGGTTAAATTCTCCACCAAGGAAGATTCTTCAGTCAAGAAGAATAAAAACTTGAACCAAATTGTTGAATTTTCAAGCCAAGAAGTCGAATTTCTTACAAAACAGTTGAATTTTCAACAGAAAAGTTAATTTTCCACCGAATATTTGAATTTTCCACAAAAATAGTTGATTTCGGGATCCAAAAAGGCGAATTATCAACAGACCACCTCAATTTTCAACCAAGAAGGATGACTTTTAACAAAATTGTTGAATTTTCAAGTCAAAAAGTTGACTTCAGCCAAAAAGAATGAACTTTCAATCGGAAAGAGTTGGATTTATTTATTGGACTCTATTAACTTCAATTCGCATTCAAGTGAAAAAACGAAAAAAGTGAAAAAGATGGGAATGACTGTGAAGCCTGCGATAAATGAATAGATATTTTGATAATTTATATGTAGATTAAGGAGTAATACTTTAAGCAAACATTAAAATTAATTTTTAATACTTTTAAAATATAAAATTAGAAAACTGGAAATTTTGTTCAGAAAATAAAGTTAATTCTCCACTGCGCACTTTTTCATTTCAGAATAGACACTTTTATATCCGGACTTTAGGCCGAATTTTTTTCTTTCCGCCACTTTGAATGTTGAAATTATAATTTCAAGGATGTACAATTTATCCACCTTCTTGTAACACAAAATTTAGCTGAACACTTACAGAAATAAAAAGAAATCATTGCAACATGAAATTATAAGAATATTTTTCATTTGATAGCAATTTTGAGAAAAACCACTAGACTTTACCCAGGTAATACTTTTTTTCATTAAAAATCTAAAAAAACTTCAAAAAACCCGGACGGAAAACCGGACAAAGTGAAAAGCGCTGTAGGACAAAGTCGCATGCTTCAAAAAGAGGACATGTGCGAAAAAACTCGAACGGATGGTCACCCTAATTGTTAGAGTTAAAAATTTGATCAAGAACTGTATCAAATTTTCGATGCCTATCCTATCGCTGCCTCCAAATTTGGGGTATTACATTGATAAGAGAAGAGTGATTTTGTCATTTTTAAAATTACCATCTCCGAAATTTTTCAACATTTTTCAAGTTTTCTAGACTCATTTTAAAGGCGGAACTTCAATCTACTGGTTGAACAGGTTGAACTTTTGTCAAGTTTAAGACCCAAGAGACAGAATTTTCTGAGTTTGTATACTAAAGATGATAACTAAAAAAAATGTTATCGGAACTCAATCACAGGCTATACCTTTCTTCTTGAATCTATACCAGTATTTATCTGAAGAATAACATTGATTTAAGTTCAAAGGCTTTTTAATTTTCAAACTTTTGGATTTTTGTATTCTTATATTTTAAGTTCCTTCCACTTGAAAGCTTTGTGATACCTATATGAATGTAGTCAGGTGTAAAGAGTGAAACATAAGTAACCTACCAAAAAATTAGCAGTATGCAAAGCAAAGTCAAAATGGCTAAAAAGCAAAAGAAATTTAGTTTAAAGGTGAAAAAATGTATACTCAAAGTAACCGAAACAAAGGAGAAAAAACATTACATATTTTGAAAAATGAAACCAACTTATTTCTGAGGAGTTTTCTTTTAAATTACAACTCTTTTTTGAACTTCAAGAGAAAACTAACTTTTCCAATATGAATGGACTCGTTGTCTTTAAAAATTATATTTCAAAGTAAATCTTATACAGAAGTATTTTAATAATTAGTTCTTTTTCTAGTTTTCAAAGGGTTCAGTTTTCTTCTATAGAAAATTCAGATGAAGGATGATGAAAATATCAACGTGGGATTCATATTTTCATGGAAAGCAATAATAGAAGTTCCAATGTGATTTTAATTAAAGCATTTCAACATTTTAGAATTAAATTTCAATTTTACAATTTCTCATTTAGAAACCAGAAATATTCCTGCGTTGCATTTGATGGTTTGCGCATCAATCTCGAAAGTTCATATGTATTTATTGAACGTTTTTCGAAATATAAAATATTCCTCTGTTGGGATATCGCTTTGAAAAACATGATTTTCAAACAGAAAGTATATGAATATCCCAGGTATTTTACATTTAAAAATGCACGTAATAGAATACATGCTACATTCGAATTTGTTGTTCTTAAATCTATCATTGCTAAAAAGTGTAATACTATAGAGTATTATTTATTAAGATTTCATAAGATTGCAGAAGATTCCATGGATTATAAGAAATTCATTATAAAAAATCATTAGATAGAAAACGATCATAGGATAATCAGCATTGGAATAAATGATAGAAAAAAATTGATGGAATTATGTAAAGGATACAGAAACTACAAAGGAACGATTTATTATAGAGCACTTATAATCTCTTATGGAAGTGCACAAAAATCTAAGCCTAAAATAAAATTTAATTTATTTTCTAAAGTTCTCTAGAAATTCATTACAATCTCTCCAAATCTTTGGAAATCGTAAAAATCCATTAAAATGAGTAGAAATCATTTGAAATCCCTTGAATATAAATTAGATTAAACTTATTCATTAAAGTTCTCTGAAAAGAAGTTTAAATTCCTAGAAATTTTTTTAATTTCTTAAAATACTATAAAATTCCTTAAAACCTTTGAAATCGCTAGGAATCCTTCAAAATTTCATTCTCTACAACTTGTTTTTTCAGAAATCTCTAGAAATCCAAATTGAAATCCAAATTTCCAAAGATTTTGAGTGATTTTAAGTCACTTGAAATGTTTGGAAATAGTAAATATACATTAAAATGAATAGAAATCAGTCGAAGTCCCTTGTATATAAATTAAATTAAACTTATTCATCAAAGGTTTCTAAAAAAAACCGTTTAAATCCCTAGAAATTCCTTAAAAATTTTGCTTTAGAATCGAAATCTCTCAGAATCTCCTGAAATCTTACAAAATTCTTTGACGTCCCTTGAGATTTTTTAAATATTTTGAAATTCTTTGGAATCTTTCAAAATAACTTGAAAACTTCTTCTAAATAATGGCGATTATTTATTTTATTTAAAGCCTGATCGGATAAGAATGACAAAAAAGGAATTCTAAAAATTCGAAATTTTAAAAACTTACAACAGAGTATTGGCAGTAATACCAGGCTCTGTAACGCGAATTTTTAAGCATGGGACGGTATTTAGTTGATTCAATTCAATAGAATGTTTATAGCTCTCTCCATACAAAAATTTTTATCTTTGAGAATTTCTAAAATTTTATATTTTTCGTTTATGAGTAATTTTTCCTTTAATATTAAGAATATTGCAACATAATGGGTAACAAATTTGTTAATTTTGACAACCTGAATCGACTGATGTGTTTAGAAGCCCACTATGGTCAAATGAAATTATCATATATACAGATTTGTTAATATTTCAAATGTTTATAAGAAAAAAACTTACTTAATTTTGAGAATATATCAATATTGTTACTAATTTATTATTATGACCTATGGGAAATAAAAAATAAAAAATAACTGATAATAAGCAATAAGAATTAAGAAATAAATACGAAACGACAAATAATCAAAAAACGCAGGCGAAATCGCCTTTTCCATCCACTTAGACTTCTTTTACAATCTAAAATACCCTTTTCCATTCTCTCGAACTCCTTGACAACCCAAACTACTTTTTTTCTTCCTCTCAGTCGCCTTTTACAATCCAAAATTCCCTTTTACACCCCCTCAGACCCCTCTTACAACCCTAAATCCAATTTTCCATCCCCTTAGACTATTTTGAAAATCCAGAACACATTTTTTATCCCCTCAGACTGCTTTTACAATCCAAAATACTCTCTTCCATCCTCTCAAACTTCCTTTGCAATCCGAAACCCCCTTTTACACCACCTCAGACTGCTTCAATAACCCAAAATCCAATTTTCCATTTTCTTAGAAGTCTTTAGAAGTTCAAAATTACCTTTTTTCCATCCCCTCAGACTACTTTCACAATCCAAAATACTCTTTTCCATCCTCTCAGACTCCTTTACAACCCAAAATCCCCTTCTCCATCTCCTTGGACTTCTTTAAAAGTCCAAAATCACCTTTTTCATCCTCTCAGCTCATTTTGCAATCCAGAATCCCCCTTTACACCCCCTCAGACTCCTTTTACAACCTGAAACCAATTTTTTATTTCCTTGGACTTCTTTAAAAGTCCCAAACCCCTTTTTCTCCTCCTCTCAAACATCTTTTACAATCTAAAGTACTTTTTTTTCCTCTCAGACTCTTTTTGCAATCCAAAATCCCATTTTGCACCACTTAAGACTCCTTATACAACCCGAAATCCAATTTTCTATCCCCTGAGACTTCTTTAGAAGTCGAAAATCCCATTTTTTCATCCTCTCAGACTCTTTTTCATCCTCTTAGACTCCTTTTGGAATCCAAAATTCATTTTTACACAACTTCAGACTTCTTTATCCCTTTTCCATCTCGTTTGACTCATTTAAAACTCCAAAACCCCCTTTTTCCCATCCCCTCAAACTCCTCTTACATTTCAAAGTACTCTTTTTCTCCCTCTCAGACTCCTTTTGCAATCCAAAATCCTCTTTCGCACCACTTGAGACTCCTTATACAACCCAAAACCCAATTTTCTATCCCCTAAGACTTCTCGAGAAGTGCGAAATCCCCTTTTTTTATTCTCTCAGAGCCTTTTTTATCCTCTTAGACTCCTTTTGCAATCCAAAATCCATTTTTATACAACTTCAGACCTCTTTACCCCTTTTCCATCTACTTCGACTTCTTTAAAAGTCCAAAATCCCCTTTTTATCCCTTTGGACTCCTTTTACAATCAAAACTTCCCTTCTCCATCGCCTTAGACTCCTTTCGCAATTTAAAACACTCTTTCTCTCCCATTCAGACTCGTTTTGCAATCCCAAATCCCCTTTTACACCTCTCAGATTCCTCATACAAGCCAAAATCCAATTTTCTGTCCCCCAAGATTTCTTTAGAAGTCCAAAATCCCCTTTTTTCATCCCCTCAGACTCCTTTTACAATCCGAAATACTCTATTCATCCTCTCAGACTACTTTTAAAATTTAAAATCCCCTTTTACATCCCTCAGACTCCTTTTGCAATCCGAAATTCAATTTTCCATCTCCTTAGACGTCTCTAAAAGACCAAAATGTCCTCTTTTCATCCCCTCAGACTCATTTTACAATCCAGAATACTCTTATTCATATGCTCAGACACTTTTTGCAATCGAAAATCTACTTTCACACTCCCTTCAGACTCCTTCTACAATCCAAAATCCCCTTTCTTATCCCTTTGGACTCCTTTTGATTCTCTTTTCCATCCCCTTAGACTCTTTCACAATCCAAAACACTCTTTTTCTCCCATACGGACTCGTTTTGCAATCCCAAATCCCCTTTCACACCCCTCAGACTCGTTTTGTAATCCAAAATTTCATTTTCCATCCTCCTAGACTCCTTTTGCAATCCAAAATCCCTTTTTACACCCCCCCCCCCCCAGACACCTTTCGCAATTTAAAATTCAATTTCTATCCCCTTAGACGTCTTTGAGAGTCCAAAATCCCCTCTTTTCGTCCCCTCAAACTCATTTTATAGTTCAAAACACTCTTACCCATCCGCTCAGACTCCTTTTACAATCCGAAATCCCCCTTTATACACTCTCAGACTCCTTTTACAACCCAAAATCCTCTTTTGTGTCTCCTTAGACTTTTTCAGAAGTTCAAAACCTCCTTATTTCATTCCTTCAGATTCCTTTTACAATCCAGAATTCTATTTCCCATCTTCTCAGACTCCTTTTGCAAACCAGAATCCCCCTTTACACTCCCGCAGATTCTTTTTTCAATCAAAAATTTTCTTTTCATCCCCTTATATTCCTTTTAAAGTTAAAAATCCCTTTCTTTCTATCCCCTCAGACTCCTTTTACAATCCGAAACACTCTTTTCATCCTCTTGGACTCATTTTGCAATTCAAAATCCTCTTTTGCACCCCCTCAGACTCATACAAGCCAAAATCCAATTTTCTGTCCCCTAAGACTTCTTTAGAAGTCCAAAATCCCCTTTTTTCATCCCCTCAGACTCATTTTACAATCCGAAATACTCTTTTCATCCTCTCAGACTACTTTTAAAATCCAAAATACCCTTATACACCCCCAGACAACTCCTGCGATTCAAAATTTAATTTTCCATCCCCTTAGACGTCTTTAAAAGACCAAAATGTCCTTTTTCATCCCCTCAGACTCATTTTACAGCACAAAATACTCTTATCCATCTGCTCAGACTCTTTTTGCAATCGAAAATTTCCTTTTACACCCCCTTCAGACTCCTTTTATAATCGAAAATACCCTTCTTTCATGCCCTCAGACTTATTTTACAGTACAAAATACTCTTATCCATCGTCTCAGACTCCTATTGCAATCGAAAATTTCTTTTTACATCCCCTTCAGACTCTTTTTACAATCCAAAATGCCTTTTTTTCATCCCCTCAAACTCATTTTACAGTCCAAAATACTCTCATCCATCTTCTCAGACTCCTTTTACAATCCAAAATCCGCTTTTTTCATCCACTGAGATTCATTTTACAGTCCAAAATACTCTCATCCATCCCCTCAGACTCCTTTTGCAATCCAAAATCCCTCCTCACATACTCTTAGACTCCTCTTACAATTCAAAATCAACTTTTCCATCTTCTTAGACTTCTTTAAAAGTCCAAAATCCTCTTTTTTCATCCCTTTAGACTCCTTCTGCAGTCCTAAATCTCCTTTTACACCCTCTCAAACTCCTTTTAACATTCAAAATTCCCTTTTTCCATCCCCTCAGACTTCTTTTACAATCCAAAATTCTCTTTTCCATCCTCTCAAACTCAATAATTCTTTCAAATAATTATATTTATCTGGGAAGTATCTGTAATATATCAACCATTTCAAATTTCGCAAATTAGTAAAAGTACTGAAATTTAAAATTTAAAATTTGTCATATTTCCTGAAGACATACCACTAAGGAAAATTAACTTTTACTACCAATACAAATTTCATAAATAAATAAGTATGGAATGGATTATCATTTTCAGGTATTGCGTTCTTATTCAATAAAGAACAAAGTTTATCATAGCAGTCTTTTATCATGATCGAAGGAAATATATCAGCCCAATTCTTGTCAATGAATTATTTTTTTATAACAAAACAATCTTTTATAAGGAAGCATAGAGTTCATGAAATGATCACATTTAAAGATACACCATATCGTGAACGAGCCCACCAAACTACTTTGCAGAGATTTTTCTATACGCATTAATGCCTTTATTATAAGTATTATGATACTAATAAAATTGATGAAAATGTAATTAGTTTATAAATTTGGTAGATTGGTATTCAGAGTAGAGATTTGGGTAATGAAATAAACTGGAGTCAATCAAAATCGAAGGCTGTACAAGCATCTACTTCGATGGCCATGATTAAAGCCTCAACGTTTCCCAAAGCAAGTTCTAGGGCGACATACAAGATTTGATATAGATATTAATTTCACTTTCTGCTCTACCGACACTCAACTAATTAGCTATTAATATTGAAGAGACTTTCTCCACACAGAGGCTTTTAAAAAATCTTCGGAACCAACGTTCTTTATTCCTTGTATTTTTTTAAATTAAATATGAAAGAAGCTCACTAATTTGACATCTTTTCAGTACCTACTTTGGAGCTCATTTCCATAAACTCTAACAAAATCATTCATAATTTCTCAAACGAAATTACTCTCCCTAGTTGATTTTTATATATTCAGTTGCACAATTTCAAATTCTGGTACCCTTTGTAATAAGCACGATATATTTTTATGAATTATCCGAGATTGAAAAAAAGGTTTCGTTGAATATATTAATATTTATAAGATTCAGTGATACTAAGCGAACCATATCCAGAGAAAATTCACCCCTCGGGTTTTCTCCAATCATCTTGCCAAATATCCAGTGAAATAAAAGGAACCTTTTTATTATTCCAGACTTACAAGGAATCATTATTCTGTTTTTCTTCCGCATAGGGAAAGCATTTTTTATATTTTGAATCAGGTTTCTAATCAGAATAAAAAATCCGATGTGGGTATTTTTCAATATGCTGGAATCTTTAGAGATTATTAGAGGTCTTCTTTTCTCTTTTCGCAATCCCATAAGCCCTAATCAAATATTCGCATAAGTTTATGCCTCTGTTTTGTTTTATCCTGTGTGGAAATCGGCCCACGTTAGCCCGATTCATAATTAGACGCCAATTTGGGCCCAACGATGTAGCTCAGTTAAACTAAAAATTGGAATTAATTAACAAATAATTTTAATTTTCAATAAAATAAATTAAAAATTATTTTGGTTATACTGGTTAAATGAATCAAGAATCTATTAGTGGCTAATCCCTGTAAAAGCGCTTATTTTCTGATGTTTATAGATGACGCGTTTCGATACAGATCTGTATCCTTATAAAACACGATATTTTTTAAATACCATTGTACATGTAGTATTATTTATAACCTAGCAAGAAACAAAGAAATGTAATGCTAAAAGAGAAAAAATATATTTACTTCATCAAAGAAATTGGAGATAGTTGAAAATAATTAAAATGATATTGTTTCATAAAGAAAACAGAAGTTGATTTGCATTACAAGCATAATAATGCTTATTTAAAAATAGCATGTGAAAATCAGACCAAATGAATAACATCCACAAAAAATATGGATTTGAAATTTAATGCCATTTTTTCAGGAAAAACTTATAATCCAATAAACTTTATTAAATAAACATTGTAGAAAATTTTATAAATCGCAGGTAAATATACTGGATTATCTTAAAGAATAAATAGTTATGTACATTTTTAAACGATGATTAAAAGCGGACATGTGCCACTTATGGGTTAAACGTTATTACAGCTTTCAAGGTTAAGTTAAGAAGTCATGTGATATTTCTACCCGGGAAAATTGGCAATTTTCAAATTTTGATATGAGAAATGAGACTGTGGTATATAATACCTAAATTTTGAATATCAGTTCTGTAATTTATTGCATTTTTTATGTAAATCATTGCTAAAGTTAATCTCTTATCTTCGTTCGGCTCCATATTCAAAATTTTAACATTTTTAATATTCAAATCAAAATTATAATAGTTTGAACAGACATGCTTTGCTGAAACTGTATTATCTTTGTTTTTTTCCACAGATTTTTTATGTTCTTTAATTCTAACACCAAAGTGTCTGCAGGATTCTCCAATGTATGTCATCTGGCAATTCAAACATGATATTCTATAAATGATATTTACTTTATGAAATTTATCAATTAAGTCTTTAACATTTGAAAAGAGAACTTTATTAAAAATATTTTCAACATAAAAAACAATTCGAATGTTGCTCCTTCTACTGAAAATTCTGAAAATAATTCCGCCGAGACCACTAATATATGGCATTACAATAATTTTCTTTTGATTTGCAAGATCTGTAATTTATTTATTTGTATTTTTTGATTCTGTATTAGTTTTACAACGTTGAGCTATTTTCAATTTTGTCAAATCTATGGGATACCCATGGTTTAATGAGGTTTTTTCACAATGTTTAAATTTTCATTGTGAAATCTAGTAATTAATGTATCGTCTATGTATCTATAATAAAAGATAATTTATTGGTCTAAATTATTTAAAATTTCTTTTCCAATATTTTACATAACAATATTTATTTATCATAGCATATTTACCACAGCACAAATGGTAATTCACCTAGGTTTTATGGCTTACCAAAAACTGCATAAAACAAATGGTCCTCTGAGATCTATTATTTCTTTTCTAGGCTCACCGTTACATAATACACCCAAATGTTTAGCTAAATCTTTACAAAAAATTGTAAGTAAAACTGATTATCAAATTAAATACGGCTGGGATTTCAAACAAAAAACTGATCAAATTAACATTCCTCATGACTACAAAATTGTATCACTTGACGTTATTTCAATGTATACAAATATATTCTGGAAAGTAATTCTAAACTCCATGAATAAAAAATGGAAATAATTAAAACAATATACTTTTTTAAATAAAAAATACTATAGTGCAATTCTCAGTTTATGCCTGGAATCTTCTCATTGCAAATTCAATAATTTTTTTACAAACAGACATTTGGACTTCCTATGGGTCACCAATTTCAGCAGCAGCTTCGAATATTGTTATGGAAAATATTCGAAAAGAAATTTTAAATAATTTAGACTATCAAATTACCTTCTATTATAGATACATAGACGATACATTAATTTGTCTTCCAAAAAATAACGTAGATGATATTCTTCAAAAATTTAACTCAGCCAATGAAAAACTAAAATTCACTATTGAATTAGCAAAGGGAAATAAAATCAATTTCGTAAATTTAAGACTCACAATTGAAAATAAAAAAATTATAACTCATTGGTATAGAAAACCTGTATGGTCAGGACGTTTTCTTAATTTTGCTTCACATCATCCAATTTATAATCAAATTGATGTCATTGTTGGTCGAGTTGACAGAGCGATAAAATTATCAGATATTGGAGTTCACAATGAAAATTGAAATATTGTGAAAAATACTGCATTAAAAATTGGTATCCTATAGATTTGTTTAAATTGAAAATAGCTGAACCTTATAACACTATTACAGAATCAAAAAATACAAATAAACAAAAATATCACATGACATCTTAACTTAACCTTGAAAGCTGTTATAACGTTTAACCCATAATTGGCACATGTCCGTCTTTAATTATTGTCTGAAAATGTAACTATTTATTTTTTAAGATAATCCAAGATATTTTCCTGTGATTTCTAAAATTTTCTACAATGTTTATACAATAACGTTTATTTGATTATAAGTTTTTTCTGAAAAATGGCATCGAATTTCAAATTCATATTTTCTGTGGAGGTTATGTATTTGGTCTAATCTTTACATGCTATTTTCAAATGAGCATTATTATGCTTCTAATGCGAATCAACTTTTGTTGTCTTTATGAAACAACATTATTTCAATTATTTTCAACTATCTCCAATTTCTCCGATGAGGTAAATATATTTTTTCTCTTTTAGCATTAGATTTCTTCGTTTCTTCTGAGGTTATTAATAATACTACATGTACAACGATATTTAAAAAATATCGTGTTTTTCTACTTCAACGATCTTTTGTTAAGAAAAATGATTTGATAAGGATACAGATTTGTATCGAAACGCGTCAGCTATAAACATCAGAAAATAAACGCTGTTACTGGGAATAGCCACTAACAGAATCTTGATAAATAATTTTAATTATATGAGAGGCTAGATGCAATTCCACCCAAATACTGAAATTTCTTTAATTGTTACGAATTTTTAATTATTAAAACTCCTGTTAATAGAGCCAATAAGAGTTTTATTGCGGGCTTGGGAGAATGATAAATCACCCCTATGGGTTAAAAAATATCGAGCGATTGAAGCAGGAGTTAAAGCAACATTTGAAGAAAACTCGAGTGCTGATGACGTTTTATTGAAAACTTGACTGAGCAGTGGAGGACTAGTCATAGGTTGGGATACAGGAAATCCTGCAGGCGCTCACGCTGCCGGCGTCCCCCTGAGCATCTCAGTGCCACAAAGAAATCATTTTTATATTATTTAGGTATTTCTAGGATAGTTAAAGAAACATTACAAGAATATGAATGGTGTATTTGCAGAGAAATTAGTTTGAACTTTTAAAAGTTCCGTTCCCGACTGAATGAGGGCGCCACCTCAGTCTTCCACCTTCAAAACACTGTTTAATAAATGAAACATTTCAAGCGAAAATTGATCGGATATGTTGTGTGCGGATGCTGGATAAAGCCCTATATAGTTTTCTCGCAGAGGAAAGAAAATTTAAACAACAACTGAAGCATCGATCCCATACACCATTGTCCACGAATTCCTATAAATTCTTAAAAACATAACAAAAATTAAAATTTGATAATTCTCTACGAATCATTTTTGTGCAGAGAATGCATTTTCAATCGTGAGTTTTTGTTTAAAATGTATGCCAAACCACATATTGGATTGCGCTTTTTACTCATTGGTTATTGGTAAAAGTAATATAAGATGGATAGTAGGGTGACCCAAAAGAATGAAGCATGTTTATTTTGGCTGCCTCATCCCCGTATTTTCTTTCAGTTGGTGCAAAAATAATTTTCCAATTTTTGATAAATTTGGCCTGCGTAAAACAATAAGTATGACAATAAAATTATGGTAGGCATCATTGAAAATAATTTCCCATTATTTTCATTTAGGTGTTTTTGGCCTTCATGATTAAAAATGGCATAAAAAAGTTAAAATGTGCCCCATTGATAGAAAAATACCCTGGAACTTCAAAAAACTACTCTAAAACGATATTATGCTTCCTTCACAGTTCCACACATAATTTCTCATAATAGAAGTTCCAGGATGACTTCAGTAATATTGTTTAAATATTTCAGAGTTTTTTATATAATTTAAAGACATTTCGAATTCCGGTTTTGGGAGCTTGAACCTGTTGAAAAAATGTATAATACCGCCTTTTTGCGGAAAGTGTGTAACTCTTTTACTTTAGGATGTCAGAAATGAGGCTGGGAATCACTGAAAAGTAATATCACCTTATACAAACTAGGGTAATACCCTTAGAAGGCAATAACTATCATCTGCAAAAAATTAAAAGTTATATTCTGTTATTTTTTTATTTCCAGGCGCAGCTCTTAATATACTTAGGTTTTTCAATAAATTTTCATCACAACTGAGAATCAGAAAAAGCTTTGTTTAACCGAATCACCTTGCAAAATTAGGAAAGCATGAAAATATGGGTTTCTTATGTGTAAAAGTGAATTCATCAAAATGGTATTAAAAGAAAAACGATTTTTGAATTTTAAGATGCCTTATAGATTTATTCAAAAACCTACTTCGTCTTGAACGGTCCGTCTTAAAATAAAAAGGGAAGTGAATAGAATTTCCTATCCTTTAAAGAGGGTTATTGTTTTTCTTTCTTCTTGTAAAATAGTTACTCACTTTACGCAAAAACGGTTTTGTCCTTTTTGTCCAGATTGCCATCTATATTAAAAATACGTTTGATAAACATAAAAAATTGTCACTATTTAGTAAATGCTAATTCACCCTCAGAGTTTGAATGTTTTTTCAAGTTTACAGAAATTTCAAAAAGCCTTCAGAATATTTCTCGAAGTGCCAAGATACTTAACAATCGATTTAACTACATTAATGGAGGTCAAACTATGGAGCATAACAACCTTCCCATTGAGGAGAATACGTTAGACAA
>JAUMHM010000085.1:26696463-26711919 GCA_032362435.1 Melikaiella ostensackeni
AGACCAGAACCGAACGAGTTACGCTTACCCCGAAAGGGATTTGGCTTAATGGTATAATAATAATAATAATAAAAAAACTTGCCATTCAGATTAAATGACAATGAGCCAACAATCAATATAAATTATTATTTCAAATACCCAGTTCCAATCCTTGAATAATTTGCGCAAAATTCCATTGATTCTGAACGGAATAGGAAATTCGCTGTCGAAATTTTAAGACCATTAAGTCGAGTTTGTGAAGCTGAGAGAGTAAAAGACTTATTATAACTTGTTTCACAAACAATGGACTAAACTTATTTTTAGTGGATTCAAATACGCAAACGTATCGTGACGCGAAACAGGTCTCTTTCCTGAAAAATACATTTGAAAATTCTGTTGGCTCCCTCCATGGCTTATTTTTCAATATTTTCCAGTGTTTTTGAATATTCCTTACGTGCAGTGGGCATTTTTTCTATTGATAACACACTTCACGATGAGTATTTTTTTTAGCATTTTATCTTCAGAAAAACATCGATTTTTCAAAGGCCTTACTTTGGAAGAGAACAGGTTTTCCGAATTTGCGCAGCAAATTTTTAAGAGTTTCGTCTATCAGTGCTGTAAAAGACTCAAATTTCATATCAAGAGTCCTTCCTGAAGCAGTCGCTAACGTATCGTGGCGCGAAAGAGGTCGCTTTTCTAAAAAATGCATTTAAAAATTCTAGTAGCTTCGTCCCAGCGCTTATTTTTCAATATTTCCCAGTGTTTTCAAATATTCTTTATGTGCAGTGGGTATTTCTCCTATTGATAACACAATTCACGATGAGTATTTTTTTTTTGTAGCATTTTATCTTCTGTGAAACATTAATTTTTCAAAGGCCTTAGTTTGGAAGAGAACAGACTTTCCAAACTTACGCAGTAAATTTTAAAGAGTTTTGTCGATCAACCCTGTGGGAATCTCAAATTTCATCTCAAAAGTCCTTTATTGAACAGTCGCTAACGTATCGTTTTTTAAAAATTGAATTTTTTAAAATGAAAATTTAGGGAAGTTTCTAAACTTCTTAAGTCTTTATTCACGGTTGAGAATTCTTATCACGTTTTTGGAGCAATGATTGGTCCTTTTCCATCTGAGCCTCCAAACTGCACGACATTGGTGCCCCCCTCAGTGTACAACACAAATCGATTATAACTCCTTTGGTTCTAGCTTGGTTTTCATACTTTCTTTTGCATGACCGAAGTTTGGTGGGACTGACATTATAAATGGACACTCAAGCTTATGACAATTTAGCTGTTTTATTTGGACATGATTTTATATGTATGGAATAAATTTCTTGCATCAAGTTGTAGTTGGGTATATACATTCAATAATGAATAATACAAATAATAATGCAGCTTTGGATAAGATTGACGCTTATGTTGAGGAAAGGCATGTCCTCGGAAAAGTTTCATACAATGAGTGTAGATTGGGTGTTTGGAATGCTAAAGGTCTAAATGACCTCAAAGGAAAGGAATTGCGGGATATAATGCGCGTAAGGAAGCGAGATATCTTATGTGTTTCAGAAACAAAGAAGAAGGGATGTGAGGTAAGAAAGATAGAAAAAAAGACTCGAACTTTGGTCAGGAGTAGATAATGAATCATATGGTAGCCAAGGAGTCGGTCTGATTATGAATGAAAGAACAAAACAACACGTCAAGAATTATAAATGTGTATCTCCTAGATTACTATGGATCAGAATGAGAGTGGGAATAATAAAGCTATTTATTATAACGAGCTACGCTCCAGTTGATGGTGACAGTAGGAACTCGTTAAATGCTATTTTAGGTACTTGCGATCCTGGCGAAAGAATAATTTTACTCGGAGATATGATTGACTGGGTTGGTGTAAAACGCGAAGATACCGACAGGGTACTGGGTTATGCCAGAGACCCAAAAACGAATGGTAATGGGGATAAATTGATTAGCTTATGCTTAGAAAAAGGCTTGTTCATTAAAAATGCTTGGTTCAGACAAAAAATGATCGACATGTATACTTGGTGCAGAGGCGAAAGCCACAGTATGATTAACTTTGTTGTAGCGGATGAGAGACTGGGAGGACTTGTGAGGGATACAAGGGTCATCACGGATGAGAAATATCTTATATTGGCATATAATTACTGGATAATTTTTTTTCAAAACGTGTGCATTCTTTCGGCTACAATTAACATTGAGGCTTATTTATTGTCAAGAGAAGTGCCCATTCAAACCATTGGTTTTAGCACAGTTAACTTCTTTAATCAAAAAAATATATCGATTCATGAAGCATATTGTATAAATTTCATGAAACAGTTCCACGTTCAGCAAAGTATCATCAATTATTCAGTCTTTTGAAATAGAACATAATATGGATTATTTGTTAGACAAGATTAGATTAGATTTTTACTCCATGTATATCCTTTTCTTGTTTTCACATATCTAAAATCGACCCTCCCACAGGAAATCATCAGACATTGAACCCTTTTTGCTTACTTTTGTTCCCAAAATCCTCAATTACCCCAACTCTCATAATAAGCCGTTCTAATAATAAAACGTTCAATTCTGTAGATTTTTTCAATCTCTAAGATCCCCTACTGTCTGCGGCCGGATTTTTATTAAAAGCGCTCGCACTCGCCTGACCATTTGGTCATGGGAGTGGAAAAGTGCCGAAAAACCAATATGTACTCCTGAGCGCAGCCGGTTACCAACAGACGATTCCCAGATGTAGACATCCGATAGCATCGATTGCCCACAACACGACTAAGCGAGAATCCCGAACGGTTATCAATCCGAGCGCTACCCGCCCCCGTACGTGCTTAACATTCGAGATCTTGACGAGTCGAAAGTCAACATCCAACTACTGCTGTCGATTTGGATCATTTATTAGATTAAAGTCAATAGTAATTTATGTCAATTTTACAATAATTCAAAATGTTGTAAATTCCCCATGGCATTTTATTATCATGATGGGATTTAATTTCATGGTACAATAATGATAATGAATATATATATTTATTTTAGAGACGCGAAAGGTTTTCGGGAATCCGAATCGCCATTATTCTTACGGTTGTCAACTTTTTTGCAAAAAATTGAGATAGAAGGGATTTCCACGGAATGGACGTTCTGTGCCTACGTTTCATCTGTGATATACGTTCAAACCTGAAAAAGTGAGTATTTCACTGATGTATGACAGGTAACAAATGTTCCTTGCCTTCTTGAAAATATTTCGTTTGCGTGTCAAGATAATTATCTTTTTGATTCAAATTCCTTTTTTACCTTATATGACAAATTTTCATAAAACTTAAAATAGGGTTTATCTCACTTTTTAAAATTAATCATTCTAGTGGACAATTTCGAAATTGAAACGTCTCAAATGAAACAATTTCATGGTGTCGAAAACAGAATTCAACATTTTGAATTTCGATTGATTAAAAATTAGGAAAATAAAAAAATAATCATGTTTTAACATCGTAAAAATATAGAAACTGTAAAATTGAAGCGCGCTTTCACAAAATTGAGTTTTTAAATATTGAGCATATCCCAAATATCTATTACGAGCCTTTTCAATTCGAAAATCCTCTAACTGAAGATATTTGCAATTAAGAATTTTCAAAATAAGATCAAAATCTAAAAATATCCATTTGAAATGTTTTACACTTTTTAACTTAAAAATTGTTTAATTCCATACCTTTATAGCTACAAATTCTGAATAAAGCGTTATTTTTAACTTGCTTTCTGTTCTTTTCAGTTGCTTTCAGTTCAGTTTTTTTTGGAAATGCCCATATAGTAAGATATTAAAATATAAAAAAAAGTTTTAATAACATTCAAATATTTACCCAATGATCACATTCCCTATTTGTTCCATAAAAAAACAAAAGAGTTTTCTATAAAATTTGCTACATTCAGGTGACATAATTAATCTATATAACAAGAAAGGTAACAGTGTTACGTATTATTGTTACAACCTAGTTATGTAATTGATCCAGAACTGTGTAAGAACTGTACTATAACAATTGTCATTTGACTGTTACAGAAGCGCAGTGTCACAGACGTTCTTTAACATTTCTCATACAGGTTAGATTGGTTCTATAATACATGTCTTTGAGGGCATCTGAAGTGGGCGCTAAGTATTACTTTCCGCCCGGGGACTGAAGAAGCAGGCATAAAAAGCTACTTTGCGCCCGTTTTGTTTCCGGGCGTAAAAGGCTACTTTGCGCACACTTGACATGCAAAAAAGGCATATTTTCGATGCAGGTTGGACAAAAATGGTGTTTCCTATAGTTATCAGGGAGCGTCCATCAATTACTTTTTCAGAGGTCTGGAAAATCTTACGAATCTTTACTGGAAGGCGAGTTTGAATCATTTCTTACGTAAGTTTCTTTTTCCTGGAATCTTGTGTACACCTTTCATAAAAATCCCTAAATCAGAATCAATTTTTCATTCAAAACACGTGGATATCCCTTAAAATGTCTCAAAATCGGTTATAATCTTTGAAGTTCCGTGACATATTTCGAAATATTACGAGAACCCTTGAAATCTATGGAATCCCTTCAAACTCCATTAAAGTACTTTGGAAGCCATTAAGATTCCTTGAAAGCCTTTTAAATCCTTTATGATAATCGGAAATCTTTCGAAATTCCGTTCAAATCTTTGAATTATTACAAAATTTTCTGAAATCCTTTGATATAATTTGGAATATCCTGAAGTCCTTTGAAATCCTTTAAGATCTTTGCAAATCTTCTGAAATATTATGAAATTCCTTCAATTCCCTTCAAATTTTCGAAATCCAATTCAAATCCCCTGACATCCTTCAAAATTCCTGCCAATGCTTCGGTATCTCTTGAAATCGTTTGAAATCCTTTGAAATCCCGTGACTGCTCTTACAATATTTCGAAATCTCTTAAAATCCTTTGAAATCCCTAAAAATCCTTTGTGATCAGCGTAAATCGTTCTCAAGTCCTTTGAATCCCACAAAATCCTTCAAAATCTGTCTAAATCCTTCGGTATTTCTTAAAATTCCGTCAAATCTCTTGAAAACTAATTAAACTCCTTGAAGATTTTATATCTTCGAAATCCTTTGAAATTCATTAAAATATCAGAATCCGTGAAAATATTTTCGAATATCTTGGAATCCCTTCAAATATATTAAAATTCATTAAAACACTTTAAAAGCCATTAAAATTTCTCAAAATGCCTTAAAATCCTTTATGATATTCGGAAATCCTTTGAAACTTCGTTAAGTCATTCAAAATCTTACGAAATCCTCTAAAATCCGTGGATATACTTTGAAATCACTTGAAATCCCTTAAAATCTTTAGAAATCTTTGCAGATCTTTTGAAATTCCGTGAAATCTTTTGATATATTATGAAATTCCTTTAAATCCCTTCAAATCGTCGTGATCCACACAAAATCCCCTGACAAACTTCAAAATTCGTGAAAACGCTTCGGTATCTCTTGAAATCCTTCCAAATCCTTCAAAATCCAGTGACTTCTTTTGAAATACCTCGAAATCTCTTAAAATCCTTTATGATATTCGGAAATCCCTTGAAATTCCGTCAAACCTTTTGAAATCTTACGAAATCTTCGTAAATCCGTGGATATACTTTGGAATCTTTTGAAGTCTCTTGACATACTTTGAAATTCTGTTAAATCGTTTTAAATCTTACGAAATCGTCTAAAATCCGTGGATATATTTCAAAATCTTCTGAAATCCCTCAATTTTTTTATATCCTTTAAAATTCGTGAAAATACTTTGGTACCTCTAAAAATCCTTTGAAACTTCATGAGTTTTTTAAAATATCTGGAAACCTCTCAAAATCCCTTGGAATCCCTTCAAATTCTTTGAGATTCCAGAGAATCTTAGAAATCGCGTGAAATCTTCAAAATCCTTTAAAATCTCTAAAAATCTTGACGGCCCTTAAAATATTCTAAAATCGATAAGAATACTTTGAAAGCCAATAAAATGTCTTCAGAAATCCAGGAAGCCAATAGCATTCCTCTAGAAATTTTACGGAATTCTTTAAAATCGATGGACATACTTCGGAATCTTTTAAAATCTCTTAAAATCATTTGAAATCCCTTGAGATCTTCGAAACCGCTTTGAGTCTCTTAAAATCCCGTAAGATCTTTTAAAATATCATGAAATTCCTTCAAATCACACGCAGTTTTTTTGGTGGGATTTCATTCATTTTTTCGCAGTAATAACAAATCCACATACAGTGATAAATTTTTCTAACAACATTAAAATAAAATTGTAATCTACAGTCGACTTTTTCTTAGGCATTTTTTTCAATTTTGGGGTCAACGGATTCCTCTAATTCTTAATTAATATCATCAAACTTATAGATTAATTGAAACGGAAAATGCCAAACGGTGCTAAGTCCAATCAACCAAATTTTACAGGAGAGACGAAAAACCTTTCTAAAGGAACAATTTACAGCCAATTGAGTAAATTATTGCTGTGTCGGTGAGTGAATCAGTTTATTAATCACTGTGTAAAAAAATAGGTGGCGCTAAATTTGCATCTAATAATTCAATGAAAATGGCGATGGACTTAGCACAATTTAGCTTCTCCTGGTATCATGAATGAAAGTAATACATAAATCGTTAAGAAAATCATATGAAATACATATTTTCATTTATTTCATTAACAAGCAACACTATTCAACATAAGAGAGGAAAATTTATAATACAAGTACAACATTTGTTAATTTTGGTAATCATATCTCCAATTGTTAAATACTTGTAAAAATCCTACAATAACAGTAGAATAAAAAAAAGTTGAATACATATTTTAGTATACTTCATTCATTTAGTTTGGATTTGAAATTTTTAAATATTTGAATACAGCGAAATACTAAATTTTAGAGTAAAAAAATTGCAAAACCTATCAAAAAGTTCGCTGTAATAGGTGTAAAAAACGAGAAAGTATAATTTTTGAAGAAAATTCAATTTCATCAAAAATTGGACTTAGCACCGTTTAGCATTCCATGCTGCAATTATTGTGAACAATTTTCTCTAAGAAGCTGGTAAAAAATTAGTATAACTTTGTCGATGATAGATTTGTATATTTTTGTTACTTAAAATTGAATGAAAATTTATGAATTCAAATTGATGGTTAAACGAAGCAAGGGAAGATGGCATATGTGCACGTTATTCACTATATTTATGCAAAGTTTCATCGAAATCGATCGACTAGCTGTTGGTATGTCTGTATGTTAAAAGTAGTAAATTTTTTGATGAATTCAAATTTAACTCCATGATATGATTATGGATCACTTTCTCCATTCCACTTTTAATGTTCAAAATCATTTATGTTACAGATAATGATTCCCGGTAGCAATTTTTTTCGCATTTCATCCTTCATGATAGATTTTTTTTCTCATACGGGTATTTAGAATCTTCCTTTACTTTTTTTATCATACTTTGCGGCGATTCGCTATCGCGAATATCGATAAGAACGAACGAGAAAACATAAAAAATAAATGTAAAAATGTAATTTACAATTAATAAAGAATTCACCAGATGCGGAATGACATCCTTCAAACCAAAAAGACCTCAATGATGTTAGATGAATTCCCACGACATTTCGACTCCTTACAGACAGGTTTATGGGACACTCATGGGGTCTCCCACATCACCAGTTTTAGCGGATCTTGCAATGCAGGATTTAGAAGCAACAGTCATAAAAAATGTAGATTTCACCATCCACACATATTTTACATACTTAGATGATACTTTCATTATTATACCTTGAGATAAATTAGATTATGTACTACTAAAGTTCAATTCTTATCATCCTAGGCTTAAATTTACACATGAAATTCGAAACAACAACTCAATGCATAAGTATTATATTGAACACATTAAAAATACTTTGTTTTTTAACAATTATCCAATGAAATTTGTTCAATTGCATATTAATGATAAAATGAAAGCACTTGAAGAATCTAACACAGAACAATTAAATTTGTATCCGGTCCATAATGTACATTTCCAATTTTTTTTATTTCTGTACCTTTCCATGGTAGACTATCGTTTGAAGTTAAAAAAATTTTGAGTGATTCTAACATTAAAACTGTTTTAGGATTAACTCCAAACTTGACAAGTTCATAGAATTAGCGAAAGATTGATTTGATAATTCTCAGCTGACTAATGTAGTATATAAAATTGTTTGCTTGAACTGTCATAAGTGCTATGTAGGCAAAACTGGCAGATTACTTTCAACTAGAACTAAAGAACATCCTGATAATTTTTGACGCAATTCAAAGAACTATAAAGTAATTGCTAAACATCAAGTTGAAACTGGTCATCAGTTTGACTAAAAACATGTTTTAGTTTTACACCATGAGCCTTATATGTTTAACAGACTTGTTGCTGAAAAGTTCTTTATTAAAAACAAGGTGAAAAATGTTTTAATATTATAGCTGACCTTACTTTTTACAGTCCATTATACAACATAATTTTAGATTGTTTAATTTTATCTCCAATGTTTTGACAATTTTTCACTGAAATTGTTATTTAATTTATTCGTTTCTCATATTCAATATTACTTCGACTATCAAAAAAATTATCTGTTTTTAATCTATGAACCCTTTTTTGATCTGTTGTTGCGGCATTGTCAGTCTAGTTATTTTTGTCGCATCATTTACACAATTTGAAATTTCTTGCTTTTTTAAAAATAGTAATCATCCACTAGGGTGGCCAGATGGCTTGGTCGAAAAAGCAGGACATTTGCCTACTTCTCACCTCTTCCATCACTACGCCCCCCCCCCCAGAACCAATTTAACTTTGGGCGCGTTGTTTGAAAACTGAAGGGGTTATTACACTCATACATGAATAAATCATACAAAAAACTATTTTGAGTTCAAAATTTTCATTTAGGCAATGCAATAATACAAACTGTACATTATTTCCCATAATTCTCGGAGCTACCTATTTTTGTTAACAAATCGACATTTCCCTTTCTCCTTAAATATTAGTGAAATTCGAGACATGATATGTTTTTAAAGGTTAATTGAACAGTTATAATACTTTCAATTGTCCCAAGCGACATTCGATTCCGTTCATCACTCCACTGAGTATTTATAAGATGGAAAATACGTTCGCCATTGGAGTTATACCTAGGAATGGCAAAAAATATTAAGCTATTTTCAAAACTTTCGAATAGGATGCATAATTTCTGTTCGTGGTAAAGAAATCACAAATCTTGGACCTTAGGGTACTACTTCCATACCTTTAAATGCTGACGATCAGCTTCAGCAAGTACAATTTCCATAAGAGCAGTGCTGCGCGAGCGCAACTGTCGTGACCAATGAGTTCACTTCTGGCAACTCCGAGTGATTGCGTCATCAGTCAAACGTTATTCCCCTACACCCCTCAACAGTGATCTCAACTTTGGCATGTAAAACATGCCAAGGTTGGGATCACCGGCCTCATCATGAGACTTCGCCCTCAGAAATTGTGAACAAAATTCAGGTTCGCGCAATAAAAAACGCGAAATATTATGAAAACCATGAAAAAGCAGGACATCGCTCACAAGAGCAGGACAGCGCGACATCTGGTCACCCTACCATCTGCTATGCTCCTTTCTTTTCTGCTGGGTGGCAGCAATTGACTATGGTGAGAGAGAGGGATGGGCGTGTGTATCTATCTCGTTGGATAGAAAGAGAGCGAATGATTAGGGAAGCGAATCTGGGGATTTCCACAAGAAGAGTGAGAAGGAGTGTCTTTAGGGAATTGGTGAGGAATAGTTTAGGCCGCGTACTGTGGGTGCCTAGGGGAATTTATCTTGGGAGATATAAGAAGATGAGGCGACGATGTAGACGAAGCAGAAGGGTCTGGGGAATTACCATAGGGAAGAGTGAGAGATAGCGTAATGTGACCTGATGTGTAAGTCGTAATCGCTTCGTATTCGGTCGGCGATTAGTCTTACGGCAGGGAAAAGGCCCAACGAGAACAGATGGCATTCCAACCGTCTCAGTGGAACGAATCAGACGGCATTCCAACCGAATCATAAGTGGAGGATGAAGGGCTTAAAGTAATTCCGGATTTTGAAAGACTGATGAATCAAACGAGGACAGATGGCTTTCCAACCGTCTCAGCCAAACGAACCAGATGGCATTCCAATCGATTCGTAAATGGAGGATAAGACAGAAAGGGGTTTTAAACAGTTTTGATATAATCGGGAATTTCTTACCATTTTGAAAGCGAATGTCAAATTTTATTCAGGATCGTAGATTTCTTTTTACAAGGTTTCGTGGTGCAGCGTTTCTGTGTCAGCGATCATTCTAAAGTTGGAAGCCAACCTTAGGAGGACCTACAGTAGGCTACCAGCCGTAGGGTTTAATGTTAGAGCTGGTTACCAGCCCTGAACACACTCATGATTTTGCCTGAAGCACGCCCTTTTATCGCGAAGGCTGCGTGGGAGGCCGCGCAGGGAGGGGAGAAAACTAGTGGAGGGAGATGCGCGCGTTGAGTTTCGCCCGGGCGCTGTACTCGCGGTCTCTGCCTACACCAAAGTTCTGCTACTCCGCTGGCGTGGAGAGGAAGGTGCGCCTGCCTTACCCTGACATGGACATACTAACGTGCGTAGATATGTCCGTACCAGGGCAAAGAAAGCGTCTTCGTTTTCTTGTAATAGGGGGCGCTTCAGCTGAATCCTTACTTAAAACTAGTCCTAATATTAAACATGGCTTATATCTAAAGGGTTGTCTACCGAACGAATAAACGTCGTCTGCGAGAGGGTTTTCATATTCTGATATTAAAAATCTCGATCTATGCGAGTCGCGTATAACACATAAACCACTTTTCGACATGTTTTGAATAATATATCCTAACCTCTCCTTCAAAGTTTACTAATGACTAATGTGATTAATCTTCCTGATGAGGAGAGCATCTTGACTCTCGAAGCGTTGTAGAAGTTCATCTAATAAATGATCTTATTAACATCATTGAGGTATTCTTGGTCTGAAGGATGTCATTCCACATCTAAGGAATTCTCTATTATTTATAAATATCTCATACGCACAACAATAAGATTCACAACATCGATGTGGATAAATGTAATTTACCTTATCAGGTAATGGTGCGGCCACGTGGGGGTGGAGGATGCGGAAGTGGCTGAATGTCGTGTTGGTGTAAATAAAATGCAATCACATGGAAAGCAGGCTAAAACGAGCTTCGTTGGAGAGCCAGCAAAACATGTGCCCGGGAAAACGTCTCTTCGCACTTTTCCAGCCTACGTCAAGTCGGCTGCATCGATAAATCCAATCACGGACGGTCTTTCTATTATCCATGCTTCCTTCTCAGTCGAACGTACGTACGCATCGATGCCACTCTGAAAAAAAAAGAAAAAAGTCTCGCCTTATTATTAACTCTACTAGTGATTTACGTCTCTTGCAACGAATCTCCCCAAACCGTTTCACAAACCCTTCGTCCCTGCAGAGTAAACGAGAAAGATATGGGAAAAGAGAGCATAAAATTTGTAGATTGATTTAGAGTTCAATCTATTCAGATTATTTCATTTTCCAAAATAGAAAATGGTAATAATCCAAAACAATAACACATTTCTATGAATTGCTAACTTCCTCAAATTTGTATATTAAATTCAAATAAAAATAGAGAAAAAAGAGAGGAAGAAAAAGAGAAAGAGTCAACCAAAACCAACCTCTCACTCTTTCTTTGCTCCGTCTTTTTTATACTACTGGGGACCAACATGTTTCGAAGCTAATTTAGACTTCCTCATCAGGGGTAATTTATAGGAAAACTACAGTTATGAATAATGAAACTTATATTAATTAAATTCAAATATCAACTGAAAATAAAAATAAAGAGTTTAATATCAAATTTTTTTTCTTATTTCTTATTTACATCCAAAAATGAAAGTGTTAAAATTTGTAATTCCGTTACAATTAATGGTCTGAAGTGGCCACTAAAAATTTTGTTTAATAATATGCATAGAATTTCTTTTAAAATATAAAAAAAATATTCTCCGTTACGAATAAATTTGAAATATTCTCACAGGGTAATAGGAAAAAATCTTGAATTTCGAAATGCATATTTTTTATAGTTCGAAGATTCCTATAGTACTTCTAAATGTATTTTAATGAATTCAGGATAAATTCAATAGAATGCAAAATATATTTATGAAAACTCAGGATGGACTTAAAAGAATTTAAATGTATTGGGGAAAAAAATGGAAGTGGATTTAGAAGAACTCAAGGAAATTCAGGAGACTGATAAATTCATGAGAATTTGAGTGAATTAAACCAAATTTAAAAAATCAAAATATTTCCGTTGGATTTAGTAGAATGGAAATGAACAGACTACAGAGCGAATTCAACAGAATTCAAATGAATTGAAAAAACAAAAAAAAACAATTAATTAAATGAAATTCGAGTAAGTTTAGAGGTATTTAAGTGAAACGAGAAAAATTCAATGAAATTCATAAAATTACAAAGTGAATTTCTGAAAAAATGCTAGTAAATTGATAATCATTCAAAAATATTGACAAACTTCATTGAATTCATTAAGTTTGGATTGAACATTTGGAAAAATTAAAGGTAATAAAAGGAATTTTATAAAATGCCTAAGAACTCAAGGTGAGTTTGAAAGACGTCAGGGTGAATTTAAAAAAAAACTGTTTAAAAAATGTGTAAAATCCATTAAATTGGGTAAAATTAGGTGAAAATAATGAATTCAAGTAAATTGAAAGAATATATAAAATATTTAATAGATTTCAGTACAATTTAATTGAATTTAAAAGAATTTAAGAGAATTAGACAAAATTCATACGGATTCAATATGAATTTTAGAGGATTCAAGGTAAATTAAAAAAATGCAAAGGAATTCAAAAGAATTCAAGAAAATTCAGAGATAGATGTAGATTTGAATTTAATAGATTCGATTAAATTCATACGAATCCGAGTTGAATTAAAAACAATTCAGGGTACATTCACAATAATTCAAGTGAATGCTACAAAATCGTCTAAATTTAAGAAATTAAATTCAGAATAAATAAAAATTTAAGTTCTTCTTTAACGTCCAACATTCAAATTTAATTTAATTTGATTTAATTTCGTCGTTGGAACCTTGGTTTTTCATTTCCAAAAATTTCGTAGCATACTTTGTGCCCAAATTTGGTAGATGGGTTCTTGTTTTTTTTTTAATTCACAGAAATTTCGTAGTAAAATTTTTTAAATCCAAAAAAATTGCATTCAATTCAGATAAATGGAAGCGCATAGAAATCTGATGAAATTAACAAGAATTCCAGGTGAATTCAAAAATCTTCAGAATGAATTCAAGAAAATTGAAGATCCAAGGAAGATCCATTGGGTTTAGTTAATTTTAAGAGAATTCCAAGAAATTCTGGGTGAATTTAAAATGATTCAAGAAAGTTAAGAAATAGGTGTAGACCTAAATTCAATAATAGTTGGCCCTTAGGTTCTCTGTTTGAGTTTAATGGGAAAAAAGTATCTTAAGTGATCTTTTCATTTAAAAAAGTAACTATAGGAACTTTATCATTAAAAAGTGGCTAAAAGTAATTTCAAAGAATAAGTAATCTTTTGCAAGGAAAATTATAGGTAAAAATGTATTTTATAGTACTATAGGAATCTTTGAACTATAAAAATACGTATTTTTTGTGTATTTCGGATTTCAAGATTTTTTTCTGTCACCCGCTATAAATATGTTAGATTTAATCATCATGGGAAATATTCCTTATATTGTAAAAGAAAGTCTACGTAAAAATGTTTTCTTCTGTTTCATAAAATGTAGGTCTCATTTCTCAATAAATAAAAAGTAATGTCTAAGGGTGTAAGAATTTCTAACCTGAAATTTGCATTTTTTAATAATCGAAAATTGAGAAAATTCATTTTCAGATTCGAAACAGCCTAGCGGAACCTCTAAACAAGTTTTTTAAAAGAAAAGAAAATTTATAGCAGTATTTTTGACCAAAATGAAGAAATCTCGGGTGTATTATAAATACCAAATTTTCTTATTTCATATTCATTTGCAAACTTTGCTAAAGTGTTTGAAAACAATATTATAGATACCAGTGGCCACGATAGGTGGAGAAATTTTGCCATGATAAAGTGCTTGTATATAGCTTGAAGCAAGACTCAATTTTGCGTAACTTCGTTTTGTAGAAAAATTATGATGAACAAAGGCACGGGTAGGCTTAATTAATATCAACCCAAAAGTGATTGAACATATAGTTTCCCTCTTGTACGCGATTTGGGGATGCTTCCCGGTTATTTTGAGCCAAGCAAAAAAAATCTACTACGTGATTTTTAAGAAAATCGATTTTCTTCGTTTTTAACGATTAAAAATCTTATTTTTCTTTTATTCGACGGAAGATAATAGTATTCAATAGTTCAAAATTATTTCTTTTAAATATAATTTTATAGATGTATCACTATAAAATTATACCTTTATCAGATGCTTATCTTGTGTATTTTTAAGGAATTGAAAAAATATATTTAAAAATCTATTAAAATTGACTAAGATAGCATTTATTTTAACGAATTACAACATTCTATTTCAGGAAACTTTTTTTTTGGTTCAGTCATAAACTGAAAAAAACAATGAAGATCAAGCTGTGATGGAATCGATTGAAATCCGATTAGACTCAGCGCGTCATTCATGAGTCGAACTATGACGACGATTCAAGCTGTGATCGAATCGAAAAAATCCAATTCGACACAGCGCATGAGTCATGGGTTGAATTTCGACACCGACTTAAGCTGTAATCGAACTGAAAAAATTCGACTTGACACAGCGCATGAGTCATGGGTCAAATTTTGACACCGACTCAAGCTGTAATCGGAACGAACAAACCTGATTCGACTCAACGCGTGAGTCATGAGTCGAATGTTCGACATCACTTCAATCTTTGAACGAATGGAGAAAAACCCGATTCTACTCAGCGCGTGAGTCATGAATCGAACTATGACGACGATTCAAGCTGTGATCGAATCGGAAAAATCCAATTCGACACAGCGCATGAGTCATGGGTCGAATTTTGACACCGACTCAAGCTGTGATCGAATTGAAAAAATCCAATTCGATACAGCGCGTGAGTCATGGGTCGAATTTCAACACCTACTCAAGCTGTGATCGAATCGAAAAAATCCAATTCGATACAGCGCGTGAGTCATGGGTTGAATTTCGACACCGACTCAAGCTGTGATCGAATTGAAAAAATTCGATTTGACACAGCGCATGAGTCATGGGTCGAATTTTGACACTGACTCAAGCTGTGATCGAATCGAACAAATCTGATTCGACTCAACGCGTGAGTCATGAGTCGAATGTTCGACATCACTTCCAGCTTTGAACGAATGGAGAAAAACCCGATTCGACTCAGCGCGTGAGTCATGAGTCGAACTTTGACGACGATTCAAGCTGTGATCGAATCGGAAAAATCCAATTCGACACAGCGCATGAGTCATGGGTCGAATTTTGAC
>JAUMHM010000085.1:26737209-26757693 GCA_032362435.1 Melikaiella ostensackeni
CCCCCCCCCCCCCCCCCCCCCCCCCCCCCCCCCCACTAGAAGATCTTATGTATGAAAAATTGTTACACAAAAAAAATCCAATGATGTTACAACTTAGAGGAAAGTCCAGCAGAAATCCGATCTGTTAAACCAAAAGTGAATTTTCTCTTGAGGAAAGTGCGAAATTTATTGAATTATAAGTTTTTTGATAATGTTAGAAAAATTTAACTTGGAACGCTTAAAATAACTGAAATTTCAAGTGAAAGTATTGCATTTTCAAGAAAATAGATGAATTTTTATTCACATAGATGAATTTTCAAAAAAAAAAAGTAGAATTCACCCAAAAAAACACGAATTTGCAACAAAATACTATAGTTGAATCCTCACCCAAAAAAAAATAATTTTCAACCAAACAGTTGCATTTTGAGAAGGAAAATATGAATGACCAACCACAAAAATTAATTTTTTACCGAAAAACGCATTTAATATAAAATTGTAAAATTTTTGACGTAAAACATGAATTTTTAAATCAAAAAGACGAATTTTCTACAAAATACTTCAATTTTTACCAAAAAAGTATGACTTTCTAACATACCTATTGAAGTTTCAAGAAAATAATTAAGTTTTCAACCAATTAGTTGAATTATCAACTAAAAAAGATTAATTTTCAACTAAAAATGAAACACTTGAATTTTCAGTCTGACTGAATCAATTAAGAAGAAATTCCTATCAAATAGTTCAATTTTCAACTAAAATATGAATTTTTAAATTAAATGATGAATCTTCTACCAAAAAAATTAATTTTTAACAAAATAGTTTCACTTTCAAACAAGAGAGATGAATTTTCGACAAACTACATAAATTTTCCACATAATAGTTGAATGCTCAACTAAAAAAAAACTTTAACAAAAATGGAATAGTTGAATTTTCAGTTAGAAAATTAATTCTCAACCCCCAAAAAATTAACGTTCTCTAAAATAATTAAATTTTCAACCAAAAAGATAAATTTTCAATTCAAATGATGAATCTTCTACCAAAATATTATTTTTCAAGAAAGTAGTTCCATTTAACTACTTGAAAAAAATTAATACTCGAATCTTTAATTAAATACTAAAATTTCTTCTAAAAAAATATAGATTTTCAAAAAAAAGAGATTTTCAAAAAAATAACTAAATTGTCCGCCAAAGAAATGAATTTTCTACTCATATGATGAATCTTCGACCTAAAAAAAAATGTTAACAAATTAGTTCAACTTTCAACCAAGTACTTGAATTTTCAACCAAAAGAGATGAATTCACAGCGAAAATTGAATAGTTGATATTTCAACGAAAAACGATTTTAATTTTCAATTCAAAACAGTTGAGTTCAACCAAAAAAGACGAATTTTCAACAAAACAGTTGAATTTTCAATAAAAAAATGAATTCTCAAGAAAAAACGTAGAAGTTGATAATTTAACCAAAAAATATTTTTATTTTTAAACTAAAACAGTTCAAATCATTAAAAAAAAAACGATAATTTATTCTATACCTGAAAGAGATTAATTTGCAACCAAACAGTTGCATTTTTAACTAATAAGATTAATGTTCTACCATAAAAGACGAATTTCTAACAAAATACATGAATGAATTTTGAATTTTTTAGCATAAAAAATGACTTTTTTTAAAAAAACGTAATAGTTGATATTTCAAACAAAAAATATTTTTATTTTTGTACAAAAACAGTTCAGATAATTCAAAAAAAAGATGATTTAATCTACACCTGAAACAGATCAATTTGCAACCAAACAGTTGCACTTTTAACTGAAAAGATTAATTTTCTACCATAAAAGACGTACTTTCAACGAATTATATAAATTTTCAATTAAATAGTTGAATTTCCTACTCAAAATATACATTTTCAATAGAAAAAAAACAAGTTTTCAACAAAATAGTTAATTTTTTAACAAAAGAAATGAATGTTCAACTAAAATGAATAATCTTCGACCAAAAAAAATTAATTTTTAACAAAGTAGTACAACCTTCAACCAAGTACTTGAATTTTCAACCAAAAGAGATGAATTCACAACGAAAAATGTCAAACTTAATATTTCAACTAAAAACGATTTTAATTTTAAAACTAAAACAGTGCAAATAATTTAGGAAAGACAAAAATTGAATCTATACCTGACAGAGATTAATTTACAACCAAACAGTTGCATTTTTAACTAAAAAAATTAATTTTCTACCATAAAAGACGAATTTTCAACAAAATACATTAATTTTTAATAAAAATAGTTGAATTTTCTACTAAAAAGATACATTTCAACAAAAAAAAATTCAACAAAATAGTTAATTTTTTAACCGAAGAAATGAGCTTTCAACAAAAATGATAAATTTTCGACTGAAAAAATAAATTTTCAACAAAGTAGTTCAACTTTCAGCAAGTACTTGAATTTTTGACCAAGAGAGATGTATTCACAAAAAAAATGTAATAGTTGATATTTCAACTAAATTCAATTTCAATTTCACATAAGAAACGGTTGAATTTAATGGAAAAGACGAATTTTCAACAAAATAGTTGAGTTTTCAAGAAAAAAAAATGCATTTTTAACAAAAAACGTAATAGTTAATGTTTTAACCAAAAAATATTTTTATTTTTGAACTAAAACAGTTCAGATCATTCAAAAAAGACGATAATTCAATCTATACCTGAAAGAGATTAATTTGCAACCAAACAGTTGCATTTTTAACTTAAAAGATTAATGTTCTACCATAAAAGACGGATTTTCAAAAAATACATAAATTTTCAATTTAGTATTTGAATTTTCTACTAAAAAGATACATTTTAAACAACAAGAAAACAACAATTTTTCAACAAAATAGTTAACTTTTTAACTTAATAAATCAACTATCAAGTAAATTGATGAATCATCGACTGAAAAAATAAATTTTCAACAAAGTAGTTCAACTGTCAACCAAGTACTTGAATTTTCTACCAAGAGAGATGAATTCACAACAAAAAATGTGATACTTGATATTTCAACGAGAAATGTTTTTAATTTTAAATAAAAAAACAGTTGAATTCAATTAAAAAGACAAATTCTTAACAAAATACTTGAATTTTTTAACATGAAAAATGATTTTTCAAAAAAAAAAACGTAATAGTTGATATTGTAACAAACAAAAATTTATTTTTAAACTAAAATAGTTCAGATCATTCAAAAGAGACGATAATTTAATCTATACCTGAAAGAGATTAATTTACAACCAAACAGTTGCATCTTCAAATAAAAAGATTAATTTTCTACCGTAAAAGACGTACTTTTAACAAAATGCATGAATTTTCAATTAAGTAGTTGAATTTCCTGCTAAAATGATACATTTTCAACAACAACAAAAAATCAATTTTCAGCAAAATAGTTAATTTTTTAACCAAAGTAATGAATTTTCAACTGAAATGATAAATCTTCGACCAAAACAATTAATTTTTAACAAAGTAGTACAACCTTCAACGAAGTACTTGAATTTTCGACCAAACGGGATGAATTTACAACAAAAAATGTAATACTTGATATTTCAACTAAAAACGATTTAAATCCTTAATAAAAAACAGTTGAGTTCAACCAAAAAAAAATGAATTTTCAACAAGAAACGTAATAGTTGATATTTCAACCAAAAAATATTTTTATTTTGAAACTAAAACAGTTCAAATCATTCAAAAAAGACTAAAATTGAATCAATACCTGAAAGAGATTAATTTACAACCAAACAGTTGCATTTTCAACTAAAAAGATTAATTTTCTACCATAAAAGACGAATTTTCAACAAAATACATGAATTTTCAATTAAATATTTTAATTCTCTACTGAAAAGATAATTTAAAAAAGAAATCAACAAAATAATTAATTTTTTAACCAAAGAAATGAACTTCTATTAAAAATGATAAATCTTCGACTAAAAAAATTAATTTTCAGCAAAGTAGTTCAACTGTCAACCAAGTACTAGAATTTTCTACCAAAAGAGATTAATTCACAAAAAATGTAATAGTTGATATTTCAACTAACAACGATTTTAATTTTAAATGAAAAACAGATGAATTCAACCAAAAAGGACGTATTTTCAACAAACTTGTTGAATCCTCAACCGAAGCAGTTTAATTTTCTACCAAACGTGTGCCTTTTTATTCAAAAAGGATGAAATTTCCACCTACCTATTGGAAAATTTTCTTCACTACTTAGCAATTTACAACTCGGCCTTTTTCTTAAAATATGACAATACTTTGTATTATATGAACAGCACATTTTTTTGAAGGGGCCTCCTAAAAATTTTTGCACGGGGACATCCACGTTTCTAGTTACGCCACTGAATAATGATTTCCAAAAACTTTTCTAAAATTTCATAATCTTTCAGAATATCTTATCAGAGAAAATCCAGGGTGCTTACTTTCATCCTGAAGTTGGATCAAAGTGATTTGCAGCAGACTGATGCAAGGGAGGACCGACAATCGTGAATTTTAGTAACGGTTCCTAATTTTTTTAATGAAAGCTCATTAACTGAGTAATAATTTGCCAAAGCACTAATATGCGCTTTTTCGCCGTTTGCGAGAAAATCGACTCTGAAATACTCGCCACTCGCAAATACGGTTTGGGCAAGAAATACTTCCGATCGGCTGTTAGCTCAGGTAGTAGTGATTCGGCTTCATAGCTAGAAGGTTGCGAGATCGATTCTAACTACCTGCACTTTTTATTTATGGATTCTTTTTATTGATTAAAATGTTTATAAATATAATTTCCTTTAATAATCTTCAAAAAATATGCAAATGATAATTCTCTTAATTCTTTTTTTTCTATGTAAGGACTGACTTTTTTTATTTTATCATGTTTTTCGCGAATTCAACAATTTCGTAAAAAGTCATCCTTTTGAGTTAAAAATGCAACTGTTTTGTTTAAAAATTCGTCCTTTTGACTCGAAAATTGGACATTTT
Source organism: Melikaiella ostensackeni (assembly GCA_032362435.1). Lineage (NCBI taxonomy): Eukaryota > Metazoa > Arthropoda > Insecta > Hymenoptera > Cynipidae > Melikaiella > Melikaiella ostensackeni. Next base: position 26,742,152 of record JAUMHM010000085.1, read on the forward strand.
GATTCAAAATTTTTTCCCTTTTTGAACTGAATTTTTTTTTGGGATAAAATTTAACCATTTTATTGAAAATTCATCTTTTTAGTTAAAAAATGTATCCCTTTTGGTAGAAATTTCATCCTTTCTGGTCAAAGATGCAACTGTTTGGTAGAAAATTATGCTGTTTCAAAAAAGGATTGAACTATTATGTAGAAAATTTTTTTTTTGGTTGAATTCAACTATTTTTTATTTAAAATAAAAATCATTCATTTAAAATATCAACTATTACATATCTTGTTGAGAATTTATTTCTTTCGGTTGAAAATTCGAGTACTTGGTTGAAAGCTGAACTACTTTGTTCAAGAATTCATTTTTTTGGTCGCAGATTTTTCATTTTAGTTGAAAGCTCATTTCTTTCATTGAAAATTTAATTATTTTGTTGTAAATTCGTTTTTTTGGTGAAAAATTATCTTTTTAGTAGAAAGTTCCACTCTTTAATAGAGAATTCATGTACTTTCTCAAAGATTCGTCTTTTTTTATAGAAATATGATCTTCTTGGTTGAAAATTCAACTATTTGGCTGAAAATTGATGTATTTTGTTGAAAATTCGTCTTTTTTGGTAGAAAATAAATCTTTTTAGTTAAAAGTGCAACTGTCTGGTTGAAAATTAATCTGTTTCAGTTATGGATTCAACCATTTTGTTGGAAATTCGTCTTTTTTTATTGAATTTAACTGTTCTAGATTTAAAATTAAAATATTTTTTGGTTGAAATATTGACTATAACATTTTTTGTAGAGAATTCATATTTTTTGGTTGAAAAATCAACTGCTTGGTTAAAAGAAGAGCTACATTGTTCAAAATTTCATTTTTCTGGTTGAAGATTCATCACCTAAGTTGAAAATTTATCTATTTCGTTGAAAACTTTATTATTTTGTTGAAAATTCGTTTTTTTTGTTATTAACTAATATTTATTTGGTTTTGGTTGAGGATTCAACTATATTAATGAAATTGAAAGTTCATCTTTTTTTGTTGGAATTGTATCTCTATTAATTGAAAATTCAACTATTTGGTTCCAAGTTGATGTATTTTGTTGGAAATTCAGCTTTTGCGGTTAAATACAATTATTTAGGTTTAAATTAAATTTTTTTTTGCTCAAATATTAATTATTACATTTTCCGTTGAAAATTCATCTTTTTGGTTGAAAAAGGAACTACTTTTTCAAAACATCATTTTTTTGGTTGCAAATTTATCATTTGATTTAAAAATTCATCTTTTCGGTTGAAAATTTCACTATTCTGTAGGAAGTTAGTTTTTCTTGGTTGAAAATTAATTTTTTAACTGAAAAATTAACTATTCCATTCTGCTTAAAAATGTACACTTTTTAGTCGAAAATTTCACTATTTGATTGAAAATTTATGTATTTTGTTATAAATTACTTTTATTTTTTGGTAGAAAATTCGTCTTTTTGGCATGAAAATCCATCATTTCAGATCAACATATTTTTTCTTTATTAACTAAAAAAATCTGTCGTGGTTAAAAATTTAACTATTTTCTTGAAAATTCGTGTGTTTTGATTGAATTAAACTATTTTGTTGAAAATGCATGTATTTTGTTCAAAATTCGTATTTTTTGAAAAAAAAATCAATTTTCTTCGTTGAAAATTCATCTTTTTAGTTGAAAAAGGGTTTACTTTTTCAAAACATCATTTTTTTAAATGAAAATTTATCATTTGATTTAAAAATTCATCATTTTGGTTGAAAATTTCAATATTTTGTTGAAAGTTCTTTTTTTTTGTTGGAATTGTATCTCTATTAATTGAAAATTCAACTATTTGGTTCTAAGTTGATGTATTTCGTTGGAAATTCAGCTTTTGCGGTTAAATTCAACTATTTAGGTTTAAATTAAGATCTTTTTTGGCTTAAATATTAACTATTACATCTCACGTTGAGACTTCAATTTTGGGGTTGAAAAAGGAACTACTTTTTTGAAACATCATTTTTTTGGATGCAAATTTATCATTTGAGTTAAAAATTCATCTTTTCGGTTGAAAATTTCACTATTCTGTAGGAAGTTAGTTTTCCTTGGTTGAAAATTAATTTTTTAACTGAAAAATTAACTATTCCATTCTGTTTAAAAATGTATACTTTTTAACTGAGAATTTCACTATTTGATTGAAAATTTATGTATTTTGTTATAAATTACTCTTTTTTGGTAGAAAATTCGTCTTTTTGCTTGAAAATATAACATTTTGGATCAACGTTCTTTTCTTCACTGACTCAAAAATCTGTCTTGGTTAAAAATTCAATTCTTTTTTTGAAAACTCGTTTGTTTTGGTTAAATTCAACTATTTGGTTGAAAATGCATGTATTTTGTTGAGAATTCGTTTTTTCTTTTTGGTGAAAAATTAAATTTGTTGGTTGAAAATTCATCTTTTTGGTTGAAAATTCATCTATTTAGACAAAAATTTATCTAATTTGTAGAAAATGCAATACTTTCACTCGAAATTTTAGAGATTTAAAGCGTTTCAAGTCAAGGGCGTTGGAATCAAGCCCTAATCTCAAGATTGAATTGCCTACTTTTGTTTTGAATCAAGTCTGTGTTCGAAATGAAAAATTGTCTGAATTCAATACTTTTTGTGTGAAACGATTTTTTCGAATGCTCGGGTTAGAATCCAAAAAAATCATTGTACAAAAAAAATTAAAATTGGCCAATTCTTCACTTTGAATACAGAGTTAAATCAAAGCAGGAGTAGGCCCTCAGTAACTAAATTAAATAGTAATTCTAGTATTTATGCAGTCAAATGAGGCAATTCAATTTTGAGATTAGGGCCTAGTTCTATAGGCCTTAAGTTAAGTTACAAATTTCTTCTTTCTGCCTGTTTGAAAAAAAACGCGACTGTCGGACGCTAAGATCGTGAAGTTGAACTAGTTTTTTAAAGAATTTCTAAGATTTTCCAAGATTATTCTAAGAATTCCTAATGTTTTTTGGTTTATTAAATTGGATTACTTTGATATTAAATGGAAGATTGAATTGACCTGCAGCACTTTTGATATGTCAGGATTTACTGTGATCGGAAGTGAAAAGTTCCTGAAAGGCACTGCGATTTCGATTAGGCATTCATAGGCGAATTCAGTGACCCATAAAAAAATATGATTTCGATCCTCTAAAAGAGAGGATCATGCAGAATGGACTATATTTATTATAGGTCACCGAATGCCGCTGAGTACACTTCGCAGTTGTAACCAAGTGAAGCGAAAATAAAGTGGGATTGAAGAGAAATGGACTTTTTTTCAAAATTATTTGTACTCGTGTTCTTATCCATAAATCTCTATTCTCAAGAATATCCAGCATTCAGGAAAAATCTATATTTAAATTAGAATGTATTTCGCAGTAATAATACCCCAGCATCAAAAAAATCTTTATTTTGTAAGAAATCTCTGTTTTAGTTTTAAAGTACATTCACCATCTTATTGGATAAAAACTTAGAACAAGTAAATCAGTTTTGACGTTTCTTCGTTTAATCCAACAAGAGTGTTAACTCGAAAACTTTATTTAATACAACTTTGTTTAATGCCATATAAACTTTCGATTTCGCTAACAAGATACAACCTAATTACGTTTCTTACTTGCGGGTTGCGTTCAGACTTGAGAATGTAAAGACTTCGCTGCAACCCTTATCTACACTTTCTCGACCAGAAAATGAAAATTTCAAGAAACCTTCCGGAACGTGCACGTTCATAACATGTATGGAAATAAGTGCTCTACTCTTCTTCACCAACTTATTAAGCTTCGTTAAAAAAGAAACGGAAATGAGGAAAAGAAGCTAGAACCTTTTATGAATTTAATTTCATCTGACGTCCTGCAATTTAAGCAGAATATTTAATCTATCAAGGTTCATATAATAATAATAATAATAATAATAATAATTATTATTATTATTATTATTATTATAACATTATGCCAAATCCCTTTCGGGGTAAGGATAACTCGTACGGTTTTAGCCTCGCTATACTACCGGAAATCAAAGAATATCTCTAGCAATCACCCCAGGTGAAGAGCTTCACAGAGCCATCGTACATCACGATTCACACATAAACACTTCAACTGACTGATAAACCTATAGGAAGATCCATACTCCTGATCCCAACCAAAAACCGTTCGTTTCAGGCGTCACTCTTCTTCTTAGAAACAATTGTCCTTCATACATCCCTATCCTTGCATACATCTTTTGCTTCCGCTACATCCATACATCTTTTTATGCAAGCTCTTATGTTTCTACAACACTTTATATCTCTTCACTTTAGAGTCTCATTCACACCTTCCAACCATTCTTTCTTCGGTCTACCTCTGGGTAAGCTACCATTCACCTTACCTTAATACACTTGCTTTGTTAAACGTCCTTCATTCATTCTCTCAACATGACCAAACCATTTGAGCAAGTTTCTTTCACTCTTGTCAATAAATGTTTCTTTTGCACCACATTCCTTGAGAACCCACTCATTACTGACTTTGTCCATTAGCCTTTCACCGTAGATATTAGGCATAGATGCGAACGTTCAATCGATGCACCTCTAGAAATATGTAGTGCTACTAAAAATCATAATGGAAGAAAGAGGGCGGGAATTTTCTATCGTCTTTCTTCCAATGGAATTTTTAGTAGCATCACACGTTTCTAGAGGCGCGTCGATCGATCGGCCGCATCTGTATCTAATATCTTTGGTTTTACCGTATACACTACGCAGAAATTGCATGCCAACTGCGTCCACTTTACATACATCCTTTTTTTTGATACTTCCAAGTCTGCTCATCATTTTCTGCAAATCATCGACTGATTTTGCCACAACCAGTGCCGGTTTAAGAAAAAATGCGCCCCTAGGCATTACATTTTTAAATGCCCCCTTCCCCTTTCTTTAAACCTTTTCATATACTTTTTTCTATTTATTCTCTATTGAATCTCCTTAAATCAGCGGCAGATTTACATTGAGTGCCACCCTGGGCAAAAAAAATTGCCGCTCCCATACTGAGGGAAAATATCAGCCATCTTTAATATGAATTCAATTGAATCTGATATTTTCGATTTTACGATCCCTACGAAACGTATGTTGTACCACTTGTACTTGATCAAAAATATGAAATAAACATTAAAATAGGATATGAACATCGCAAAGAAAGTATAAAAGTAATTTAACGTGTATAGGCTTGTAACCTTATTTACTTCAAATTCATTTATCTCACAAAACGTATATTATTCGACCTCTTTTTATTACATAATAATATAACAAATTGAATTTCATGTATAGAACCATTTTTGTCTTGCTTTTTTCACTGCAAAGTCAGCGATCAAGTCGTCGGTATTCAAACTTGACAAAATTTCAGACTCTATGCATAATAATGCTAAATTACTGAGACGGTCTTCAATCTTGGCAGAACGAAGATATGATTTTATTCTTTCTAAGCAACAGAAAGACCTTTCATCTGTGCAATTCGTTACAGCAGTACAGCAAATCTACAGCATAACCTCAATATGTACTCACTGATTTAAAAAAAAGTACTCAGACACATGTAAAAAACTTAAAAGTAAAAATATACCAGTTAAATTTGAACTCGACTGAGATTTTCCCTCAGTACTGGAAGAGCGATTTTCATCTAGTGTTTTGTGGCAAAATGTTTCAAGCTTCCTTGTTTTTGCTATCGCTTCTCTTTCCCTTTGAGACTTTTCAGCAGCTCGTTCAATTGTACTCAGAATTACTCAATTTTTTCCGTCCGTCACTCATTTTTATGCGAAAAAGATGTATGTTTCCATTAAAAATAAGAATATGCGATTGTTTTGGAATAACATTCATCATTGACAGTATTTGTTAATTTTCCGCGAAGTTTTCCGAGAGGCCCGAGAAATAAACAAATATGGGCGGATGTAGTTGATAAGTTGGTATACAGATGGCAGCAAGTTGAACAGCTCTTTCAGAACGAAAATCGCGCACTTATTTAAAAATTGTTCAATTGATAGAAACGAATATTGAATATTGAAAGAAAGGCAATCGGAATCGTCATGCAAAATTTCACAAGATGTAGAAGTTTTAATTACTAGTGTTATTTTTTGTACTCATTTTTTTTCTGAAGTATTACATTGAAAAAGTTTTAGTCTCCCAGAATCTGCCGCCCCCAAAAATTTGCCGCCCTGGGCAGTTGCCCATGTTGTCCATGCCTAAATCCGCCGCTGCCTTAAATTATGTTTTCAAGTCACTGATTTTCAGTGAAAATCTTTACTGATTTCAAGCAGTGACTACAAAGAAAAATTTCAACTCACGCCACTTTTGACACTTTTTGACATTTTTTTAACGATGCAACTATTTTTTTCACTTTGCCTTTAAACATATTTTCAAACTCCTTCGCTAGATTGGCTAAAATAACATCCGCCATCTCAAAAATTGAAATTTAAAAAAATTTTGAAGATTTCGAGAAACTTCCAAAATTTTTGAAACATTTCAAGGGATTTCTGAAAATTTTATAAGATTTCAACAGATTCCAACAGACTGCAAGAGACTTTAAAGGATTTCAACTGATTCCAATAGATTTTAGAGAATGTCAAGGGATTTTAAGAGATTTCAAGAAGTTTCATCTGATTTCTAAGTTTTAAAAATTTTTTAAGAAATTTTAAGAGGTACTTATTACAAATTTCAAGATAATTTACGGGGTTTCAAAGTATTTCAAGAGATTGAAAGGCTCTTTACCACACATATGCAATTTTATAGGATTCACCAAGGACTTTAAAAATCTAGAAAATTTCAGAGGGCTTCAAACAATCTGAAAGATTTTAGGACATTTTACAAGATTCCAAGGAATTCTAAGAGTTTTAAAAAAATTTGGAGGAATTTTAAAAGAGTATCAAAGATATGAAAGAATTTCGAAGATTTCAAGTGCTTTCATGGTGTCTCTAAGGATTTCAAAGATTTAAAAATTTGTAAAGGAATTTTGAAAGATACTCAAGATTTCAAGATACGCGATTGTGAAAGATTTCTAGAGATTTGACATTTAAGGGATTTGAAGAATCTCAAAGATTTTTGAAAAGTTGAGGGTATTTCAAAATATTCCGAGGAATTTCATGAGATTTCAAAGAATTCCATAGGATTTTAAAAAATTTTAAGAGATTTGGATTTCAAGAAATTTCTGCAGATTTCAAGGGGTTAAAAATATTGTAAAGTTTTCCAGCTATTTCAGAAGGTTTCAACTGAATTTAAGGGGTTTTAATAGATTTCAGTGAATTATAACGGATTTTATAGATTTTAAGGGATCTCAAAGCTTTTAGGGTATTTTAAAAGATTTCAAGGGAGTCCAAGGGGCTTCATCAGATTTGTGGGATATAACAGGTTTTTACAGAATTGCAGAGGGTTTCAAAGCTTTCATAATTTTGGAAAGAATTTTGGAGGATATTGCAGATTTCAAGATGCTTTACGGGATATTTAAAAGATTCCAAGCGATTCTAACGGATTTCTAGAGAACTTGAGGGAATAAAATGAAATGAGAGGGACTTCTATAAATTTCACGGCTTTCAGGGATTTCAGAGATTACAAGGGATTTCACTATATTCAAGGGATTAATAGGAATTTAAAAGAAATTATAAGATTTCAAGGGATTTTAAAGATTCCAAGGGTTTGAAAAATATTGACAAGTTTTTCAGGAATTTCTAGAGGATCGGTGACTTTGAAGGTTCTTGAAGGATTTTAATGGATCTTGGGCCTTTTAGGAGATTTTAGAAGATTTAAAAGTATTTCAGGCGATTTTACGGAAGATGCATATTATATAGCAGATTTCGAAAATGGTTAACCCCTCGATTTGATATTTCAAAAATTGCATGACGCTATTCTTCTATCATTTTTCAAAATTTATGCTACTATTGACACTATTTTGAATTTCCCAAATGAGTCCGCGGTCTGCAATAATTATTTGTTTGTATAATTTGATTAAAAAATCAACAGATAATGTCTAATGACGCATTTTGATTTTTGATTACACTAATTATCATTGGCAACATAATTTGAAAACAGTTGAAAGAATAAATTATTTTCATTTAGCTTTAAATGTTCAAATTGGTAATTTGTTCACATAATTTTGATAAAATCATCAATTATTGTCTCATAACGAATTTTTATTACTAAACATCTCTTGCAACATAACATGAAAAGAAATAATAGAAAGAATTATTTCTATCCGCCTTCAAATCTCCATACTGGGCATCTGTTTATATAATTTGTTTATAAGATTAAGGTAAAATATCGAACGAAAAATTTTTATCAAAAGACACAGCTGGCAACATAATTTGAGGAGTATAAGGAGAAAAAACAGATTCTTTCTGCTTATGAATGTCTATGGTATGAATTTTTGAAACACAATTTGTTTATGAAATTAACAAGGAATATTGGATGACAAGTTTTCATGATGTTTTATGAAAAATTTTATTAAAAAATCCTTGATTTCGTCGTTTTTGAAGAGTACGCCACCATAGACAGTAAAATTTAAATCGTTTGAAGAAACCGTGGCGCCCTCTTCAAAAATGACGAAATCGCGGATTTTTTAGTAATATTGTTTATAAAATAAAAAATTATTGTTCGTTGATGAAGCATCGTAAGGGAAGGATTTTGCTGAATAATTTAAAATTGGATCTACTGAAAAACCGAAATCTGCTGTTTAAAAATGACCGAAATTCGGTATTTGCATGTAAGATTTATTGAAATAGATAACAAATGTTGTCGCCTGACAACTTCTCTTAATAAATAAGGTTCTTTCTGAGTCATTGATGGTCGATTTCGTAAAAGAATGACATCCATTTCATGACAAGTAGTCCAGTAAATGTTGTGAAATTCTTTATAAAATTGTTTATGAAATAAACAATGATTGTTTTCTAATGAAGTATCATAATGGAAGATTTTTCCAAGAGATTTAAAATTGATTTGGTTGAAAAAATAAATTCTATGGGCTGAAAATTAACGAAAATCTGTATACGTTTATAAAGTTTTTTTTTTTTAAATAACGATTGTTAACAGGTAATGAAAAATCGTACATATTATTCATTGTCGAAAATTTTGTATTGAAGTATGTTGAAAAGTCGAGGTCTTTAGAGCGCGAAATGACTAAGATATGCATTTGTTTATTGAACTTGTTTATAACATTTATTGGATTTTCAAAAATGGTAACTAGGCATTGATTTTACGTATATCCCGTATACGTGTTTAATGGTACGGTGTTTAATGAAAAAAAAATTATTTAACATATTATAATTGTGATATTAATTATAACAATTTTCAATGCTTACTATTCTTACATTTTTAATCAATCAAATGTTAAATCTTAAAATTAATCAACGATTAGCAAAAAAAAATTATTATGAAAACAATTCTTGAATAAAATCAAATCTGTTATTTAAAAAATTTATCTTTTTTCGAAATAATTTGGGAAAGCTACAAAAGTGAATATGAAGTGATTATGATTCCGTGGAAAAACTAAAACGTGGAAAAAATCAGTTATTCGAAAAAAAAGTTTTGATAATTTTCGTGTTTTTTTTAATGCAAATATTTTTTTGGTCTGCATCGACTAATATTTTACATTGGGACTAAAAAGAAGATTTTGCAAAAGGTCAAACCATTTACTTCAGTATTCGGAAAAGTCGTCAAAGTAAACAATTACCATAAGTACTTCTATCAGTTACACAGAACAGAATGAAAGTCAGCACGCGTCGTATTATAGTTCGAAGACTCTGAAGGGCAGTTTTAAGTCAGCCTTTTTGAAAAAACCAACCAGAACGCATTCTGGTCATTTTAATAAGAAAGAACGCGTTTTATATCTTACACTCGCTTTACTACTATTATATATTGCTTTCATTGCTTTTAGAAGCCAACGATTCACTCCATATTCTTTCAGGACTTCTCAAAGTTTAGCTACACTCACCTTATCGAAAGCTTTTTTCAGATCAACAAATGCACAGAAAACTTTTCTGTTCACTCTCAAACTTTTTTCTTGGACCTGTATCAAGCTACCTTTCTCCAATCATTCGGAACTTCACTGTTCTTAGCACACATATTCATAAATTCGCTCAGTCACACAAAACAGTATCCGCCACCGCTCTTAAGCATTTGAGCGGTAATACCATCCACATCAGCAGCCTTACCATTCTTTAGTTTCTTAATTGCGGATATAATTTCGCGGACATCGATTCTTATTTCGCTACCTACAGCGGGATTGTCTATCGTATCCTCTTCTGTGTCACAGTTTTCATCCTCTGTAGCTTGACCTTCATACAATTTCTTGAAAAAGTCCTTCATCTTGTCCGTATCTTCTTGAAATGGAAATAATTTGTTTTAATACGCAGTTTTTATCAAGAAAATTTATATTTTTTCACACAATGATATGTTAAGAGAGGAATTAATTACGTAATGTTTTGCAAATTATTAATATGAATATTTACATGAGTTTAAGTACCAATTTTCTGGAAGAAGGGCAGATTATTAATTCAAAATCCGTTGAGACTGCTAGGCTTTGAAAGCCTTGGAATGTTGAAAATCAACCGACGTGACGGCCTGACACAAAGCGAAATGCAAATTTGCGTTCTCTATTGAGATGCGATTCTCATTTGAGCAGCGATAACTTCAATCACATTAAATTTAGATTATTTACTAACCTCCAGGGTATTTCCCCTATCGTAACTCAAGATTTTGTGTTGCTAAACACCCCACTGCCTTAATCATATTGACAACCGTATTCGAAAATTCAGAACTGCTACTCGAATCCGCACCATCTATAAATTATTCATGACTTTAATTTTTCTTTAAAATGTTTTGTCTGAAAAAATTTTAGATTATTTGACCGACTTTTTGGATCAATTTATGCAGAAATTGCTGCGAATATGAAAAAATATATTCATAGCTATTCCTTCGGAGTTTCCAAAAAAGAATATTATAAACTGTTTGAAAATAAATATATCCAGAAAAATATTCGAAGAGATTACAGGAAAAGATTTTTAACAAATTTAACAATAATAGATCTAATTATTATTGAAGAAAATTTTTAACAATATGTTAAAAATTAGTTTGTTTGCTACAACTTTTGCTATTCTTATACGCATTATTCCTATGAAATTCAAAAGGTTCGTATTATAATATTTTTTCTCAAAGTGTTACCATACAAGACCAATAAAAAACTTAAGTAACTTTTGAAACCTATACTTTAGATCCTAACTTTTCTTTCATAGTTTTTAAGCATCATCATTAAGCATTTATTTAAGAAAATAAATTTCTCATGGGTTTGTATATTCTACTTTAGGGCGAAGTGAAAATGATCAAATTAATCGAATCATTTGAACTGAGGGGAAAAATTTATGAGTTAGCATCCGAAAAAAGTAGTAAAAAAATCTTGAAGTCGGATAATATCCTCTGTTCGGTTTTTGGTTTTGAAAATTCAAAAAAAATTTCCTCTTTGTTGAAAAATTGTGGTAAATTTGTTGTATATACAGTTTCTGCAAGTGAACAGTAACAAAAAATTAACAATTATAAATTAAAGTTTTTGTTCAATTTGGAGTTTTTCGAAATGTGCAAAAACATGCTTTTTTGTGTTGAGTTAGATGCACACTTTTTTGAAAAAAGTTGAGTATGTCGAACCTGAAATTTCTTGAACTTGAATCGAAGAAAATTGCTATTGTTTTGCCTTTATATAAAAAAAATTGTTTCGTGGTTCCAAAATTCTGAATTTGACCAGTTTGACGATTTTGGAACACTTTAAACACAATGAAAAAAATTATTTCCCATAAAAGCAAAATAATAACGTGTTTCTTCATTTCAAACTGAAGAAATTTGAATTTCGACATATTCAACTTTTTTCAGTAAAGCGTGCATTTCACTTAATCCAAAAAAACATTTCTGGAACATCAAAAATTCTAATTTAGATAAAATTCTTTTTTTTTAATTTGGAATTTTCCATTACTGTTCACTAGCAAAAACTGCGCATACAAAACATTTGGCATAACTCTCTAACTAATAGATTTTTTTTTTATTTTCTTTAAATTTGCATTTTCAAATCCAAAAACCAAACAGAAGATATTATCCGATTTTAATTTTTTTTACTTCTTTAGGATGCCAAACTACAAGATTTTTTTTTCTCTCAGCTCAAACGATTCGATTCACTTCATAATTTCCACTCAGCCCTATTCTACTTAAAAAGGGATAGTAATATTCTGATACGTTTGATAATAATTTTCTCTTATTGGATAGAAAAAATGAAGCTTTTTAAAGTCGAATGAAATAAATCATCTTTGCGAAAGAGCCAATATCTAAGAGGCGAAAGACTCACGGAAATCAAGGTAGAATACATAACTTCCGGTTCCGCGCGCCACCATTCCCACTCAGCATTCGATATAACTGACTTATAAATATGAAAATCGGCGATCTAATTTTTTTCGACCGCGACGAGGAAGAACTGATTAGATTCTTACTAGGTCGAAGGATGGGGCTGGAAAGTTCTTCACGTACGAGTATAAATCATCGTGCATCGCGTGTCACTGTTGGTTAAATTACAGCACCCTCGAGGAAACCACATACCACGCCTAAAGTTGCGAATGGAATTTTTATTAGCTAAAAACACTTCGAAAAGTGATGAAGAGAATATGAGAAAAGCCTTTGATCCATCCTTTTAAAATTTTCGATGAATTTATATCAAAGAAAATGAGTGGGCCCCCGCAGGGTGCCCTCGTGGATTGCCCTCAGGCCATCAGGGGCCCATGAAGGCAATCCAACCTAAGCCTCCCATGTTCATAATTTTTATGACCTTTTTGCAAACTCGTGCCGCACGCGCATCAAAATTGGTGGAATTATCTTTATTTTCAATAGCTGCACATTTAAATGCGATATTTTTACTATTTGGCACAAAATACAATTTATTACAACAACAAAATCGTTTGATTTTTGTAACCTGAAGCATGAGGGCAACAAGCATGGCCCCCTGCGGAAGCCCTTGTCGAATATCTGAGATTTTAAATTTCAACTCCCAAAAATTTGTGATCAAATTTTCAACAAAAATACATTTTTTATAAGTCTGAAGTCATGAAACATCAAAATTTGTAGAGTCAAAAAAATATTAATCCTTTGGACTTAAAAATTTCAACCAGTCATCCATGAGAGCGAAAGAGCAGGGACCCCTGCGATGGCCCTCGTAGAACATTTGAGAGTTCGATGTTCAACTTCTAAAAAATGTGAACAAATTTTCAACAAAAATTCAGTTTTTGTGAGTCTGAACTGATCAAACATCAACATTTGTAGGGTCAACAAAATATTAAGTCTTTGGACTTGGGAATTTCAACCAATCGACTGTAAAATCAAACAGCAGGGTCCCCTTCGAGGGCCCTCGTGGAGCGGCTGAGAGTTCGATGTTTAACATACAAAAAAATTTAATCAATTTTTTAACATAATACATTTTGTATAAGTCTGAACTAATCACACGTCAACATTTCTAGTTTTTCAATATAGTATTCACCATTTTGACTTAGAAATTTCAACCAGTCATCCTGGAGGGCAAAAGAGTAGGCTCCCCTACGAGGGCCCTCGTGGAGCATCTGAGAGTTCGATGTTCAAATAACAAAAAAATGGGATCAAATTTTGAACAAAATACATTTTGTATAAATCTGAACTAGTCAAACATCAACATTTCTAGTTTTTGAACAAAATATTAACCCTTCGGTCTTAGAAATTTTAACCAATCATCCTTGAGGCAAAAAAGTGTAATCAAATTTTCAACGAAAATGCAGTTTTTGTAAGTCTGAGGTAATCAAACATCAATATACGTAGTGTCAACAAAATATTAAGTCTTTGAACTTAGAAATTTTCACCGATCAACCTTCTGGGCAAAACAGCAGTGCCCCCTACGAGAGCCCTCGTGGAACATCTGGGAGTTCGATATTCAACTTACAAAAAAATGTAATCAAATTTTTAATAAACATGCAGTTTTTATAAGTCTGAACTAATCAAGCATCAATATTTCTAGTCTTAGAAAAATATTAACCCTTTGGACTCAGAAATTTTAACCGATCAACCTGGTGGTCAAAACAGCAGGGCACCCTACGAGGGCCCTCGTGGGGCGCTTGAGAGTTCGATGTTCAACTTACAAAAAAACGTAATCAAATTTCCAACGAAAATGCAGTTTTTGTAAGACTGAACTAATGAAACATGAACATTTGTAGTGTCAAATAAATATTTACCCTTTAGACTTAGAAATTTTAACCAATCATCCTTGAGGGCAAAAGAGCAGTGCCTTCTACGAATTTAAAAATTAATATCGTGACTTATAAGAAAATCTATTATATTCTCTTTTATCTGGGAAATACAAATTGATTTCAAAAATGTGAGTTGAAAGTGAATACAATCGAGGAGTCTAAACTTTAGAGCGCCATAAGTCGAATATTGTTTCATTTTTGAACCGTAAAAAAAAATACAATTTTGAAGCATTTAAATTTTAATGTTTAAGAATTTTGAAATCAGAATAGTACATTTTGAAATTGAACTTTTAAAAATTTTCAAGGTCTTAAATTGAACTATTTTAAGTTCGAAGTTTCAAAACGTGAGAAGTTTAAAGTTTCTAGTTTCCATACTTCTATTCGACAAAAAATAAAAATTTTGCATTAGCTGCAACCATTTTCAACGTTTTGACTTTGTAATTTCTCTGACGATTTCCAGTGGGATTTTTTATGTTTTTATTTTTCAAACAATCTAGCATAGACATGGTGTGTGCCATAAAAAACTTGAAAGGGAAGACATAAAATTTTATGTGGCTTGATACTGAATAACGATTTTTTCCGCATGAAGAGTAAATGTACCAAAAATGTTGAAAAAAATTGAAAATAATGTACATCACATAACATTTAAACATGAGAATTAGGTTTTGTAGGATCAATTTACGATTTTTCCTTCAATTTTACGTGATTTTCAGAGAACTTGTGGCAAATATTTCTGTATGCCGTGTCACGAGAGCTTACTATTATTGCAAGGATGCTAGCAATAAACGTCGTAAGTTTTCCTGGAAAGATGAGACGTCAACTTTTGATATTTGATCGCTTCACGTTTTACAGCAAGTACTTTATTCTATTTTATCG
This sequence comes from Melikaiella ostensackeni, assembly GCA_032362435.1. NCBI lineage: Eukaryota > Metazoa > Arthropoda > Insecta > Hymenoptera > Cynipidae > Melikaiella > Melikaiella ostensackeni. The sequence continues at coordinate 26,757,255 of JAUMHM010000085.1, forward strand.
TCAAATAAAGGAAAGCGCTCGTATATCACGGAAAGACGCAAAATTCCACTTTCTTTCTTTGCTTCATCTTTATTAAAAAAATATATATATCTGAATCCGAAATAGACAACGTCACTACTACAAATAATAATAATCATAATTGTTAGTTAGAGAGTGGAGTCAACTTAATAGTACATTGTGCTGCAAGTTGAAAAAGCGCGAGATTTAAGACGAGTGTGAAGTTAGCGACCCAAGCGGAGCGAGGGTGGCTATCACACGAGGTTTGAATCGTCGCTTTTTCAATATGTGGGACACGATACTTTTTCTGTAATTTGTTTAAAAAGTGCTAGTTTTTTACCTGTTCTTTGTTTAAAAAGGAGGCAATTTGTTGTCGATTGACGCAACAATAACAATGGCAATTGTCAAAACCATGGCAATAATATGGCCGTAACAGTAAGTT
>JAUMHM010000085.1:26757793-26774019 GCA_032362435.1 Melikaiella ostensackeni
ACATGACGGAAGAAGTAAAGGAGGAGAGAAAGGAAATGTAAGTCACATAGAAGCATAAGAATAAGAATTTATATGTATCAAATTAGAGAATAAGTTAGAATAAGCAATGTCAAAAGGATGTAAAAAAGATGTAAAGGAACGAAAGTTATGTAAACCCTAAGGTGGCACATTATAAATAGAGAAGAAATACGTATAAAGAAACTTGTATTCACTCTTATTTTTTGAAATTAAATGAAAGACACTAAGATACGTTTTTATGGTCCTAAATTTTCAGAATTACAGAAACAATTTTTTGGTAAAATAAAAGTTTCGGGACAGGCAAAAAATATGCCAATAAGGAAAAAGTGAACAACCATGGCAAGTTCTTTTTTGCTGTCTCAGCAGACTTTCTTTGCCTTTTTTTCCTTCAAGGGGCGTTGTGCACCAATTCGACCATCGATTTTCCACCCCCATCACATTCCTCTGTGATTCTGATAACACTTGGAAATTCTGGTAAAACCTTTACTCGAGGGGTTAATTACTCCTGCAATCTGGCGTACATTGTCTCTGCAATCTTATGCAATCTGGTGCGAATCCCGTGCAATCTTTAACAATCCCTTGTAATCCCCCCTTGCGAAAAAATATTATAGGAAATAAAATACAGGTTTTTAATGATTTTCGTATAACTTTTTCGCGATTCTAAAAGAATAGATTTAGAAAATCATTATAAGAAAATAAGTATAGAAATGAATAATGTTGAAATATTGAAAGAATTGATGCAAAAAATAGAGAAACTACGAAAGAATAATTTGTTTATTCACTCAACGTAGGATTTCGAATTATTTGAAGGAATTTAGGAGGATTCCATGAATTTCAGGGAATTTCACATAATTCCAAGAGGGTTGAAGGGTTTCCAATACATCAATAAATTTCAACGAATATCAAGCAATTCCAGAGAATTTACACGGATTTTAAGCGATTTTGTCATTTTCAAGGGATTTCTAGAGAACCTTAGAAAATAAAATAAACTAAATATTGATTTTCAAGGGAATTTTAGTGTTTCTAAGGATTTCAAGGGATTTTAAGGTATTTCAAGAAATTTCACAAAATTCAAAGGATTTTATTTAATCTCCGAATATTTCAAGATGTTTACTAATTCAAAGAATTTTTTAGGAATTCCAAAGAATTCAAGGGATTTCTAGACAACTTAATTCTAGAGAATGAACTTTCCAGTGCTTCCTAGTGATTTCAAAGATTTCGAAGGATGTCAAGGTATTTCAAGGAATTTCACAAGATTTAAAGGATTTCATTCAATTTTCAAGGATTTCAAAGATTTCAGAGATTTTTCGGAATTCAGCGGTTATTCTTTGAATAACCTTAATAAATAAGTTTAGTTTGATTTATATTCGAGGGATTTTGAATGATTTCTAGTTATTCTGATTGATTTTCACGATTGCCAAAGATTTCAAGGGATTTTAAGGAATTTCAACGAATTTCTAGAGAAGTTAGGGAATAAATAAATTTTTTTCAAAGGATCTGAACAATTTCAAGATATGAAGGAATTCAATAAATGTTTAAGGATTTTAATGATTTTAAGTTATTCAAAAGATTCCAGAGAATTTCAAGACATTTAACAATTTCTAAGGGAAGCTTTAGGAGTTTCGTTGGATTTCCAACAATTTCAAGTGATTTCGAGAAAGCTGAATTTTATAAAATAAAATTTCAAGAAATTCATAGCGATTTCAAAGTGAAGGTTTCGAGGGATTTCAAGATATTTCAAGGAATTTCACAAGATTCGAAGGATTTTATTAAATCTTCAAGAATTCGATGATGTTTATTAATTCAAAGAATTTCTCAGGATTTCCAAAGACTTCAAGGGGTTTCTAGACAACTAAATTCTAGAGCATGAAATTTCCAGTGATTCCTAGTGATTTCAAAGGTTTCGAAGGATTTCAAGGTATTTCAAGGAATTTCACCAGATTCAAAGGATTTTATTGAATCTCCAAGGATTTTAGAGATTTCAAAGATTTTTAGGGATTTCAGCGGTTATTTTTAGAAAACCTTAATCCCATATGCGATGTGCCTCACATTGAATCGGTTTTTTACTTTTTCGCTTTCTTTCAATTTAGTGACCATAATCCATTAATAAACCGAAGCAAGTCGGCAATTTCCATGAATAAATTAATAAAAAATCAAAATGATAAAATTGAATGAAAAATCGTGAAACGTAATTTGTCTTCAATCAAATATAACTTCTGCAATTAAAAAAAAATTTATATGTGTCTACAAAATGAAGATTTTTTTAAAGCTTATATGAATATGCTCCGAATTCTTGTACCTATTATTTTAACAAATGACTGAAACTTAATGAAACAAAATTTTGTTCATATACTCTGTACATCTGAATTAATAAGTGCGTATTCATAAAGTAGTGTAAAATTAAAAGTAGCAGTAATCTTGTTACTTATCCCGATAGAAATTCTCTACGGAAGTAAATTAATGACAATCCCATTGAGAACCAGTAGCTTTTTTACTAATGATTAGTAGAAATACTTACAAAATCAATTATAATGACTTGCACTATTTGATTAGTTAACTCATACCCATTCAGATTTAGAAAGTATATAATATTTATTGCAGAAATTTCAATACTTCATACATATCTGAAACATTCAAACGATAAATGCATTCTGAAATTTAAAAAAAAAACAAAATATTTCTAAACGTTATTCTTTACTAGCAAAAATAGCACTTTTATAGCATGTTTCTTATTTTAATTATCCAATTATCAAATTATAATATATATGCTCAAATTTAATGTACTATAAAATATAATGAATAATAATCATAAATTTAAAAAAATATTAAAATAGCTACATCGGTTTTCATACAATTTGAATTTTAATCGGCGACTTATTCAATTATGAATGTTTATAATTTATTATCATGAAATTTCAAACATCTTTTCGAAATAGGTCTATCTTGAAGATTTGCAATTGAAAATTCTTTAATGTTGAATGTGTGTAACTGCTCAATTGAAAATTATGCTCTTTTGAGTGTTTTTCTTTGTTTTGAATAGTTTAATTTTGTAAATTTATAATTAAAACCTTTGTATTCTGAATGCGTATGGATAAAAATGCTTCAATTTTTCTGCTTTTGAAGATCATATGCCAAGAGTTTTCAATTCTAAATCGACAAATTGAAAAAACTTAAAATGCAAGTCATAAAAATTACAGAATTTTCTATTCTACGACTTAAAACTTGCATAATTTTCAATTGTATCTTTTCGAAATCAAAAACACTCCAATTGCAAGTCATAAAAATTACAGATTTTTCAATTCTAAAACTTGAAACATGCTTAATTTTTGATTGCAGATTTTTCAAATTGGAAACTCTTCAATTTTGAAGAGTTTCCATTGAGAAATCTTGAATTTTGAAAATATAGAATCTCAAATAAATAAATTTTCAATATATATATATATATGTGTATTTAAAAGTATGTAATTTTAACCTTTTTTCTAAATAGTTCAATTTTGAAGATTTACTATTGAAAATTGTTGAATTTTAACAATTTTTAAGATTTGCAATTGAAGATTCATTAAGTTGGAATATTTTCAATTGAAGACTTTTCAATGTTTAATGTGTAAAATAGAAAATAATGCAATTTTGAGTAATCTTTTTGAAATAGATCAATTTTGACTACTTGAAATTGAAAATTATTCAATCTAATAGATTTGCTGCTGTCAATTTTTCAATATCGTGAACAGTAAAAATTCAAATGAACTCCACTTATTTGCATTGATTCCTAATGAGTTTACGGGTAAAAGGAATGGAAAAAATGTAAAAAAATAGTATGAGTTTGCTTTTCCGAGCGAAAAGCTCTTTGCAAACATTTTCTTCTTCAGGTTTAATATGCCTCAATTTGCTATTTTTAAAATCAGAAAGATATCTAACGTCATTTATGAACAAATACAAAAAAGGCAAATGTAGAAAACTGAAAATAAGTGAAAAAATTCATAAGAAAGTGACTCTACGTCTAGCTTAAAGCAAGAATTCAATTTCAAAATTGAAGAATTCAAATTTAAAGTGCTTAAAACTATACAATTTAAAATTGGAATCGTAGCAATTTTTAAGACTTTAAAAAAAATCGCACATTTTCATGTGTTAAAAAAATTAACACTTAAAGTAAGTGGACTAATATTTCCACTATGAATTAAAAAAAATGTTTATTTTAAATGTTAAAGAAATTACCCGATTTTATCATTCACAGTTTGTAATTTGCAGCAATAAGTATAACATTTTTGTTGAAAACGTGATTGGCTTTTGACTAGCTTTTAAATAACTTGAAATTGCTCCATTTATTACATTTGAAATTTGAAAATGAAATACTAAGGCGGAGATAATTTCGTGATTCAAAACTTGCCTGGGTAATCTTTCATCTGCTTTCGCCTTAATTTTTATTCAAAAAACTGGCAAAAGTTGCGACGCCAACGCCATCTACTGTCATTTCAGTTCACTAAACTGGAGCAAAATGATAATTCCCAGCTGTCAGGTGCTTTTAAATAAGTGGTGTAAAATAAATTCTAGTGTATTTGCAATAGTCCAATCTATTTCAGAAAAGATTTATTAACAAGAACAATGTTCTATTTGTGTTTTTTTTTTCAAGTGTACGTTCTACCCCAATTCGCCCACTTCAGTATGACGTAGTTAGATGACGTCAAAATTATTTTAATTTTCAATCGTTCTAAAATGTATGTGCAACACATTTTAACTATTGTTTTTCTGCGGAGTTACGCTTACCCAAAAGGAATTTGCCTTGATGGTATGATAATAATGTCTTGTTTCGATTATGAATCAATTATTATTAATTAAATTTCAAATTCCAAACGTGTAATTGTGGATTATAAAATGATTATATTTTCAGCATAGAATGTGACGAACAATCTAAATTGGTCGACATCAAAATTTGGACACTGAAACCAAAACTGATTTCTCAAGTAATTGTGTCAGTTTGCTTGTCTCCGAAATGTGATAATATTCGGCCGGAGCGAATATGCTATCAGTGCCAATCGAAATGGACCTGCATGAACAAGACCCATACATTGGTGATGAAAAGCGAATTTCAATAGTCGATATATGAGAAAGCGAGGTACGAGTACCACTTTGAAGGGTGAGAAATAGAAATGAGTTTGGTAGTTAATATCGGCGAGGATGGAAGAACAATTCAGAGGAATCGAAGCGGAATGACCTTATTGACTAGTTGTGGGAGAACCCTGCAGTCGACGTTTCATCCAGTTACCACAATTTCATCGAGAAAAAGAGGGATGGATATCCGGTATTTCCTGCAGCCTTTAGCCTCACCTTTAACCCTCGATCACTGGATTTGATTTACACTGAGTCGTTCTCGCTCATAGGAGTCAAAAAGCCAGATCGTAAATCTTGGCGGAGAACCCTTATCATCAACAGATAACGCCAATGCGTTTTACCTTCACCTCTATCATATAACATTTTTTTGCTTTTTGATACCTACTATTCTTCTCTTACATTTAAAAATACCTTCTATATTTCTTTATTGTCTGTTCTTCATCTATTTTCTTATCACTAAAGTTGATTAAGTATGAGAACATATTTTACTTATATGCGTATGTCTATATTAAAACAGCCCACTTTGTCGTTTGTCAATAAGGGTCAACTTCAGTCAGAATTCAGTTTGAAGCTGACCCTCATTGACAAGCGACAAAGTGGGTTGTTTTAAGGTGCTTGAAATGACTAGTTTGTTTATTTGGAATACACTACGTCTACACGGGTGAATTGTTTGGTGTAATATTTTTACCACCTAATCTATAGGCAATGATCTGTAAGTATACAGAGAGTTTTTTTCCAGAAAATGTTTTTGTTGCGGTTAATCTTCTAACTGAAGATTAAGCATTTTTTTGCGCTTGAAAGCGGCAGGGAGTAGCAAGCCATTTCTATCCTTTGCAACGCTGCAGTGACCTCCGAGTGGCTCGCTTCTCGTTGCCGCTTTCAGACGCAAAAAAATGCTCCATCTTCAATTAAAAGAAAAACAAAAACATTTTCCGGAAAAAGCTCTCTTTATACTTACAGATTATTGCCTTTAGAATAGGTGGTAAAAATATTACATGAAGCAATTCACCCGTGTAGACGTAATGCGGTCCAAGTAAACAACTTGAGTAAACAATTGAGCCTACTTTGTCGCTTGCCAATGAAGGTCAACTTCAAACTGAATTCTGTCTGAAGCTGACCCTTATTGACAAACAACAATGTGGGCTGTTTTAATATGGACGAACACGTAAGAACAAAGCTTCTTCACAATTTTTTAAATTACTACCACTCCCAAAATTATTCAACCTTGTGTAAGTTTATTAAAGTTTATTGTGATCGTAATCCTTCCTGAAAATGTTCAAGTTATTTTTGTTCACGTTCACCTTGTCGAAAAATCTATAAATATGCATAACCAAATCTACCGGTTATTATAGTAGATAGCACTGTTTACGAAAACAGAAAAAAAAATGTAAAATCAAAAAAATTGAAACATTTGAAAATTAATCTTTTAAAGCTAAGCAATGATCATTTTAATTTGGAAACATTCAGTATCGAAAAATTTCTAAATTTAAACGCTTGAAGTTGCAAAATTATTAAAATTTAAAGTCCAGAATAGTGAAATTTCATCTAAAACTTTTCAATTTTAATAGCAAACATAAAAAATTAAAGATTTCTCAAACTGATTGCTTGAATTAAATCAATTCTAAAGCGGTCGAAATTGAATAATCTTAATTGGTAAACGTTAAAAATTGAAAAGTTTAATTTCGGACGAGTCAGTATTAAAAGCTCTATTAAAAATTGTACAATTTCATATGAAAGAAAGAATTATGAAAGGAATACTTTCTGATCGTAATTAAAGAAGCTGGGAAAATTTTAAATATATTTTTGACGGTGGAAAAACTGAACAATCTTAAATTTCAAATGTCAGAAACAATGGAAATTGCACATAATTTCGTTAAAAAAATAATTGAATTTTTTAAGAAAAAACATAATTTTACGTACACAGAGGCCTTCAGAATACAACAACTATGTTTACATTCACATAGAAATTCGATTTTGAAAATATAAAAATTGTATGCCGCAGAATGGACAGAAAAATTATAAAGCGCAAAAGTGAATCATTATTAATTAAAATATGTAATTTGATAAGCTTTAAAAATTGATCAGTTTGAAATAAAAGATATAAAATATTCAACCATTTCTAATTGGAACCGCAAAAAATTGACAATAAAATAAAATTCGTGGGAGTTTAAGCTCTCTTCGACTATTATAAGTTATAAAATAAAATAAATTAATACGAAATCTCTAACCGATAGAAATGAAATACTTGCAAATTTAAAGCATTTCTAATTTATCAAATTCAAATTTACAGTATTTGCAATTGTACAATTTTAATATGAAGGTTGAAAAACAGTATATGAAACTGGAAACGTTTGATATACAGCAATATGTTTTGAAAATTATTCTTGTAAATGTATACAAAATGGTTAAATCAGTCCAATTTAACCAGTTCATATTTAGAGAGTTGTAAAGTTTATAAGAAAATGTCTCAAATGTAATAATTTCCGAACCAAATGTTAAACATTGAACCATTTTAAATAAAGCGGTCGAGGCTAAAGCATTGCATACTGAAAATCTCTTTAAATTTGAACAGTCTGAAAGTATTTATGATTGAAAATAAGTACCATATTCAAAAATCCGACAATGTTAAACTTGTGAAAAACTAGATACTTTAAAATTGGAAATTAATTTTGTTTAGGTTTTTTAATTGCTGGAGTTAACTACATTTCTACGCTTTTGAACAAGATGCGTATAAAATTGAGTAACTGGTATTTGCATTTAGGGCGATTTTCCTAGGATTGTTTAAAAAATCGTTTTCTGTGATACAATTTTTTAACAACTAGTCATTGTTCAAACTTATCTATTGGAACTGAAAAATCGTATGGAACGTACTTTTTCGCTACTTTTGTACAAAATATGATATTTTTCAAGTCCCACTTCATTTTTAAAAAATGCTGAAATTCATAAATTTTCGAAGATTCATGATTCTTGTAAATATTTAAAGAAAAGTATCAAAGGATTTTGTACCCTGATTATTATTCTTCAAATATAATTCAATAGCTTTCAAAATCAAAGTTTTCAAACTATAAAAGCTCCAAAAAATGTTTTTTCAATTTTATATCCAAGGTTGCATTTCATTCAAAAAATTAAAAAATCTGTGAATCATAAGAAAAGTTTCTTGATGTACTATTGTACATTTTCGTCTAATTCTTCAGAATTCTGAATTTGTAAAAGCTGTATGAAAATGAAAAAATTTTGTGATTTGACTTTAGCCCTGTACCTTATATAAATAAAACCACTCTATTCTTTCCGGAATCCAAAATTGAGGTTGTTTTAGCAAACAGTTTCGCATGTTTAAAAAAATAAACCTCTTTTATCACAAAGCGTTCATACGTGGCCGAGTATCGTTCCTATTTTAGGAATTGGTTTCCAAAGTAATATCCGTGAAACGAACAATATTTACAATTCATCTAGCACAACTAGAATGGTTGTAAATTTACTTTTTTATAAAAGCGGAGCCGAAATCGATATGTACGATTCCCCACAGAATATGCTTGTTTTAGCTTTTACTCGTATTGAGCTCAACGTCAAATGATCTCTATATTTTTAATTAAAGTGTGGGCATATGAAAAATTAACTTAATTGAAATTATGGAATTAGATTAATCTAAAAATGTGCCTGTAAGTGATACAGCGAGAACATATGATATGAGTTTTTGAAAAAAAGGCAATGTGATCTTTTTAAAAATCAATTCCTTATGATCTCTATTTTAAACTCTTAAATTTTTTTCGTGATCTTTTGTGGTATTTGAAGTTATTCTAAAAATCCTATCAAATTAACCTTTAAACGTGTTCAAAAAAATAACTAACTCCATTATATTTTCAAAAAGTGACAAAACAGATTCAAATGAGAAAATATATTCTTGGCATTAACCTCGATTATGATAATAGTCATTTTGAAAGTTAAAATTACGTTCTTACCATCAAAAGTGTAGATTTTGTATGATGCTAATGTGAATTTACACTCAGTTAAAGTAAAGCACTCAATTCACAATATTAAAATTCATTCTTTATTTCAATTTTTATATTATTTAACCTTTAGAAATTTCAACATGTATTCTCAAGTATACTGAAGATTTGATTAATTTAATGAATAATTTTATTTTCGTGTACTCCTCCTAGAGCTGAATTAAGAATTTTATTCATTAATTATAGATTGTATTTGAGCAGGACTGATGAGGAAGATTCAGAGTATTGTCGAAGTTTTTGAATCCGAAGATGTGTAGATTTCTGTGTTTTTAACTTTTGTTAAATACTTTGTTACTTCATTTCAGTTTATATACATATACACTTCCAATTTTCAGCTCTCTATATAAGTTCCAAGTTTGAAGAAATGAAATCGCTTTATATCCACTTTTCAATCAAATATAAATATTTGTTACTCATGTAAGTCTGCCATTTCGAATTTCATAATTTTGATAAAATGTTTGAAATAGTATGTGTAAGAGACACATAAGACCTCTTATAACAGTCTTTTATAATTATTCTGCAATTTTTTAAAAAATGATCTTATGTTTTGAGTTCGCCATTTTGAATTTCGTTTTTTAATACAACATTTGTAATAAGCGATTCTAAAAACCTTTGATAACAAATTTCTATGCAAATTTCATAATTTTTTTTGTATAACGGTCCGCCTTTTTGCCTTCGTAATTTTGAGTTTTGCATTTTTTATATGATATTCATGATCAGATGACCCATAAACTTCTTATAACCGATTTTTACGCAAATACCATAGGTTTTCTAGTAAAAATGTCCGCGATTTTGAATTCTGTATTTTTAATATGAAATTCGTAATGAGCGATCTGAAAAATCTTTGGTAACAAATTCATCCATCATCTTTTATCATTTTTTTGTGAAACTGTCCGCGACGTTTTTCATCTGCCATTTTGATCATGGAAAATTCAATGCAAAATTCGTGAAGAGAAACCCCAAAACCCCTCGGTAACAAATTTGTATGCAAATCCCTTTTTTTTAATCTGTCGGCCATTTTGCATCCGCAGGGCTGCCATAGTCTAATATTCTTTTGAATTCAAAAGAATGGTATGAAATTATCCGGAACTCTAGGTCTATTTTAACGAATTCAGGATAAATTCATCACAAAAATTCAACTTAAATTCAAATGAATTCCAATAAATTGGAAAGAATCCAAAAAATTCTATTGATTTCAGCGATAGAACTGAATTCAAAAAAAAATCAAGGGAATTCAAGAGACTTTGATAAAATTCATGAGAATTTGAGCCAATTCAACCAAATTTAAGAAGTGAAAAAATTTATATTGAATGTGTAAAATGGGAGTGAACAGAATTCAGAGCAAGTGCAGCAAAATTTGAGTAAAATTAAAAAAATAAAATAAAAAGTAAAAAAAAACAATGAATTAAATCAGATTCGAGTGGATTTAGAGGAATTTAGGGGAGATGAGAAGAATTCGATGAAATTCATAAAAATTCAAGTAAATTAATAACATTTGAAAGATATTTAAAAAATTGATTGAATCCTCTTAATTTGAAGTGAATTTAGAAAAATTCAAGATAATTCAAAGGAATTAGATGAAATGCCTAAGAACTTAAGGTGAATTAGAAATGAATTGGAATGAATCGCAAATATTCAATAAATTCCAAAAATTTAAAATATTTCATTGATTTCTGTAAAATTGGCGTGAATTATAAGAAGTCAAGGGAATTTAAGAGGCTTCGATAAACTTTATACGAATTCAAGATGAATTCAAAAGAATTCAGGGTGAGTTGAAAATAATTCAAATAAATGCAACACAGTTTTTAAAATCCGAAAAAATTTCTTCGAATTCACATAATCTTTTCATTCAAAAAGGTGACTACAGTGACTTTATCTTGAAAAAGTGACTAAAAAGTGATTTGAAAAAAAAAGAGACTAAAAGTGACTGCGTGGCAGTCCTGTGTACCCGCAATTTTGAATTTTACATTTTTAATACGAAAGTTGGAATCAGCTACTTCAAAAACATATAATAATTGCCTTTTCGTTACATTATAATTAGTTTATGACTTTTAACCGCATTTTTAGGAATGTGCCGCACTATGCCATGCCGGATTCTCGCAATTTATAGAGGAATCTCGAAAAATATATAAATTTTGACTTTTTTCCATCATCGATTGAAAATCACGTTTAGTGTCAATTTTATTTTGAGGCAAAGTAATAGAATTTCAGTCAAATGAGAAATAAGATTTTAGAATCTCATAACTTTTCATTTTCTACACTTACAAGTCTCGGGTTGTGGAGGCTGAAAGTCTAGAGAGAATACTTAATTAAATTCGTACTTTGCTGCAATTTAAACAGTAAAATTTATTCTTAATAAGACTGTAAACGAGAGTACACAGGGGAGAAATAAAATGAGGAAACCACCACGTGTATTCATTACTGTTGTCATAGCAATCGCTGCTGCCTAATCACAATTCCGATATTTTTAGGTACTTCCGTTACTTTTGTATAAAGCTAACCCTATATTGGTTCATAACTAGCAAATATTTAAACGCTCATAATCTGTCCACTTAGATATCATTTTTATATTATACGTACTCATATATGTTGCAAGTATTCATAATCAATTTTTAATTAATGGTATGGGAGACGGACAACGTGAAAGACTGTATGAGTTGTAGGCGGCGAAAGCAGAATCGATATCCGCGACGTTACATCTGTATGTAAGAAACTAGAGAATAATGAGGCTGCTGGTGTGAACGGTATCACTGCTGAAATGCTCAGGAGCGGTAGCGAATATTTGTTTGTGTGACTAAACGAATTTATGAATAGGTGAGCTGAGAACGGTGAAGTTCCAAATGATTGGATGAAGGCGATTGTCGTTCCATTCTACAAAGGAAAGGGTGATAAAGGTCACTATACTAATTATAGAGCGATTAGCTATTAGAGGGTAAACAAAAAAAGTTTTGTATCCAGTTGTTGATCTGGAAAAGCTTTCGATAAAATGGATAGAACTAAAATTTGTGAGGTCCTGAAAAAGCATGGAGTGAATGGTCGGCTTCTAATAGCAATAAAAACAATATATAATGCTAGTAAAGCGAGTGTAAGAGTCAATGGACAACTGAGCGATTGGTTTGATATTAAGCAAGGCGTTAGACAAGGTAGAGACAAATCATAGAAAAAAGTCTGAGAGTAAATATAAAAAGTTTTGTGTACATTTGTTGATCTGCAAAAGCTTCCGAAAAAATGGATAGAAATAAACTTTGGGAAGTCCTGAAAGAGTATGGAGTGAATGGTTGACTTCTAAAAGCAATAAAAACAATATATAATGGTAGTAAAGAGAGTCTAAGGGGAAATGGAAAACTGAGCGATTGGTTTGATATTAAGTAAGGTGTTAGGCTAAGTAAGGTGTTAGGCAAGGCAGCGACAAATCATAGAAAAAAGTAGAGTATATACAGAAGTTTTGCGTGCATTTCTTAATCTCATAAAGCTTTCGATAAGGTAGATAGAACTAAACTTTGGGGAGTCCTGAAAGAGCATGGAGTGAATGGTTTTCTTCTAGAAGCAATAAGAACAATATATAATGGAAGCAAAGCGAGTGTAAGAGTAAATGGATAATGAGCGATTGGTTTCATATCAAGCAAGGCAGCGACAAATTATAGAAAAAAGTCTGAAAGTAAATAAAAAAAGTTTTATGTTCATTTGTTGATCTGGAAAAGCTTTCGATAAGGTAGATAGAATTAAACTTTGGGGAGTCCTGAAAGAGTATGGAGTGAATGGTTGGCTTCTAAAAGCAATAAAAATAATGTATAATGGTAGTGAAGCGAGTGCAAGAGTAAATGGAGAACTGAGCGATTGGTTTGATATTAAGCAAGGTGTTAGGCAAGGCAGCGACAAATCATAGAAAAAAGTCTGAGAGTAAATATAAAAAGTTTTGTGTACATTTGTTGATCTGGAAAAGCTTCCGAAAAAATGGATAGAAGTAAACTTTGGGAAGTCCTGAAAGAGTATGGAGTGAATGGTTGACTTCTAAAAGCAATAAAAACAATATGTAATGGTAGTAAAGAGAGTCTAAGGGGAAATGGACAACTGAGCGATTGGTTTGATATTAAGCAAGGCAGCGACAAATCATAGAAAAAAGTCTGAAAGTAAATAAAAAAAGTTTTGTGTGCACTTGTTGATCTGGAAAATGGTTGAAATCATGGCGGCGCGAAAGTAGCCGTAAAGCTTCAATTGAAGGTGAATAAATACCTCAAAGTTGATCAATTCTTTTTAATTCTTGTCAAAATAAATGAAGGACACTTGATTAAACCTCGCTTACTCATTTAAAGTCATTTTAAATTATTATTTCTTCCAAAAATCTTGACTAAAATCCATTTTTTACATCACAAATTCGTTTCTTTTTCACTTTTGACTCTGTAACTCTAAAGATACAAATTTTATAAAAAAATTTTTCCTACAAAAGTTGTAGAGCATATCAATGTTCAGCCCATAATTTTCATCCTGATGGTTCGATTCGAAGCCGAAACTGATTACGAATGCTGCTGAAAGGTTCTGCAGCATTAGTTGAATAGAAATGTTTTTAAAATGGTTATAAACAAAATTAGTCAATAAAATTTTTCTCTTCTTCATTCGCGATACTTGAATATATTGAATCTATATTTTCAGAAGGAAATCGAAGTAAAATAATCTTAATTCAAAATTTAAATAAATTAAACATGAATTTTTACTTATTTATCATAAATTTAATTTAAAAATTCATACTTTGGCCCTCTCTTAACATATAAGCTTCGTTTTTCTAGCACAATCAACTATAAATTCAACACCAATGGCCTTTTACTATGATGGTTTGCAATTAGACAACAATTGTGTATTAATTAGAAAAACTTAATGAAGAAATGCATTATTTGGCCATTTTTCATTAGATAAGGTTAATTTTATTTAGCAGAATCAGCTGCTAATATGCTGCCGATGCCTCTGGCTGTGTTAAATTTGCAATTTGATAAAAATTGTGTATTGCTTCAACAAATTTAATAAATAAATGCATAATGCATAATTTGGACATCCACCAGTAAATAAGGTTCGATTTTTCAGCAGAATAAACTAAAATTATGTTGCTAATGTTGCTTTTCTGCATACCTACATATGTACTCAACGGAAATTTTCTATTGTTTAAGGTTTAAGCAAATGTTAATAAAGTAATGATACATAATTTCCATATCTTCAGGAAATAGATTTAGTTTTTTAGCAGAATCAACCCCAAGTATCATACATATGTTGTGAAACGAAGTGAGACGAAACATACATCCTGAAAAATGGCCAAATTATGAATTTATCTATTAAATTTGTTTGAATAAAGTACCATTAAAGTCTAAGTGCAATTATTACAGCGATTCTTGATCGGTGTTATATTTACAATAGTTTATTTTGCTGTAAAACACGAATTTCATCTACCTACTGAAAAATTGACCAAAATATGGCTTGTTTTATCAGTGAAGCTCTGTAAAGCTCTTCAGATGGGGTGATTGCTAGATCATCCCTTATTAAATTGATATAAATTTTAAATATCCTATCCAGAGTGTCTACTCAAATCCTGGGAAAAAATTCCCTGACAATTGCAGGTTTTTTCCAGGTATTTATAGATTTTTCCAGGAATAATTTTTTTAAATATGGAGCCACTGAAGTTACATAATACTTGAATAACCTAAATTTATTATACATTTGTGAATGGTTAAATTTTGAGTAATAAACATAAAAAAACGGAATATGTATACAATTTTGTGAGTTCATTATAAATAATGTTTTTTCAGTCCTTGTAAATATCTAAGTGGGTAAACTAATTAACTTTTTTGTTGAAAATTCATATTTTCTGGTTAGAAATTCCACTGTTTCTCACCAAATTCGTATTTTTAGCTTGAAATTTCAACAATTTGGTAGAAAATTCCACGATTTGGTTGAAAATTCGTCTCTCTGGGTTAAAAGTGAACTTTTTCGTTAAAAAATCATATTTTCAGGATAGAAATTCAACTCTTTTGTAGGAAATTCGTCTTTTTGGTTTGAAAATTCATCTCCTTCGGTAAGAACTTAACCTTTTTGGTCAAAATTCAACTGTTTTGTAAGAAATTCTGCAATTCGCTTGAAATATTTTTTTTCTTTCTTGTCTGAAAAATTTTTCTTGGTTGAAAACTCAACTTTTCTCAAGAATTCGTGTTTTGGTTTAAAAACTTAACTCTTTTGGTATAAATTACATCTTTTTTGGTTACAAATGCAACTTTTTGGTACAAAATTATTCTGTTTTGGTTGATGATTCAACTACTATGTTGGAAATTCAACTATTTGATTGAAAACTACTTATTTTGCTGAAAATTCGTCTCTTTAGGTTGGATTCAACTGTTTTTTACTTAAATTTTAAATCGTTTTTGGTTGAAAATTCAACTACTTGGTTGAAAGCGGATTTTCTTTCTTGAAAATTCCCTTTATTAGTTGAAGATTCATCATTTGAGTTTAAAATTCATTTTTTGGTTGAAAATTTAACTATTTTGTTGGAAATTGGTCTTTCTTCGTAGAAAATTAATCGTTTTAGTTGAAAAGGCAACTGTTTGGTTGACAATTAATCTTTTTTAGTTGAGTATTTAACTATTTTGTTAAAAATTAATCTTTTTTGGTTAAATTCAACTGTTTTTTATTTAGAATTTAAATCTTCTTTGGTCGAAATATCAACTATCACATTTTTTGTTGAGAATTCATTTTTTTGGTTGATAATTCATCTATTTTGGTTGCAAATTCAACTACTTGGTCAGAAGTTGAACTATTTTCTTAAAAATTCATTTTTTTTGGTTGAAAATTCAACT
This sequence comes from Melikaiella ostensackeni, assembly GCA_032362435.1. NCBI lineage: Eukaryota > Metazoa > Arthropoda > Insecta > Hymenoptera > Cynipidae > Melikaiella > Melikaiella ostensackeni. The sequence goes on from JAUMHM010000085.1 coordinate 26,773,758, forward strand.
ATTTTGTTGGAAATTTGTATTTTTGGGTTGAAAATTCAAATCTTTTGTTGGGAAAACGTTTTTTTGGCTGAAAATTTAACTTTTTTTAGTTGAAATTGAATTATTTGTTCGAAAATTTATGTATTTTGTTGGAAAATTGTATTTTTTGCTAAAAAAATTCATCGATTTGGTCAAAAAGGCAACTGGTTTTTTGATAATTAATTTATTCTTAACGAGTATTTACCTATTTTGTTGAAAATTCGTATTTTTGGTTGAAAATTTA
>JAUMHM010000085.1:26788381-26834378 GCA_032362435.1 Melikaiella ostensackeni
ACTGGGAGCCGGTGTCATTTTCATGGATGGCAGTAGCTCCCAGGGGGACCCTGCGGTGGTTGTTTGACCAATTTTTTTAAATGATATATATAGAATATATTGAGATAATATGTAAAAATACAGAGCATTATCAAAATTGAAAGCATAGTTTTTCTAAGAGTCTTATGAGTTGTTGTCAAAAGTTCTGGTGGATAACAAAAAAGCTTAAAAAATATTCTACTGACATTTTGAAATTCTATGGAATTTATAAGAAGTACATTTGGGCATCCGCATATTAAGTGGCCCTAGGGGTCATCCATAAATTACGTAACAGCTTTTGCGTGGGGAGGGGGTTCAGAAAAATGTTACGATCTGTTACACGGGGGTGGAAGGTAAATAGATACGATTACGTAATATTTTTAACGAATCCGTAAGAAATTTGGGTATGGAGAATCACAATGAATCAAGAGAATGCCAAATAAATTCAAATCAATTGGAAAAAATCATAAAATAGAAAATATTTCATTTATTTCAATTGGAACAAAGTTTTTTAAATCCAACAAATGCCACTGAGTTTAGATGCATTGGAGTAAATAAGTTAGTGAATACGAATCCAATGAAATTCATAAGAATTCAAATAGAATTTATAAGTCGTCGAGTTGAATTAAAAAAATTGAAAATCCAAAAAAAGATCCTCTAAATTCAGTGGATTGCTAGGGAATTTCAAAGAAGTGAAAGTGATTTCATGAAAATGTAGAAGGAGTAAAAAGTGAATGAATAAAAAAAACTGAGAGTTGAATAAAATTCGAGTGAGTTAAGAAGAATTTCAGAGAAATGAGGAGAATGCAATGAAATTGAAAGATATTCATGAAGAATTTAAAAAAATCAAGAGAATTCGAAGGATTTTAAAAGAATTTGAAACAGTTCAGGATTATTCAATAAGAATTCATGGTGAATTCCAAATGAATTGGAATGAATTGAAAAAATACAAAATATTCTATTTATTTCAGCAAAATTGGAGTAAATTTAGAAGAACTCAATGATATTCATACGAATCCAAGGTAAATTAAAAATAATTCAAGTGAATGAAACAAAATTTTTCTAATCTAAAAAATTCCATTGAATTAACATGAATGAGAGTGCATAGAATTACTGAATACGAATCTAATAAAGTTTATATGAATCCAAGGGGAATTTATAAGTCTTCAGGCGATGAATTAGTAAAAATTGAAAAACCAGAAAAGATCAATTAAATGTTACGACTTGTTAGATGTGGGAGGGAAAAGGTGAAAAATTGGAAAAACATGTGTTACGTAATTTATGGATGGCCCCTTATGGTCGGTATGGAGTTACGTGTAATGTCATACAGCCGGATAAATTCCTCGCATTTCAAGCTCAAGATGAAGAACTTAGGTTGAAAAATGAGTCATCAGGGCATTTTTGAAGTTAGAACTTCGATAAACCACTTGTCGAGAAAAACGCATGTAAATTCGCGGGCCTTAGGCGCAAATGTTGTACTTTTTCTTTGAACATGAAATGTACCTACTTCCGCTTGCTTTTGGGACATACTCGTAAGTATGGTACCAATATATTCAGTATAGGTCCTACAATCATCCCCCACTCAATTCCGAAAATAATAATTTTGACCCTGACTTAGAAGAATGCGAATATTTTCTAAACAAGTACGGGCCATAAGGGCCCTTTTTAACTGATGTCCAAACATGATTTTAAAAATTTTCAAAAAATAACAAACGCTATTTTTTAAAGAAATTAATAAGTTTCAGTCGATGTTTTTAGTAGATGTTAACAAGATATACAAATTCAGAAAGTTCTAGGATTTTAAAAATGTCCAAAATCTACGAAAACCCAGTTTTGATAGAACCAGAAATTTGAGCGCAGTTCTTAGTTCATATCGAAAGTATTTTTTCTTTGAATATTCTTTATACTATGTAATTGATGTGAGGACTTATCAAAAAAACAAAGATCTTTCTGTTCATGTTTATTATTTTGCTTGCGTATTTCAATCTAATAAGTCGATTGCGACTGTCAATATGAGAATGTAATCTTTAAAATTTCAGGTGTTTTGAGAACTGGCTTAAAATTGGTCAAATTGAAAAACAATTTTCAAGTCCGATTTTTGACTGTAGTACGTGAAAATTCTGCATAACAATTTTTTATTTACGTTTCAATGTTATGCTAATATTACACGCTCATCTGTACATGAACACGAAGTCAACTAAACAATAAACTTGTTATTCGAGAACTTTTTTATCTACAAAAAAAAATTTAGTAATACCTTTAGATACGCCTTTTTATCTCATAGCTTTCCGCTATGCTTATTGGCCTCATGTTTATATCATTAATGTTTGAATGAAATTATATTTGTACCTTTGTTGACGTCGTCTTCACGTGCACACGAGTCAACTTCATTCAAAATATTTGGATAAATATATTAAAACAAATATTTTAAACTATTTTCAAATATGTGTTATAAACTCTTTTATTTTCTGACTGGCTTAAATAAATTTTTGGGAATTCATCAAAACGCTTTTATTCATTTTGTAACAGCCAATGATTTAAATGTATTCAAAGGAATCAAGGGATTTTGAAGAATTTAATGGAATATGAGTAATTGAATGGGATGAACATGTACAGAGTCATTGAGAAGAAGAATTTCAATACAAATTAGCAGGAATTAATAGAATTATTTGAAATCTCCTTAGAAAGAATTATAAAGCAGAGTGTAAGTGTAAGACGGAGTCACAGTTAATCCTGAGATATCAAAAGTACTGCAGCTCGATTAAATCATCCATTTCATATAAAAATGATCTAATATTGTGTATAAAAAAATCTACTAGCCCAACCTACACGATCTTAGCAATCTTAGCAACTTGAAACGCTTTAAATCCCTGAAATTTCAAGTGAAAGTATTGCATTTCCAACCAAATACGTGAATTTTCATCCAAATAGATGAATTTTCAACCAAAAAGATGAATTTTCAACAGAGTTGAATCTTCAACCAAGAAAGACGATTTTTCTGGAAAATATTTGTATTTTCAACCCGAAAATATGAATGTTTGACCAAGATGATCAATCGAATTTTTCTAAGCTGAATTTTCAACTAAAAGAGATTGATTTAAAATCAAATAGTTAAATTATCAAGTGAAAAATATAAATTTTCAACGAGAAAGATGAATTTTTAAATTCAATGATAAATATTTAATCAAGGAAATAATTTTTTATCAAAGTAGTTCCACTTTCAACTAAGTAGTTGAATTTTCAACCAAAAAAATTTTCTATAATGTGTTGAACTCTATTATACTAAATGTATGTTATATTGATTTCTACACCACGGTCCGAGACTTTTGCTTTAGCTGAGAAATGTTGCCCTCAAACACTTTAGTGTATCTTGTGTTGTTTTTCTATAAACACAAATTTATTATTCTCAATGGCACTTTTCACGAATAAACAAAAACTACGCGTCTCAGTAAAAAATGGCCAATGACAAATTTGTATGATCGTTTTTGGCTAAACAATTTTAGTCTGTTCATTTTTTTTCTTATCTTGCATAGTTTGCCTGGAGAGTAGAATTAATGGCTTTTTATCAAACTTCCCACGATTGAAACAAAAACTATGCCTCTTATTAGAAAAAAGTCATGCCAAAATATGTAGATCTTTTTGTTATGGACAATTTCGTACATCAACATGTTTTCGTATCTCGCATAGTTTTGATTAAAAACTGATTTCCTTATTTTTTATTAACATTTTTTAAGAATAAAACGAAAACTGCGCATCTTATCAAAAAATGGTTAGCAAGACATATTTAAATCTTTTTTGAGGTGAATAATTTTGTAATAAAACATTTTATTGTATCTTGTCCAGTTTTTTCAAAAATTCAATTTTTTAGTCTTTAGTGACGTTTTTCACGATTGGAGGAGAAGTGGGTAATGCGACGCGCAGAAAAATATCAATCGGTAGGAAGAAAAATATAATCTATAATGTAGGGGCAAAATATGTAACACGTAGATTCATATCTTAGCTTTGCTTTATTTATAGAGAAAATTTAATCTATATCAATTAAAATACTTTATTACTAAGTCTTCCAAAAAAGTCCATGTGTGTCAACTTACCCCAACTGTTGGGTAATGCGGTATGCACTAATAATTTTATCTGCTTGCAAAATTAAAAATAATTTTCTAACAATCGAACGCACAATTTCAGTAAAATCAGATATCTGTATTCATTTGCAGTTTAAACAATTATTGAAGGTTATATTTTGAGAGTAAATGGCATCCAAAGCTATGAACATACAATATTTAACATTTCGAGATCAACATTAACAAAGTTTCAATACATTATATTACATTATATTACATTATAGCAGTGTATCATTAGCATTATATTACAAGCTTCAATGATTTTCTCGCAACTGTCATAATAGATGAGAAACACTCAAAACAAACTGTTCACCTTAAAAATTAAGTTATTATCTTAATTAACATCATTTCTTCACTCTTTGATAGCACATTCATAATTGTATGTACTGAATCTAGCCTCACTCGTTCATAATACGCAGATTTTTGCAAAAGCGACTGCGCCGCTTATCCCGCTGCGCCGCATTACCCGCTCCTCTTCTAAAACAAAAACTACGCGTCCTCTCAGAAAGTACTCAGTAACAAATTCGTAGATCTTTTTTTACAGAATAATTTCTGTTTTTTTTTGTATCTACTTCCGACTCAAGAGGGCCTCAAAATGTCAAGAATTGACAAAAACTGGATAGTACCAAGTTCACATGAATATAATACCTTCCGTCATAAATGATGAGCAGGTAAAAATTCAAATTTTGCCGACAAATTATGGGTGCTATTGAGAAATGATTCAAAGAAATTTTGTAGGTCCTTTGAGATGAGAAATTTGGCTCGTTTGAAACTTTCATCGTATTTTGGGTTCTTTAGCTATATGTAAATTTGAATTTCCAATTTTCTTATGGCATTTTCTACATTTGAAACAAAACTTATTATTTCAATTAAAAAACAGTTATTAGCAATCTTGTAGAACTTGCTAAGGCTAATATTTTTTTTGTCCTGTCTATTTATCATATCTAGCGTATTTTCGTGGGAAAGTTGCATTTTTACTTTTCTCAGTTTTATTCTGCATGGCTAAAACCATAATTATTGGCGGCAGAAGGCAGGCTAATAAACTTGAATTCACTTTTTAGACCACAAAAGAGTGTGCAAAAGGAAATTCAAGTTATAAAATTCCTTAGGAAGTTACCGCGTCTTTAGACTACAGATAGACAAACCGACAGACCGACAGACAGACATAAATTATCATAACCATTTTTTCTAACTCAGGAGGTCTCAAAATGACAAGAATTGACGAAAATTTGATAGGTTCAAATTCACATAAATCTTATACTTTCCATCATAAATGATAAGAATGTAAAAAATTAGAATCTGGAAATTTATGAGGTTGGATAGTTTTAAATTGAAATGTTTTAAATCGTACAATTTCAAAATACATCGATTAAATTTTTAAGCTTTTTTTCTGAGGCATTCAAAATTTCCCTTTGAACAATTATTATTCATCCGAATTGAGAATTTCGAAATAAAAATAATTTAATGGTCGGCGACCTAATGTCGAAAATCTTAAAATTGAACTTCTTTTATGTGAATGCCTGAACGAAATATTTTCCTCTGCTTCCTTCCTGCCTGGATTTTATGGCTGACCAGAGACGTCTGTATCTACTGCGTGTGTCTAAAATTGGAGGAAAATAATAGTCGTGTTTGAACTGCGAAATCTTTAAATAAAACTTTTTATGGGATTTATTTACTCTGTGAAAATTATTATCAAAAAATATCAGTTAATAAAATTACAATAATCCGAATGGTTTTCTAGATTTCTTTAAATGCTAAACAGTTGTTTGAAAAATACGGCTTATCGTTGTATGACAACTCTAAATTTGAATGATCAGAAAAGTTGTATAGTAAGCATTTATATTAATAAATAGTAGTCTTCTACTAATCCCGTTACCGTAAAATGGGGCTAAGCAGCGCATGTGGGGGAAGGCGGCTCACCAGCAACTTTATTTTTTATAATTAATCATCTCTTTCTCTAATTAAAAAATATTAAGATTAGTAATTGTTTTCTTTGTCAGAAATGTTAAACTTTCTTTCAAATCTTAATCTTAATAATGATATTTGTAAGAATTTTCGTTTTTGTGGAAAAAAGCGGCTCATAGTATTCTAATATAAATCAAAGGAAAAATTGTTTCCCTTGATAATCACTCCACTTGCGAGATCAAAAATACCTTTCCCAACGTTCGAAGAGTAGAAAATCTGTCAAATTATAAGACGTATTATAATATGTCTTACTTATAAGTGAGATTAAGAATAAATGTGGTTAATACCAAGCGGCAATAAGCACATCATTAAACATTGCTATAGTAACTTCATTTGCTTTAAAATTATTATAAAACTTATAAATAATTGCTTTTTTTGTAAAGTTGTCCTTCCAAGCACACTTTTTTACTTTTTTTATGAGTAAGCGACTTAGCCCCACAGTGTGGGGTAAAGTCACTCACAATTCAAGATATGATAAGTATTTGCTTATGAATTGAATGTATATTTGTGCTATACAGTACGAAAGAGGGCCACATAGAGAATTTATATTTGAAGCATCAATACCTGATTTAAATTCCTTCTTGCACCTTATTGTAAAAAACCAAAAAATGCGATCTGCTTATCCGCATTTCACGGTAATTCATAGTACAAATTATTATGAAAACTTTTACCTTTTTTAACAGAGAATTCTCAGAAAAAAAAGTTAAAAATGCGATCGCTCTTTGAAGGAAATTTTTTCGAGCAACATATCTGAGATGAAAAAATAGACCCTCTTTTGACTCTATTTCAATCTACTGTCCCTACGTTAAATATTTTTAACTTTCAGTCTTCGAACTCATGACTCTATTTTAACGCTTTATAACATATTTTCTGTAATATGAATGAAAGAATGAAAATGAACTAACAAATATCAGTTACTTAGGTTAAATTATCTCAATGGAAATCATAATGGCTGCAGTTATACCCAAGGAATATGAATAATTAGTTCAAGAATCAACCTGATTTTCATAAATAAATTATATGTAGGGAAATACTTCGCTACAGTAATTATCTACAGGAAAATATTTTCTCTTAACTGCAAATGCTAAAAGTTTATATAAGAGTAATATTCATAACAGAAAATGGCAAAACAATTGAGAGTTTCTGAAACATTTTCCGAGATGAATATTACACAGGTCGACATTAAATTACACAGGTCGACATTCAAAGTGCAACTTGGATGAGACGTCTCATCTTTCGTAAAACTTTTCGTCTATAAATCCGATTCTCTGAGATAATTTAGATCAAAAGTGCAAGAAGCCTGGTTTTTGGTCATATTCGAAAAATTTACATGTCTACCACTAGATTTAGTAGATTCAATCATTTCTTCCGGTGGAAAAATGCTTCTTGTCTTAATTCGTTTATAATATTTGTCGATAACAATAAGAAATATTTAATGTTTTGATTTTTTTGTGATTTTCAATAAGAAATTTCAGTTTAAATTATTAGAATCTTTAGTTAAGAAAACATTTCCCTGCAAACAAGAATCTTCATATGATTTGTCAATGGGAATTAGGTTGAATCTTGAATTAAATATTCCTGTTCTTTGAACGTAACTACATTCATTATATGATGCTCAAAGAGTTCATTTGAGTCTTTTCTTGAGCGATGGAAAATAATTTCGTTGAAATCGTCACTTTTGACATTGAATTTGTTTAAATAATATATTACACAGGATCAAATAAAAAACTGTAGCCTGATGTTCTCAGGCGTATTATTCTGAATATTTCTGAAATAAACTTTGATGCTAAACTTGGACAAAAGGGAATCTTCGCGCATTTTGAGGGGTATTGCATTGAATTGCTACTCATTCAAAACTTTCTTTGTTGCTCCGAACGTCTAGTACTAAAGTGGGAATTACAGGTTCATAGTAGGGGCTGAATTTCGACTCGTGGTCTCCTTAGCAGAAATGCTTACAAAAGCAATTGGAAAACGACTTCACACTATTTCAATTAGAATTTTTCTATTATTTCAGACTTAGAGAGTTACCATTGAAAAACAGTTCAGGTGACATTTTTGAAATTTTTTTTTGGATTATTTGGCTAGAATTTGGAGGTGTAGTTATGAGGCAAAGTTTAGCACTCTGCATAACGCATTCAAATATTTGCCAGACGGCGTTCTCTTGCCTGCCTGCCCTTCGTTCAATCAGAGAAACTCACGAGGCCGAAAGCGAAGGCAGCATGTGCAAATAGCAGGTACAAGAGCAGAAGTGAGAATTTCGCTGCTGCGCATATCTAACCCGCTCTTTCCGGCGAGGCGTGTTGATATGTGGATTATTCTCAGACGTAAAAGAGACTGACAGTTGGCTGAGGCAGAAATTTCTCTCGCAGGAAATAAGCACTTCATTGAAAATTCTATCCCATCCGCAGTCATGTTAAATATTTCAAGTAAAACTTATCGATCACTTTTTATATAAGCAAAGACAATTTTCATCAGCATTTATTATATGCGCGTCTTTTAAGTTCTTTCTCAGGTAAATGCGGTATTTCATCATCAGCCCCGGACTCAGTCGAGTGCCTGATGAGTTGAAGATGTTAAGAATTAAATTCAATGTTTAAAATTTCTTGCAATGATGTTGTAGTAGGTACAAAATTAGACGTATGGTGTCGTTTGAATTTTGTCGTTTACCGCTTTTGTCCTTACGCAGCGGCCCACAGTGGGGCCACAAGAGGTGTCCGTGGACAAATTAACTTTTATTCCAAACTACTCGACCGATTATGATTTTTTTTTTAAATTAAAGCTTATGAAATTTCTAGCAAAGTTGTCGAGGCATATTTTTAAAAAATTTGTTTAATTTTTTATTATTTAACAATGAAAATTCATTTTTTAAAAATCGGAGATGTCATTTTGTGGGAATTTATCCAATTTATGCCAAAGTGCACAGAATTAACGGGGAAACTGGTCTTGAATGACGTCCAGCAGTATCATCAGATATTTAAAAAATTGTTTACAATTTTCATAAGCAAATTAATCTACAAAAATTAGATTTATTAAAAATGATATATAGCTACTTCAGATGCGTGTTTTTAAGTGGAAATTTGAAGAAAAAAAAATTTCGATATGACTCATAAAAAAATAGGGACCATTTGTTAATTATTTGAAAAAATTTGATAAACAAATGCATAAATTCGTTATTTTCAAATAGATTTGTTTCGTTTTTTGAACAAAAAGGACAATAAATATCTTGCTCATAGGTTTTTTGTGCGATTCTTTGATTTCAGAGAATTAGTGTCATTTGTTTAAACAAAATCAATCAACAAATGCATCATACTATCATTTTTTAGGAAAAGAAATTCGTTTTTTTTAAATCAACTTCAGATATGTTGAAAATACCTTTTTGATATGATCCTTGGTGATAAAAAAATAATTTCTATTTTTTTAAACAAATTAAATAAACAAATTCATTATTTTGCTATTTTCAACATATAGATTTCGTTTTTTTTCAGAGAAATAAATTCCTAATGTCTTTCTAGTAGCTCTCTATAGTTATTTTTTTATTAATACTAAACAATTGGTTAACAATTTGTTAACAATTTTTCGACACTAGAGTTTCTTAACCGAAAGAATTCATACTGAATCGCGGGTGGATGAATATGTTATAGAAATACAATTTTATTTTGAGAAACATGAACGAACTGATATTTTTTCATACATTGTTTATAATTTCGACTGATCCTGATAAATAATTGTAAAAATAATGAACATGTCCAGCCGGATAATACAGTTTCATAACAGAGAGATCTTGCTTAAAAATTGTAGTCGATTTCATAAGAAACAATATGGTGTTTCCATTAAAGAACGGCCTCAGAGTAATTTGTTTATTAAATTTGTTTAAACAAATAGAAATTATTATTTTTATAACTATGTATCATATCAAGAGGTATTTTTAACAAATTTGAAGTTGATTTAAATAAAACGGAGTCCTTTTACTGAAAAATTACAGTATTATGCATTTGTTAATTAATTTTGTTCAAACAAATAACACTCATTCTCTGAAATAAAAGAATCACACAAAAAAGCTATGAGCAAGATATTTATTGTCCTTTCTGTAAAAAAAACAAAACAAATCTATTTGAAAATAACCAATTTATGCATTTGTTTATGAAATTTGCTTCAATAATTAACAAATGGTCCCTATTTTTTGTAAGTCATATCGAAATTTTTTTTCTTCAAATTTCCACTCAAAAACACACATCTGAAGTAGCTATGTATCATTTTTACTAAAAATCTAACTTTTGTTGATTAATTTGTTTATGAAAATTGTAAACAATTTTTTCGATATCTGATACTGCTGGACATCATTCAAGACAAGTTTCCCCACTAATTCTGTGTACTTTCGCATACACTGGATAAATTCCCACAAAATGGCGTTTTCAAAATTTTTTGAAAATGAATTGTCATTGTTAAATAAAAAAAAATTGAACAACTTCTTCGAAAATATGCCGCGACAACTTTGTTAGAAATTTCATGAGCTCCAATTTAAAAAAAAATCAAAATCCGTCGAATAGTTTCGGCTAAAAGTTAATTTGTCCACGGACACCTCATTTGACCCCACTGTGCGGCCGACAGCGTTGAAGGTGACAGTAATCACTTCTGGATTTCTTTAAGAGCTACCTTCTGTTACTATCTAGGAAGCTTCTTATAATGCGACAGGTGTCAAATATACCCGCTTTTTGAGCTACTGCCAGTACCCTACTGACTCTCAGGTATTCGAGATGTTTAGTGCATCTTGAGTGAAAATTGCCTGCTATACTTATGGATCTTGCTTGTATAGGTGGCCTGCAAGTCTCGGTTAAGTGCACATGCAATGTCGATAATATAGACTTTTCCACCTTTTTTCTCACGCATGACAATGTCGGGTCGATTGGCTCAGATATAATGATCCGTATGGATAATAACATCCCAGTACAAGATATTGTCTTCGATTTGTGTGCTCGATGGATTCGCTGGTATCTCCACACAATCGACACTATCCACACTATTACGAATCCCTGCGTTTCTGCAAACGGGACACCCTATTTCAGCTAAATATTGGATGCCTCTCTGTCTACTTCGTGTCGATCTAACGTTTTGGGATGCCTGCCGTGGATGGCTTTTTGTCTCCAATGCGTTTCTAATGCTTATATGGTTTCTGCTCTGATACTCAAGGCTTCCTCTGAGGACAAGTTCAAGGCGTGTAATCGAGATCTGCTTCACAGATGGTGTTGTAAAGCGCAACATCTCGCTTGATGTTAAAATAGTTTCTGTGTTCAACCATTTGATGAGCCCAAAAGAGTACGTGAGGACAGAGATGTCATAGGCATTAATAGCCCTGATGCGGAGGCAGTCATTAGGCTTTTCTTAACTATCTTATGTTGAATACCCTGAAACTCAAGAATACCCAGATGTTTATATGACCCACCCACAACCATTGCCTCGATGTGATTCGCGCTCTCGTCCTCTAATTCTGCGGTCCCTAACTCTCCCCTGATTAAGTGCACTGTTCTGCATTTATCTAGTCCAAACTCCATGTGGATGTCATTGGAAAACTGCTTTATGACATGGATCGCTTACTGTAATTTCTGGTTTGGAGTAGCGTACAGTTTTAGGTCATCCATGTACTGAAGATGAGTCAGTTGATGACCATTTCTTGTTATTATATACTCTGAACCTATGATACATGACATTTTGTGTTTTTCTCAATGGATTTAACGTTAAACAGTACCATGATGCACGAAAGGAGTCTCTTCGAAAGATATTCGTCGCAATGCGAAATTATCTAGTTATCCTTGGTTGCTCATGATCAAAATACTTGATTCTTGTTCCCCAAAGCATCATCGCACGACGTAAGAAGTCAATGATACGTAGGCAGATCTTGCAAACTTTTAAAACTTAAAGCAAATAGTGATGTGGTACCGAAAGGAACGCTTACTTGTAGACAATATAAGCCACGTGCAAGTTTCTTTGATGTTTTCTAGCTTGCATTATGGCCACAGCGCCAACGATGACTAGATCCTTACTACCGGGCAAGTTTTTGCAGCATCCTTTTTGCTCCTCTGTTAGGATGTTATTCTCGTCGCAAGAAGAGTAAACCTTATCTGCAATCACAGCTGTAAGGCACTTATAAATCGTTGATCGACAATCTATTGGACGGTGATGTTAGTAGGCTCCGTTACAGGGTTATTGCTTGCGCTTTGTTCCTCTAGTTGGAAGCACGCAGCTGTCAATTGGCTTCCGTTTGTTTTCCCCCAAATATCCGACCAGTAGTGAGCCATGTCTTTCAACTGAGGAACTTTGGTATCTTGCTGGATATTTTGCTATCAACCTGGAAGGTTAGATTTTGCTACCTTCGTGCACTATCCTTATTGAACCAACGCAGTCTAGCAGTGAGAACATTAAGTCTTTGCCATTGTGAGTCCATAATCTTATCCAGTATTGCTAATGTAAATGTCTCGATGTTTCAAGACTTAATGATTTTGTTAATATGGCATATCTGCTTTCTGGTTATATTTTCGTTCTTATATTGAGTTAATCGACCCAATCTGCTCCTTACTTTGCTGACATACATATCCAATCTGATTTTTCATGGTAGATCTCGCTCCCTCCCTAGGGCTAAGACTGCATTTGTAGGCCCAGTTCTACGGCTCAACGTTCTAACAACTGTCACAGCCGTACAATGCACAAGACTTTGCAATTGTAACGCAGTTAGTTCTGCGTTTAAATGCATTGGCAAAACCTTGTTGTTTAGGTACCCTATCAGTGCATGCGGATCCCTCGTAACAAACATCTTCGGCAGAAATGCCTTTGTGCTGGTTCTACATCCCTGAATTCTAGTAAAGCTTGACCAAAATACCTTTCAAAGTACTGCAGTTTTTCTGCGATATCGCTGCTTACGTCAACGGGAACGTTATTGTCCGGACGTGGATCTAGTGGACTTGTTAACTGTTCTTCATTATCCCTAGCACCTATGCCTTCAGCTTCAATCACCTTCTTATCATCCACACCTTCCGTAGGGTTTTCATCAATAGAAAGCTGTTATTCTCTTCCATTTTGATGCTTGCTATTTCAACCGCTGAAAGCAATTCGTTGACAGATATTGTCTTTTGTTTGCTAGATTTTTTTCCTCTATTTTTGTGGCTAGACGTGCAAAAGCCTCTAAAATTTCTTACTTTACTAAGGGAAGAGGAATCCTGCAGAAAACCTGCTCTCGAATACGGTTCGTTTTTCTTATTATTTTAAATTACGATTACTTTCAAATTAGAATCGCATCTTATTCAGATGATGAAAAAAGTTTGTAATTATTCCTAACTCAAAAGTATTCGAAACTGATTTTTTTTGCAATTTGTGAGCCGAAATATTTTTATTTTTCAGACGCAAAATAAAACAATATAGTTTGTACTAAAGCAAGCGATTGATAAATTCATGCTTATTGTATCGATATTTTCGTCAATAAAATGTTTTGGTTGAAAAATATCATTCCATTTACAACTTTTTTATGAAAATATACGAAAATTTGACTTCCAACTACAAACACAAACTAAAATTTCTTGACAAGTGGCCTTAATTGAATATCGTTTTTATTCAGGTACGTGACACATTGAAAAAATTGTGAATTGTCATTTTCAGAAGCTGGAAACCGATGCACGGCAAATGTTGACCTAGCACCAATCATCGATTTCCGAAGGTTCGTTCGTCATCCACGGCCAGTGCGACGGGAGTCCCGAAAGCTGTCAACTTTTTCCGATTATTGTTAAAGGACAAGAAGAACTGTCAATAACATTGAATTATTTGACCAGTCGAATCTTGAAGGATTTCATAATACCTCGAAAGGTGATAAAAACTTTTAATGAAATTCGCGAATGAAATGAATTTTAACAAACATTGCAAAATGAATAAGCGCAGTGCTCACCAGATCACAAAAAATGTTCGATATAGGATAATTGGTGAAAGAGGTGAAATAAAATCGTGGCTGACAGTCACGAAAATGTTAACAGATCGGTAATATGCAGTTGAAGACCATGGAGGCCAACATCACTGTTGGTAATGCTTCCTCCGTGGCAGGCTCCTCAATCGGTGATTTCACGGCGATACTCACTGCCGCCGTTTTGGGGTTACTGATCCTTGCCACCGTCGTAGGTGAGTTTTTATAATATTACAAATATTAGTATTTTCTTTATTAATCATTTTAATGAAAAATGTGTATTTCGCTAAGTATAAAAGTCTTAAAAACTAATTCTTTTCAGGAATATACTGAAGAGGGGTATTTAAGTATAACGAAATCCATTTTCTTTTTGTAATCTTCTAATTCAAACATGAATCTAATTAAAAAGAACATTTCGTCTGTATTTTATTTCGACTTAACTATTCTACTTCCCACTTCTTTTATTTCCACTAACCAGAATGTAAACTTATAATTATGGAAACTTCCGTTCTCCCTTCTTTCTGGTACTAATAAATCAGCAAAAAAATTAACGCTCGATTTATATATGAGAAAGCACTGAAATTAATGAGTTTCGCTATTCAGCGAATCTCGCTTTTCCAAACGGTATAATTTTATCGTAATATATAAACTCAACCTATATGACTAATTAAAGTGAATTATGTTCTGTACCGGAGAATTATATCTCTATTTTGTCATTAAATCATGAATTGCATTAAAGTCCCACTTGTAAAAATGAGTCAATCTTCGAATGTTTGAAGGATTTTTCTAGTCTATTCCGAATATTATCAATACTCTTTAGCCATTGCTTTAAAAATAGTACTTGATTCATATTTCAAAATTGAAGCTCTAGTATTGTGGCTGAATGAAACTTCGAGATGGAGATTTTTCCACTTTAGAGAGAGTGTGTAGTCTGGCTATTGTAGTACAATGTTGCTTTCAAATTTCTTATACAAATTTATTGTAGATAGCATACCCGAATTTTGGCAGATTTCTTCTTGATGACTATTCTATTAATTTTGAACCTGCGTCATCATTTCACTGAGTTTTGAACAATAAACATCAAATCAAGTATTTTTAGCAGCAGCTCGCTTTACTGCCAGAAAATTATGAGTAGCTTATTTTCAATTTTATATCTTCAATAAAAATATTTTTTATTCAGTTATTACCTCAAGTTTTGCGGTGTCAATGAATTGAAAAGTTGCATGTGTTTGCTAATGATTGTAGAATTTTGGATTTTGATCATTGAAAATTTAGCAGCTATAAATTTTAGGAGTAGAAAAGTGATAAGCTATTTAGAAATTAAAAACAGCCTAGCACTGAGAAGTTTTGTTTCAGATCCCTTGTAGCAGGCGTTAAATTTGAAATCGCAAAAAAAAGTTATAATAATGTGTTATTCTAAGAGTTTTTTGAAAATGATACATATTATACCTAATTTTGAGAATTTTTGATGGATTTTCAATTTGAGCCTATCCCGGAGAAAATCTCATTTTTATATACATCATCAAATTGAAATAAATTTTAGAAGCTCTGGAAACTATCCAAAAATTTTGTCAAGCCTCCGAATTTATTTATATACATTTTGAGTGCGCAAAATTTTCAAAGTTTCAAACAAATTTGGGGACAATTTTCAGAGCTTCTTGAATTTATATTATTTACAAGTGTTCCATAAAAAATCGATTTTTTCGTAAATATAATCAAAATGAGAATCCACAAATATTTTAAAAATTGGGCACATATGAGGATTTCAAAATAAAAGTTCCCGTTTTTTCAAAAGCTCTAAGGATGAAGGTTTTTTTAAATTTCACTCCGCGAAATTAGCATGCTTATTAGGGTGTCTCGAAGAAAATGAGTTCTTCATTCGTAGCTCCAATGGGGATGATTAAAAACACTTTCCTAAAGTCATATTGAAAAAATAAAACTGCATCTGTCTCCGCATCCCAGATATAATCAAAAAGCACTAAAAGCGACATACTTCTTCTTATTTGTTGACCAAAAAATCTGAACATTAAAATAATTTTGGTTGACTTTGAAATACAAGAAAATATCTGAAAGTTAGATATTGCTTTTTATTTCACGACAAAAAGAATTTTCGGTATCTGAATTAAGTAAAAATGTTTACTTTTTTACCTGAAATTGTGTCTGTATCAGAACTACGAATGAAGAACTTATTTTTTTTCGATATGCCCTAATGTTTATCCACCTACTTCAAATTTTACATAGGTGAGAAGGTACCTATAGAGAGATTTTTTCATGCTAGACTATTTTTGATGTACAATTTTTTTTGAAGCCACTTCATTTGACATTCTAAACATACTGTTTATCATTTTAGCTGGAAGCATATTCAAATATGAATTTCAAATTCGCATTTTATCTGCTTGAAGAATCTTGAATTGAGATTCAAAAGTCAAAACTGATAAAGTTTAAAAATTTGTTTCCCTTACGAAAAGAAAAATAGTGAATATACTATTTCATATTGTATAAAAAACCATCCCTATTTATCTTTAACATTCACAGGCATTTTCATATCTATCTTTGAAATGAAAAGTAATTTAAGTAAATAATAAACATTTTCTCTTTCTTACCCCTAAAGATTATCGGCATTATTCTCTCGTTCCATGTCAGGTAATTTTCTTTCCTCTTTCCTTTCTTTTTTCTTATATCGTTCCTTTTCCCCTTTCAGAGGATTGTTGGTATGCCGAGAACTTTACCTTTACATTTTTCAGACTCATTTATTCCTAACGTTGGCCATTTCAGCAAAAGCTTT
Organism: Melikaiella ostensackeni; assembly: GCA_032362435.1. Classification (NCBI taxonomy): domain Eukaryota; kingdom Metazoa; phylum Arthropoda; class Insecta; order Hymenoptera; family Cynipidae; genus Melikaiella; species Melikaiella ostensackeni. The sequence continues at coordinate 26,805,207 of JAUMHM010000085.1, forward strand.
CATTTTGCTATAAATTTCACAGGAACACGACATTAGGGAGACCACGAAACACTTTATCTCGAGCCCACTAGTGGCCGCCACTTTATAGGACAAGCCAGACATTGTAAGACGCAAAATTAGTTTTGTGTCAAGTGAGAAAACTTGTTGCTTCTTGACTTGCTTCATTTTGCGCCTTATTCGACACCTTACCGATTTTTAAATTTTTTCCCTTCAAAATAATTAGGATTATAACCCTTAACACTTTTCCGACAATCATCATCATCCAAGAGATGACCGTCGTTATTGGAATATATTTGGCTTATATGCGAGCTTTTAATGACTTCTGATCTGTACTTGAAGAGTTGAAAAATAACAAAACTTGACAATAGAATATATCTCCTCTTAAGTATAGTTATCATTTGCGCGCGGTTAGACGAAATATGTAGATTATGACATCCGCGCCACAAACTGGCGGCCATTTTGTTTAGTCTGACACATGACCCTGAAAGCAGATCAAAATGAACCGAATGAACAGATCATATGATTTCGAGAGTCAATGATCGCTGGAGCAAAATGCTCTGCAACAAAAATGATCCTTTTTTTACTGTGTACCTTACTAAATAAATGTGTTTTTAACATATTTTATTGCCGTTTGATTCAAAATATTGACTGTAAGACCGAATATATTTGCTGCAACAATTTTTGAAAAGTAAACACAAGTTTAGAATTCCAATTTCTGTATCAGATAAAGAAAGAGCCTCACGGTCATCGCAGGTCATACCCGAGATCGCCATTAAATGGAGGTTCAAGTGTAGTTGAATTTTCAGTGAAAAAAAATTAATTTCCAACAGAAAAAAAACGAATTTCCAACAAAATAGTTAGATGTCCAATCATTGAGATTAATTTTGAACTAAGAAGATGAAACTTCAACCGAGAAAATGAATTTTCAATGAAGCAGTGCAACTTTCAACTAAGTAGTTGAATTTGCAATCAAAAAATGTGAATTGCCAACAAAATATTTGAATCTTCAATCAAAAAGGATGAATTTCCAAAACAAGAAGACAAATTTCCAACAAAGAGTTGAATTTTCAACCAAGAAAGATTTTTTAGTCAATAAATAAAAAAAGTTTTAACGACATAGTTGAAATTTGTACCAAAATACTTGAATTTTCAACCTGAAAAGAAAATTTTTCAACAAAGCAGTAAGTAAATTATCTGCCAAAAAGAATTAACATTCAAACAAAAATAGTTGCATTTTAAACCAAAAAGCTGAATTTTCAATAAAACGCATGAATTTTAAACCAAATAGTTGAATTTTGAACTAAGAAAGATACATTATTAACCAAAAAATGGAATAGTTGAATTTTCAGTTTAAAAAATTAATTTTCGACGAAAAATAAAAAAAATTTCGACAAAATATTAAATTTTCAACCAAAGAGATGAATTTTCAGCCAAAAAATTGAATTTTGAACGAAGTAATTCAACTTTCAACCAAGTAGTTAAATTTTCAACCAAAAAATGAATTTTTAGCGAAAAATTTAATGGTTGATATTTCAACCAAAAAATACTTTAATTTCAAACTAACAATATTTGAATTCAACCAAAACAGACGAATTTTCTTCAAATTACATGAATTTTCAACCAAATACTCAAATATTCAACTAAAACAGATCAATTTTTATCTAAAAAAGAATGTCTTTTTAACGAAATAATTAAATTTTCAACCAATTAATAAAATTCTCAACCAAAAATATAATAGTTGACTCCAACCAAAAATAATTGAAGAATTAAATTTTTTCAAACATAGATGTATCTATGAAAAAACGTTTGAATCTCACAATTCTAATGTTTAATAAAGGGCAGGAATTTTGTTATTTATTTTTTTCCGAATTCGAAAAGGAATTTTTTTGTTTTTTACATTTTCATTAAACTGAAGGCGGGCAAATTTCGTATTTTTAACATATTTATTGAGTTTGAAAGGAGAAAATTTCAGTTTTCAATTTTTATTTAATTGTCAGGAAGACATTTATTTATTTTAAGATTTGTATAGAGTTGGAAGGGAAGAAATTTTGTTTTTATTCCTCTTTTTATTTACAAGAGAGACATTGGTTTATTTTGAAGCTTTTTATTGAGTTGGAAGAGAGGACATTTTGCCTTAAAATTTTTTTTATTTGAAGAGGGAATTTTCTTATTTTCAAGATTTTTATAGAGTTGGAAGGAACAAAATTTTGGTTATTCATTTTTTTTCGGAATTGAAAGAGGCAATTTTTTCTTGTTAACATTTTTATTTAGTTGAAGGGAGGAACTTTTTATTTTCACTTTTATTTCTGAATGAAAGGAGGGTAATTTTTCATTTTTAACATTTTTATTGAGTTGAATGGGAGGAAAGTTTGGTCATTAATTATTATACTGCATTGGAATCAATAGCCATTTTTCTCCTTTTCTAACATTTTTTTCAGTGGACAGGGATAAATTTGGTATTTTTAACATTCAGATGAAAGAAGGGAACTTTTTATTTTCAATTTTGTACTAAATCAGGAGGCAGACATATATTATTTCCAACATTTTTATTAATTTGAGTTGAAAGGGAAGATTTGTTTGAATTTAAAGCATTGCAAATGATAGCTTGGATTAATATTTTTAACCAGAAGTCTTCGAAATGCTCAATTTGTATAAGTTTAAAATAAAAAATTTTGCAGTTTAATGGCATTGAATTAAAAATTGTTCATTTGGAATGGAATCTTTGAGTACTTTAATTTTTACTTTAGTTTTTATTACTTTAAATGAAAAAATTTCAGTTTTAAGAGTTTGAATGTTTGAATTGAAATGCCGGTGCAAAATTAGTATGAAGCAAGAAAAAACCGGGAATTTTTTTCTCGATTAAAACGGCCACCTCTTTATTATTAGGATGAAGACAAATGTTGCTCATTTATTAAAAAAGAAAGTTATTATGTTCTAGAATTTCTGTGGCAAACAAATATAATAGAACAGCTGTTCATCGCAAATTACATTTTTTCAGTGCACTAGGAACGTAACAAGAAAGAAAATTGGAAAAGAAGAAAGAAAGAAGAAACTTTCTACATAAAAAGGAGGAAAAAAGTTCTTAGGTAGGAAGGAAAAAGAACGAATGAAATAGTTTTAAGAGCTACTGTTATTATCACTAGTATGTCATCCAAAGATTGTTTCATACAAAAATTCTGATCATAAAGATAAAAAAAGGAATGAAATGCAAAGAAGGTATGACAGTGGCAACATGAAAAAAATTAAGAATTTACTTATTGTCATAAAACTGCATAAAAGATAATACTTGTTCAAATTCAGTTAGAAAATCTTATTTTTTACTTTCTTCTGAAAACAACAGATTGTCATAATAATAATTAGTGAATTGTTTGAAGTAGCTTTGTTTTGTACACAGCCTTCGAATTCTGTTCGTAAAATATTAGGAAAATCCACGATATTACGAAAATTTGCCTGACTAACTAAAATATTTACTTGTAGTGGTAATTGAATGTTATTCTACTAAATAAAACAACAGTTCTTAATGTTATTTCTCAAACACCTGTCTCATTCAATTTTCTAACAATGTTCAAAACTTCCTTTCTCCTCTTCGTTTTAAAACTTTTTTAAAGCTTTCCGTTGTTTTTTCCCTTATCCTTAATAAAAAAAGTCTTTGCTCTTAATACTAAAAAGCCATTGTCTTTACAATTTCTGCAAAAGCGTTGTGCAGCATTTATGAAGAATTCTTCAAAGCAAAGATATTTACAGGGTTAATCAAACCACGATTAAGTAAAACAGATGTTCAATCAATACCATGAGGCAGGTCCGGTCTTTCTTTCCATAAGACGAAATTCTTTAAGCCACTTTTCATGTTCTAAATGCAGTAAGATATCGGTACATTCACAGCAATCTTACTTCATTAAGGATTCTTCGAAATTTTTTTAAAAATAGTTCCACCTCATCGTAGTTACAACACGCCAAAAGTATTTCTTCCCCGTACAAGAAATTATAAACAAACAACCTACATCCTCTCGACACGTCACTATTTCTGGAAAACTTTCTTCTCAAAGTTACAGACACATCAAAAGTTGAAAAAAAAACGTACCACTCAGGATAATCTGCCACTGTGAATCTCAAGGCATCATTTGTGATCCGAAGGCGGATCACAAAAAAAATGATGGACAATTTTTAATGTAGCTGTCGAATTAAAGAATGTGCTTACGGAAAGTCGTAGAGTTTTTTAATCTGAATTAATTTTAATTATATCCTACTATATTAACAATAGAGGTTAATAAACTAAACAACAAAGTATATTTTTAAAAGCTCTCAGATCAGAAAGTTGCAAACAACGGCAAGTTTCAAAGTAGTTGTAGATTTTTTTGTTACGCTTTAATCCGACTTTGGATAAAGAATTATACTCTGGAAATTAGTGTGCAGATTAAAGTAATTCTCCTCGATATTCTGTGCTATATACTGACAGGAATACATATATTGATAAATCATGTAGTTATCAGTTGTTGCATAGTTTCGATCCGGCAGCTGAAGAATAATGCTTCAGAATTTAGTGTATTCAGATATTGTGACATTCACACCTCAAATCCTAAATTATAAATGTTTGGTTGATCTTCCATGAAAACGTATTGAAAATGTAAATAGTTGATAAGATATTGATCATTTATAAATTAGCTGTCGGATCAAAACATAGACAATTCAGAACTGTAGATTACAACTTCAGATTCCATTATCAATTCGTAAACAACAATTTTTTAAACATAAACTCAAACAAAGTCTTCTTGTGCAACTGAAATTGCACAAAAAGCCTTATGTTTCCAAAAATAAGTGTGATAGGCTCATAAGAGACAATACTTTTCTTGCCTAAAGGCTTTTTGTGCAATTTTAATTGCACAAGATGACTTTGTTTGACATTAGGTTTTTAAAAGTTTTTTTCACAAATTCACTAAACAGAGACATAAAGCCGTAGACTTTCGTTCCGTTGGGGTTTGTTCTTGGTCGACACATATTATCAATTCTTTGCATTGTTTCGATCCGACTCCTAAAAATGATACTTGATCCCAAAGTGAATTATTTCAACCATTCTCAATTGTTTGCCTTTCGATCGAACATCGAATCACAAACTAATGGGATCAAGTCTATAAATTTGATCTTTCTTCAGGAAAGTGCACCATTTGGACAATTCGTAAAACAGTTACTCGAAGGTGTTCCTGAGCAGGAGCATCAGCCAGAATCTGATAAGCGCAAAAGGACTAAGTGTAGGATAAAGATAATCTAAAACGAAGAGTTGGCTCCTCTTTTACTCACTTTTTGGCTCTATCACTGAAGAATTTAGATTGATTCACCCAAAGGGTGATTCAGAGTGGATTAGCGGATGTGACTGATGCTTTGCTGGCGAAGGAAACGGATGTAACTAGCCAGGTTGGTATAGAATTGGCTGCGATTGAAGCACTCCAAGAAAAGCTTAAAGCACACACTCGCGAACGACGACTGCGGGGTAAAAGCGACGTATGGACGCGACGGGCGTCGCGACGATACTGCGCCCTATTGGACAGCCCTGCGCAAATATACCAGTACCCCCTTTACGCCCCGCACCGAAGCCGTAACGAAACCCGTGGCCGGCGCCGCCGCCGCCATTGGCGGCGCTATCGCCACCCTTTGGCCACGAACAACCCCCGACCCCCCTGACCAGCGATATCCCTTGCACTATTGTCCGAAGGAATCGGAACTGATAGGAAGCCGCTTTGTACTTCCGATTGCGCGCTCTCGTATAACGCTCTTGCTGTCTTCATTAGTTCTTGGAGGTGCGTAGATGCTTCACGAGGCGTGTAATAGACTCGCATCCGCATGCTCAAAGGTTGTTAATGTGAACGCCACACGACCCCTATGGCTATGGGGAGTTGCTACCCTTCCGGAGGCTACCCTTGTGTAAGAGAGACTCTCAAGTTTTTTATCTGAATGGACAGATAATGCTCCACCTGGAATTTTTTTTTTGAGATAAAAATAAAAGTAAATGGGAAAAAGAGCATGGTGAAAAATGAGATTGAAGAGTTGGATATTCAGTACCAGAATCGTGTAATCATCACGAAATTCGAGGAATAGATGCAGAAGACTCGGGAAGGAATGGGAAACTACATACTGAACATTAAAGAATTTGATCTCTCCTGCATAAAACCTTAACTTTTAATACTTTAAAGTAAGTGTATACAATTTATACGTCATCAGCTACAATCTAAATACGTAAGTCTTTGCAAAAATGAAACTAAAGTATGAAACTCCCTCATCAAAAGTTTGTTTTCTCAGAAAAGAATAGAAAGCATAAATTACTAAATTTCCTAGCATCAATAATGGAAAGGCAATATAGTTGATTCTACTGAAAGAGATCCTTTTCAGTTCGACTTTTGTGTCAAAAAATTGTTTAGATTTTTAAATCTTTTCTCCCTGGAATGAATTCATACAACCTTCAAAAGTGAGAAGGTGATTAGCGCAAAATTAATTCTAAGAAATATTGATATTTTAGGGGTGGTTTTACACCAAATCAGTTCATAGTGGGCCAGGAGAGCCGGTTCCGTGGCCAAAATTCGGTAAACCCATCGAAGCATACAAAAATAAATTCTAATTATACCTATATATGGTTTTTCGAATTGCTAATTCCGAATCTGAAGTCAAAATTTCAAAAAACAAAATGGCGGATCAAATATGCCGGGCAACTAATTAAAAAAATGATTGGATTTACTCGAAACGTGGTATATGAGAACATTTCATCAAAACACGATTTTTCGTGGAATAAAATTCAAACTTTAAATTGCTTAAAAAAATTTTGTATAAACAATTTGTTTGAAAATGCAGGTTAGAAGAGATCTGATAGCACTGCAATTCTACGGGAAAAATTACATAGAGTCCATGTATTAGATAATTTTTTTCAACCTTGTTGGTTATGTAGTATGAATAAACAGTTACATCGCACGATACCCGCTTACGTATTTAATTATACAGCATAACAAATAGGGTCACGAAAAAAATTGTCTAACACATGGACTGTATGTAATTTTTCGCGTAGAATCGAATGGTGCTATGAGTTTATTGTTAATGACCATTTTCAAAGAAATTGTTCAGTCAACCGAAATTTTTAATTATTTTTCATGAAAAATCATCTTTTAATAAAATGTTTTCACTTCTACATTACCTTTTCTACTATGTCAACTGACCTACCCATGGAACTGAAAAGGTTGAAAAATTGTTTATAACTTTATAAGTTGTTTACAAATCTTCAAATTATGACAACTTTTTGTCACTAATACCATTCTAATAATAAATTAAGTTGATTTTAAGACAAAGTAATTTTTTCCACAACAAACTGATATACTGAAGAATTTCCTTAAATACATTGTTTGTATCAATTAACTTGTACATTAAATTGATCATTAATATTCCTTAAGTATATCTGTACTATTTATAAATAGCAACAGCCAGATTATTAAGCCAATTCTCCTCCAGATAAAGAATCATATTCGTAAAATGTATAATTTTGTCACTATAGAGTAATGCCAAGATGAATGTTCATGAGGGCATTTTTTATTCTTTTTTTTATATTTAAGTCATTTATTAAACACAAATATGCATATTCAATTTATCAGAATAATCTCTTACTCCATTAAAACAGAATATTTATTCATATTGTGGTTGAATAGTACTGTAACTGCAAACAAAATAAAATCTCTGAGTCGCAGCGAAAAAAGACTTCGAAGATGACCAAGTGCATACATTTTCTGATGCTATAAACAGCGAGATTAAGTTTAACAATTTCCTTGTAATATCTTTTATTATATGAACACTTTTTATGATGTATTATTGACACAGTATTTAAAATCATTTTGTTGTTTTCTAGAAAACGAGGCTTCGGAGATGAGTCAGGATTTTCACTCGCGAGAAAATAATAATTTCAATTGTGCATTACAAAAAATCTTTTTCCCATACATACTATAGACTAATATGGTTGGAAAATAATTATAGAAGTCTGAGCTTTAACTGTATGAACAATAAAGCTTCATTTACATACTTTCAAACATGTTAAAACGAAATAATTCTATTTTATTCTATTTTGAGGAAAACCTAAAGACAAAGTTAGAAACATGGCAAAAAGGCTTCGGAGATGAACCATTTGAAGCTTCCACGTACATTCAACTTAAGAGAACCGGTTACAAAATTTTTCTGTTATTACTCACCGGCAAAATTACCACAATGGAAGTTTTCAACAATTGAAAATAAATAGTGTCGAAAAAAATGACCGAGACGGCGAAAATGTCCCTTGCGTAGAATGACCCATATATCGTGCGGACGACACACAGTGTGCCAAAAAGCAGTTTTTTCGGCCCTAAATAAGTATAAGAACTACACAGAAATAACTTATTATATGAATTATATATGAGAGAAATTATTGTATGATTGCGATTAGTTAAAAATAGTCGATCTTTTGTTATTCTTTAAACAATTTTTGTAAACAAATACACAGATTTATAACGTCTGAATGAGTGGGCTCAATTTTTGTCGCAGAATAAACTGAAAATGTCTTTTCAATGACTCCATGTTGTCACATTTTGTAACTTGACAGAATGTTTCATTTATTTAAACGATTCTTATACACAAATGCCCATTTTTAACATTCTTCCATGAGTAGATTCAATTTTTTACGAAATCGACTAAAAATGTCTTGCTAGTGACTTTTTACTGTCATAATTTTCGAATGAACAATAAATATTCATGATTTGAAGAAAGTTTATGAACAAATTTACATTTAAAGGATCCCGGGGCATAAGGGCGTGAGTGACAAATTTCGGAAATGAATTTTATTGACTTAAACTAATTGTTTTGGCCTAACTCATGCCTCTGTAAAACATTATTGTTCAAGTCGATTTAGAGGTGATTCAAAATCCATGTTTGGTAATTTGAAAAGAAAATGATTACTTCTCCTCGCCTGTTTTTTTCATCATTCGATAGAGCTAACTAATCGCTCGAAACTACTCTCCTTTTTTTAAATCAAAGGATAAAAAAGTTATGCAACTGTTTGTGTTTCAGTATTTTAGTTTTTCGGGACGCGCTATACTTTTGACAAGGGCTTTTCTCGGAGGTGGCTACTTCTTTCAGGACATTCCTTACACGATTATAAACACTGAAGACACAATTTTTTACTTCCACTTTTCTGTGTGAGTATTTCTTTAAATGTCAATTTTCTTTAAATTGTCAGTTGATGCGATCATAAACATCCAATTAAAAAGAATATTTCATATTTAAAAACAGGAGAGCCATCTAAATGTTGAGTCATCTTAGACAGTACTATCTTTAAAAAATATGATATTTCCAATTAAGCAGCAAAAAAGTATTGTATGAAGCCTAAACTTTGACTTGGTTCAAGGTATAACAACTTTAAAATCCTTGGAACCGAGATAGAATAATATCTACTCTTGGTGGTCACAAGGTGCACTGTAATCAAGATGTGTCCAAAGCAAGCAATTTTTACATTTATACGTGCGTTTTAGCTACACCCCTAAAATTTAGGGGATCATATCAGTGTATGTATCTGACATAAATATATTGAAGTAGAAATTTGTAATAAAAGGCATTGTTAAAAGTTTTTTCACTTATTAGAGCGTGAAATCGGAATTTCTGACAAACAATTCAAGTGAAGACATCCAGATAGTTCATGATACACTATAACATATCACAACTGAATAAAGAGAGAAGATTTTAAGAAAAGTAATTTTGAAAATATTATCTTTAATAAAATTTATTTCCGCTAATGATTTCATGTATTAAAATGCTAAGGAAGGCTTTCCTTGTTATATAATTGCGCTCCTGCGAAGCTGTTATCAACCCATATCTATAAAGCGCGATAAAATCGATGTATGAGGGAGTTGACAATTTGCATGTTTACTGTACTGTAATTCAAGAACAAATTAATTTTTACTGATATTAAGTCTAAAATCGGTATTTGCTACTTCAATGCTAAAAATTCTAAATGAAAATTTTAAAAAGATTGCTTCTATTTTCTAGAGTGAGATAGAATTGACAATTTAGATTCCACACGCATAGTTGTTTACGTTTTCCCAAAGGATTTATGAACAGCTTGTCAATTTTAAACTTCTGGGAACGACGGGTCTTTTAAAATTCGATAGGAACTAATTGTGTATGAATGATATGATCGATTAAAATAAATTTAATAACCAAAAGACGTGATTAATAAAGGTATAACAATTGGCACAAAAATCGAAGGATGCACACATAATTAGTTTTTCAGGCAGTGTCTAGAAACCATACTATATAATTATTGCCTTTCAGAGCATATAATTTATTTAAAAAGGTGCCATCGGCTAACAAATGTTAAATCAATTATTATATATGTTAACATAGGTATAGAAAGATTAATTAAACTTCTTGGAACATGAAAGATAAATCTACCTGAAAACCATCCATACATGTCTACGTTTTGAATGGTGGATTATACTTCAAACTTGCTTAATCACTCAGCACAATGGATGTTAGGGTGGAACTGAAATGCTGAATTTTATTGAATTATTTGAGCTAAGCGAAAAACATGTGCTTTGGTAACAAAAAGATGTTGTTGCATCTAAAATTACACAAGATATCCTTAATACAATTAAATCGAACTTCCTCTTTTTAGTGTATGAATCTATACGATCTATGTGGGACGAGGAATAACAATTGATACAAGAATTTAGTGAAAATACGTTTATTTTATTATATATTTGGACTTGACAGATCGGGCAGTGCGACCCCATGCAGAAATTAGAATTTGAACAGAATCACGACGCGTCATACAGAAATTGGACTCAGATCGGGCAGAGTGATCCCGTGCAGAAATTAGACTAGTGTTGCCTCTGAATTTGGGGGCTTATGCATATTAATAATTTGTGCGTTATGGATGATACCAGTAAAAGCTTCGAGTCTCATTAATTTCATCTACATTTCATGATACTAGCTTTGAGACTTACTTGTTTTATCTACTTCGGAAAAGTCGTTTTACATTATTAAGTATGCCGATTTTAATATAATTAATAGTTGATAACAGTCACGGACATGCCGAACGTGACAATGTAAACAAAATTGTGAAATTAGTTAATTATAATGTTCTGTTTTTCGATTTTCAAATTTAAAAAACTTACCCTGTAGACCACACAATTCTGGCGAATTGTTTTAGATACAGTTTTTGGTAATCAAAAATAATATGAAATTAGAATTTAAAACCGAAACGTTTGTTTCAGCTAGAACTTTAAGAAAATGTGCAAAAAGATGTCTTGCATGAAATTTTTCCAGCTTTTGAATCAAAGAATAGTAACATGCTTTTGTTCTGGAAGTCTTTTCTTTAAATTTTGTCTGAAACAGGGAAAACGCTTTAATGCGAAAAATATATGCTCACTAGTATTTTTCATAGTTATAAAAAATTTAGAGTTTTTCAAGCTCAGTTTCGACTAAAATTTCATGAATTGGGTTGTGAACTCTTGCTTTTATCAATTAGAAAAAAAATCTCAAACGCTTCTTACTAATTTTTCTGAAATTAAACATTGTTCACTCAAACATCTGCGCGTTAAGAATGAAACAAATTCAAGTACTTATAGTATTTTTTGAGGATCCTAAAAGAAAGCAAATCGAAGATTTCATCTGCTGTTACTGACAGAAGATATAAAGCGGTGGGGTTGAAACTTGGGGAAAATTTGTTTTCATTAAGGAGGGGAAAATGTAGGTCAAACGTAGGTGTCATTTCCTTTGGGGGCACTCTGGCAGTCTAACTATGTTTATTCGGTTATACCATTTATGACTTATCGACCATGTAAAGGAAATTAATTTATTGAGAAAAATGTTAACAGATAAATAATAAATTTGTTATTTTTTATATATAACAAATTTATAACATATAAACATATACATAGTTTCAATAAGTAAATGAAGAAACCTCTTTCGTATATAAAATTGATTTAAAGAAAATAAATTTTGAATCAAACAGCAAGAACAGCATATCCATTATATGTTGTTACCCATCTTAAACTTAATGAATCAGTCAAAAAATTCTAGTAGTTTTAATATTAAACATCTTTTTGCCTTTCTGTGCGACAGATGTTTAATAATATCTTTTTACGATGACATAACCTGACATAACGTGTGAGAGTATTGCGCAACTATTGTTATCTCTGTTTCCTCTTGTTTTACGGTCTTTTCAAAGTTGAGCTTCCGATTCAGGTCAACAGTCCATTCGCGTACGCAGATTCAACTTTACAACTTCCCTGATCCCGCAATTCCCGGTGGGCTGTTTTTATCTTTGTTTTTTGTTCTTGGCCGTAACCCAATAAACGAATCGCTGAAATCGTGAGTCACTTTTACAACCCTCTTTCGAATCGAATTACTCCCCTCTCTTTTGAAGTCCTTTTTCCGATAAAGCGTTTTCTTCCAAGCGTCATAGGTATCTCTACTCCTCCACTGTCGGTTAATTGTGATTGATTTCCGGGCATTTTGTCTTGTTTCTTCTCCTCCAGTCTCTTCAAACAACCTCATGCTTCTGTTCCACCTTCGTGTCCTCGATGCATCAGTTATAGTTATGTTTCACATAAGGGTGCGAAGTACGATGCATGACATCCTGAGTAGACAAAATTTTAGTAAATGGAATTTTTTCATCAAACACAGATTAATGTTTCTAAGCCAATGTTATTTCGGCTCATAACTTCAAATTATATTGCATTATTTCGACATACACCTAATTTTTTAAAAGGTTACTTATTTCTCACATACAATATGGATTAATTAATCTGCAAAGAATAATAAGATATGTGCACGCCCCTTTTCTTTGTGGGATTCCAGCCAAGGTGATCGGGAATTTAAGAATAAAAGGACCCACTCCTGCGAGAAATTGTTAACAACCCTTTGAGTCTCGTGATCAGAACATCTCAGCCGTGCATTGTGTCTCACTCACCCCAGAAAAGCTGACGATCCTAGGAACACATGTATACGCTTGAGTACGTCGAAGTCAGTGCATGGCTCACTGCTTCGCAAAAAGGCTTTACAGCTTACACCTTTCCAACGCTTAAGCGGAAAACTACATATAGCTGATTACCCTCCGTGATCAGTGGACTGGAAACACCTGCCATGCTCCGATAAATAATTAAGAATACCCTGTGTGAAGGCTTCGTGTACGTAATAACCACTTTCAGGTCTCATCTAATCAACCCCGTGCACATCATACTTTACACTTATTTTTTTTTTATTATCCATACTAAATCATTTTTCCTTAGCCAGTTCACAAGGCATAAAATAATTTTTCACTCGTGGTCAGCAGCAAGCGATAATTGGTAACATTTGCTTATGAATATCATTTCATAAAAGGTATAATCTTATAATTTACATGTATTAGGAAAATATCTCGTAGTGGCCATTATTTCACGAATGAAAATCCTGTTGCTCTCCACCACTCTGCCGACCCATCCAGCCATTTTCCATCCCTCCTCCTTCTTCTTGATCCCTTCTGCTATCCTACATCCTGCCTCATCCTTCCTGCCAACCCCTCCTACCCTGCCCCATCACTCCGACCCCCTACTCTCCTCCATCCTTCCCACCTTCTCTCTGTTATGCTGCGAAACCCCCTGCCCTCCTCCTTGCAGACCCTCCTACCGTCCTCCATCTTGCCGACCCCTCCTGCCCACTTGCCCATGCCAAACCCCCCTACCATCCTTCATCACGCCATCCTCCATCCTACTTCCGACCCTTCCACATCCTCTGACTCACTCCCACCATAGACCCCTCCCTTCTTCCTAATTTTTATTCCTCTACAACTTCCCCCAACCCTCCATCTCCTCTTGTCAAATTCTACTTATGCTCTTCCACATCCTCTGAGCCCCTCCTAAGGAAAAGCTCTCCCTCCTTCGTAATTCTTATTTATTCCTTCCTTCAACCCTCCACCTACTCTTATCAAATCTACTGCTGACCTATCCTGCCTCCTCATTCCTGCCGATCCCTTCTGCCCTTCTCCATCCTTCCGACCCTCCTTCCAACCTCCTTCCTGCCCCTCATCATAATGACATTCTGCCAAACCCCCTTCCCTCCTATTTCTTGCCGACTCCTCCCGCCATATTCCTTCCTGCCGACACCCCATAACATCCTTCATCACGCCATCTTCCACCCTGCTTTCGATTCCTCCACATCCTTTGACCAACTCTCACTGAAGACCTCTCCATTCTTTCTAATTCTTACTTATCACTTCCGTCAACACTCCACCTCCTTTTACCAAATCTACTGCAAAGCTATTCTGTCGTCCCTTATCCCACCTCTTCCTTGGTGACCTCTCCTGCCATCCTCTATCCTACCCCCTCATTCCTGCTAACCCCTCCTGCTTTTCCCCATCCTGCCAACCCCCTCCCCTCCTCACTCCTGCCTTTCTCCAAAATGCTATCCTGTCAACCCTCCTGCCCTCCTTCTTCTTGCCGAACCCTTCTGCCATCCTCCCTTCTGCAGACACCCCGTAACATCCTCCAACTCATCCATCCTCCATCCTTCTTCCGACTCTTCCAAATACTGTGACCTCCTCTCACCGAAGACCCCTCCCTAATTCCTAATTCTTATTTATTCACAACTTCCCCTAACCCATCACCTCCTTTTATAAGATCTTACTTCCTACCCTAAACATCTTTTAAGCCCCTTCACCAATGACCTCTCCCTCCTTCCTAATTCTTGTTTATTACTTCTTTCAACCCTCCACCTCCTCTTACCAAATCCTACCTCCGACCCTTCCACATTCATTGAACCTCTTCCACCTAAGCGATCTCCCTCCTTCCTAATTTTTAATTATATATCTTAACTTCTCCAACCCTCCATTTATGCAACCTATAACCCCCCACCCGACCACTAACTGTAAATTTATATATTACCTGTGCATCTCTGTATTTTGAAAAGACATCGCTGCAGTCGCTGCTTGATGAATTATTGAAACCCTCGAAACTGTTGTCCGGCTGACCCTACTCATCTCTTTCTACTTACTCCTTCCAAACGCTCCGCCACCACCCATTTTCCCGTCCAGCCTACTCTGATCTTCCTCCATTATTGTTATTTATTTATTATTTTCCTCAACCCTTCACCTCGTTTTGCCAAATTCCAACCCTCAAATTCTTTCTTCCTGAACCCTGTCTTTCTCACTCAGTTTGCCCTCCTCCTTACTTCGTATTTATTTACTTTTCAATTCCCCAACTCTCAATTTTCACAACCTGTACCACCTCCTGTTTTATATATTATTATATTCTGACTTATAAACAATTTTGATAAAAGTTGGTCCTTCAGTCGAACTTTATTCGGCATCCTAATGGGATCTCTTAGTGAGCCAGAAACTACATTTCGGCGGTAAAATGTTCAAAAATTATCCAATATTTTCGAAATATATTTTATAAAGTTATTTTGAGTCACTGATTTCAAATTTGATATTAAAATTTAAAAACTAAAAATGGTGGATCCGATATGGCGACCAACATGTTTTGAAAATGTTCGAATTTCTTGAAATTCATTTTAGGAAGGTATTTTGAGTCACTGACCTTAAATTTGATATTAAAATTTCAAAAATAAAAATAGCGGATCCAATATGGCGATCAACATAATTAAAAAATTATCAAAATTTTTTTGAAATTCATATTCTGAAGGTATTTTGAGTCGTTGACTTCAAATTTAATATTAAATTTTCTAAATTCAAAATGGAGGATCCAATATGGTGATCAACATATTTTTAAAATTAGCGGATTCCTTTAAAATTCACTTTGTGAAGGTATTTTAAGTCATTGATTTCGAATAAGATATTATGATTTCAAAATTCAGAATGACGGATATTATATGACAAACATATTTGAAAAATTATCGGATTTTTTTGAAATTCATTTCGTAAAGGTATTTCGAATCATTGATTTCGAATTTGATATTGTAATTTCAAAATTCAAAATGGCGGACACTATATGGCGAACAGCATATTAAAAAAATTATCGGATTCTTTGGAAATTCATTTCGTAAAGATATTTTGAGTAACTGATTTTAAATTTGATATTATAATTTCAAAATTAAAAATGACGGATCCACTATGGCGACCAACATGCTTTAAAAATTATCGGATTTTTTAATTTTATTTTAGAAAGGTATTTTGAGTCACTGATTTCAAATTTTATATAAAAATTTCAAAATCAAAAATGGCGGATCCAATATGGCCACCAACATATTTTAAGAGTTATTGGATTTTTTCG
The DNA here is from genome assembly GCA_032362435.1 of Melikaiella ostensackeni. Lineage (NCBI taxonomy): Eukaryota > Metazoa > Arthropoda > Insecta > Hymenoptera > Cynipidae > Melikaiella > Melikaiella ostensackeni. The sequence goes on from JAUMHM010000085.1 coordinate 26,821,469, forward strand.
AAATTCATTCTATTAAGGTATTTTAAATCACTGATTTCAAGTTTTATATTAAAGTTTCAAAATTCAAAATGGCAGATTCAATATGGTGATCAACAGATTTGAACAATTATCGGATTTCTTTGTAATAATTTCAAGAAAGGTATTTCGAATCATTGATTCCAAATTAGATATTAAAATTGAAAAATTCAAAATGGTGGATGACTACACTAACAGGAATCTGATTTTTCAATTGTTTAATTGTATTGCACTTATATATTTATAATACAAAACAAAATTGCGTGGACACAAAAATTGTCCAACGCATGAACTCTATCAATTTTTTTCATAGAATCGAATAGCGTAATTCACTTTTTCCTCGAATCACAGATTTGAACAAATTGCTGATACAATTTTGGTTTAAACAATTCAAAAATCAGATTCTTTTCTATGAAAAATCATCTTGTAATAACATGCGCTCATCCCATTATTAACTCCTTTGTTGAAGCTATTGGTTGTCCATAGGCTTCAATAATTTTGAAAATTGTTTATAAGTTTATGAATTGCTTATAAATTTTCAATTCATCACAATTTTTTGTTGCTAAGTAACATTCTAATAATAAACCAGAACGATTTTAGTACGAAATAATTTTTATCTGAAACAAATTGATACACTGGATTACTTGTTTAAATAAATTGTGTATAACAAGAAAGTAAAATTTTGAATAAAATTGGTATGCTGTTTAAATCTATCTTCAATAATTCTGATCAACAACGAGTTCAATTAAGTAATTTGTTCAGAGATAAATACTCATATTGTTGGAATGATTTATTTTCTCGCTGTATTTGTTTATACATTATTGAACCAAAAAAAATTGTAAACTTGGCTTTGACTGTTTTCTCAAAAATTTAATGCAGATAATTTTCAAAAACGTATGTTACGTTTCAATAATTAGGGAAACATCGGGGAACCCTTAGAAGGTAGTAGACTCTTTATTACATTACTAATTATTCGTGAACACTAGTATTGCTGAATTTAGATAAAAAATTATTTTTCAAATTTAATTCTAATTTTTTTACTCGTCCATACTCAAGGATGAAATAAAATAAGCAATAATTTGAAATTAATGACTGAGTAATAAATATTTCAATTATTATTTACAATACACTACACTACACTACATTACGCTACACTATTACATTACACTAGTATTGCTGAATTTAGATAAAAAATTATTTTTCAAATTTAATTCTAATTTTTTTCTCGTCCATACTCAAGGATGAAATAAAATGAGCAATAATTTAAAATTAATGACTGAGTAATAAATATTTCAATTATTTGAACCAAAATCACATAAAAAATTAAAATATATTTTTATACTTTGAATAACTGCCAACGGAGTAGGATTTCATTAATAAATAAATGATTAACGTTATGGATATTCTAAGTATTACTGATTGCAATGGTCTGCTTCTTCGAACGAATTAAATAGTTTGAAATTTGGACTTTTTGTCAAGAAATCGGGTCTTCTGGCCCACTGTAGATCGCAGTAGGACTTCTTTCACTTCGGATAGTCTCACTGTATCAATTCAAAACAATATTATCTTGAAACCCTTTATTTCCGTATATTTTTTAAATTTTTAGATTCTTTTCGCAATATACTCCATTATAATTTAAATTTCAAATTAGAATTAAAAACCAAATATTGAAAATGAAACAAAAAATTAGATCCATTTCTGAATTCTAACAAAGATTTCTAAAACCAAGATGAAAATACCACTGAGAAACTTTTCGTTGGGGTAAAATATAAAAATAAACGGTGCGGCACAAAAATACTGCGAAATAGATTCAAATTTGTCAACTTAACATTCTCTGAATGTGACTTCCCTGGAGTGAAACTGCATGCTTCAATAAAATTCTAGTTGAATCAATAGGGCAAGAAATATAAACAGATGGTTTACACATATTTATTTAATTCAATGATATGTTTTCCTTATTGCGAAATATGATTTTTAAAACTATTTTTTTTAAGAAATTTGTTGTAAAAATTCGAAAAGAAACCTAATCCAACAGCTTCTACATTCAAAATTCGCCTGATTGAATGACTTTTTATATTTTGCACAATAAATTTTCCTTCTCATTTCATTCAGTCCTGCAGTAAATATAAGAAATTTCTGCTGCTGAATCTTGAACTATCCTCAAATAAGTGATCGGTCTGTCGGGGCAAACTGAAACATCGAGACAAAGTCTTTATTCTAAACAAATTTTGTAGCCATTTAAGGGTCGTTCATATATTACGTAACGCTTTTAGGAGGAAAGATGGTTCAAGAGGAGCCGTTTTGCAGGATGTCTAACGTCCTCAAAATCCTTGAAAACCTGGAAAAGTCCTTGGGGCAAAGTGAAACATCAGGACAAAGTCTTTATTCTGAACAAATCTTGTAGCTATTTAAGGGTCGTCCATATATTATGTAATGCTTTCAGGAGGAGGGATGCTTCAAGATGAGTTGTTATGCAGAATGTCTAGCGTCCTGAAAATTCTTGGAAACCTGGAAAAGTCCTTGGGACAAACTGAAACATCGAGACAAAGTCTTTATTCTAAACAAATCTTGTAGTTATTTAAGGGTCGTTCATATATTACGTAACGCTTTTAGAAGCAGAGATGGTTCAAGAGGAGCTGTTTTGCAGGATGTCTAACGCCCTGAAAATTCTTGAAAACCTGAAGAAGTCCTTGGGGCAAACTGAAACATCGAGGCACAGTCTTTGTTCTAAACAAATCCTGTAGTTATTTAAGGGTCGTCCATATATTACGTAACGCTTTTAGGAGGAGAGTGGGTTCAAGAGGAGCTGTTATTCAGGATGTCGCATCCTGAAAATCCTTGAAAACCTGGAGAAGACCTTAAATTAATTTTTACCTGGAAAAACCTGGAAAAGTCCTTGAATTTTGGTAGGGAAAAAATCGTGCTACCTTTATGATTTTCAAGTATAAAAATTATTTTTGCAACTGTGAATTGGTTTTTGGCTCAACCTCAAAATTTGAGGTTAAGGTGCCTAGAGTTGTATTAGAGGAAATCATGACAGCCGTGGTTCTAACCTCATACAAACCTCAAATTTTGGACATTAAATTTTTTCTACCGCATTGCGAAATTCAGAGCTCGAATCGTGCGACTTTTTCGACTTTTTTTTTGAAATAATGCGACTCTTTGCGACTTTAAATAAAAATGCTTCCAATCGACTTTTCCGTCTTTCTCAGAAGTTCGCTACTTAGTTTCTATTTTAATCACATTGTAATTTATAAAATTGAAATTCAAAACTAGTAAATATTGTATCATTTTTATTGAGAACACTGAAGTTTTAATAATTTCTCATTGGAACTTTATAATTAGACAATTTTGAATTAATAACGTTTGAAATTGAATAATTTCTAATTGCGTGAATCCGCATTCGAAGTTTTGATTTTTTAAAATTACGAGTTGGACTTTTTTAAGTCCAAAACGTTTAAAATCGATTAATTTTGAATTAAATTATTACAAAGTCAATAAATTTATATTTTAATTGCACAGTCTCCAATTTAAATCTTTAATTTTTGAGTTAATGATAATTAACGGGATTTCAAAGTATTTCAAAGAATTTGAAAGATTTTACCAGACCTTACCGATGTTATAAGATCTCCAAAGACTTTGAAGATTTGAATTATTTTAGAGTATTTTACAAGATTCCAAGAAAATTCAACTGATTCAAAAAAATTTTGAAAGTGTTTGTCAAAGGATTTCATGAGATTTTAGGAACTAAATGAAATAGAAAGAAATTTAAAAATACTTCTAGGAATTTCAAAGGATTTCATGGGATTTTATGAGTTTTCAGAGAATTTTCAAGATTTAAACATTTTTAAAGGAATTAAAAAAAAATCAAAAATTTAAAAATGTTATACGCTATACGAGATTTTGAAAATGTAAAAAATTTTCAAAAATATAGTGTATTTTAAAAGATTCCGAGGAATTTCTAGAGAATTTAAAGAATTTTGTAGGATTGTAGATAATTTCAAGAGATTAAAAAATTTCTTAAAAATTTTGAATGATTTTGCGAAATTTCAAAGATTTCAAGGAATTTTGCGATGCTTACAAAATTTCAAGGGGGTTCAAGAAATTTTACAATATTTGATGAATTCATAGGATTTCAGAAGAAATCAAAAGATTCCATAATAAAAAAAAATGAAGAAATTAAATTCAGAACAAATTAAAATTAAAATTTCTCTATTACTCCAACATTTAAATTTGACCACGAAATTCTTGGAAACTAAAAAAAAACAAGAAAGAATCGAACAATAAAATTCGGACAACACACTCTTAAATGTCTCCATTCAAATTAAAAAACCCAAAATGAAGAGAGAGGAAAGGAAAGGAAGCAACCTCCAAATACCCTTTCTTCTTTTTTTCTCTCGACTTTTTTTTAACCACAATCAAAAAACATTCACGAAAAATCTAACAATGAATACCAAAATGTTGATAGATTTTTTGTAAACGTTTTTTTTTGTAATTAAAAAAATATAAATAAAAAAGACGAGAAAAGGAGGAGAAAGGAGATTCGCAGGCTGCTTTTTTTTCCTTTCCTATTTTTTTGTATTGTTTTTTTTTTATTTAAAAGGAGACATTTAAAAGCGTGATGTCCAAATTTGATTGTTGGATTCTATGTTTTCTATTGATTACGAAGAATTTCGTCGATAGATTCCATAAGATTGTAGAGAAGTTTTATAGACATAACGGGATTTAAAGAAATTGGAGAGTTTTTCAGGGATTTCAGAGGACTTCAACAGAATTCAAGGTTTTTGATAGATTTCATTAGATTTCAACAATTTTCAAGGAATTTCGAAACTTTAAGGTTTTACGGTTTTTTATAAACTAAAAGATTTCAAGGAATTTTAGGAAATATCAAATATTGCAAGAGATTTCAAGAGGTTTTAGTATATTTTACAGGATTTTATCAATTTCAGGGGATTTTCAAGAGCTTAGGGTATTGTAAAAGATTCCAAGGAATTTAGCGAGATTTCAAAATTTTCAAGGGTTTTAAAAGAATTTCGTAGGATTTCGGAAAATTTCAAAGGATTATCAATAATATTGAAAAGGTTGCAAGGGATTTCTATGGATTTCAAAAAATTTCAAAAAATTTACAATTTTTTCAGGAATTTTTGAAGATCTCAACAGATTTCAGGAGTTCTTCAAGGATTTTAAGAGATTTCAAAGCTCTTAGGGTATTTTAAAAAATTCAAAAGGATTTCACGCGATTTTATGGAAGATGTAGATTGTAAATCAGAATTCAAGAATAATTAACTCCTCAATTTATTAACTAGAAAATTGCATACTCTGTACCTCTTGGATTTCGGATTTCCTACTGAAGTTCATGTATAATTTATTAATAATTTCATACATTGAATCATACGTATTTGGCCAATAAAGTTCATTGTAGTAATTAAAAAACGGTACCTGGGTATTTTTTCCCCGGGAAAAACTGTCAAAGTCTTGGAATTTTTTGGTTGAGAAACGCTAGACACCCTATATCATGGCCTTATAAGGACTGAAAATACAGAGAATGTACGTAAATATCATCGTAGCTATTCAAATTGTGAATTTACAAAAAAAAACATGCCGCATGGGACGTTTCTCGTTGGTTAAAAAAAGATTCCATTAAGTTAAAACATTAAGTTTAAAAAAATCCTTAGCGAAACATGTGAAGGTAAATTGTCTGTCTATGATAATTAATTATATTTAGAGTAGAGTGTTGTTACTACATTTGTGAATCAACATTTAATGCATGTAAAATGAATGTCTTATGAAAATGATTAGGTACTTACAGTAAAGAATATTAAAGTTCCAGGAAAGTAGAAAACGATGTCAAATTTAGAAAACTGTGTTTGATGTGTTTTATTAGGAAAAGGCATTGCCTTTGTTTCAGATTACTTAGGTTTTTTGAAGATGATTTTGATGAACAACACGTTTTTTCAAGTCAAAAATTTAGGACGAACAATAAATATGTGCAGACCACATGGTTGTGCTCTGCTCTAAGAATGAAGGTTCGTAACTGAGACGGTTACTAGTTGAAATTTAGAACATATTACCAACAAACTGAAATTTATGAAAGTTTACTCAGAGGTTGCCATTTATGAAAGTTTACTCAGAAGTTGGAATTTATGAAAGTTTACTCAGAAGTTGAAATTTATGAAAGTTTACCAAATGACTCTATGACATCATCATGTACGAGGAACGGCTATTAAATAACCGAACTGATGCTCTAACAATTTTCATTTACCAAATTATTCAATGGAGATGTTATCCCCTTTAATGAAATCCCTTACCGATCCCTGAACCGCTCCATACGAGTATTCTATTGTTTAAAGCAATGTTGCAGGTCCTTTGCCTAACAGTTTCTCTAACGATGTTCACTCAGTCAGCGATTGCTCGAATCCTCAGGCATCGATTTGTTCCAATAATTTTAATCACTTTTTTGATGTTGCCGTCGGTTTTTGATGTGCGAGGACGGCCGGGACGCGGATCGTCTTCAATCACTTCCCTCCCTCCCTTAATTTTTTCAAACTAATCGAAAACTTGAGTACGAGATAAACACCTATCACTGTTTTACACAGCGCTGTTTTACTTTCACACTCAACATAATTCCGGTAGAGTTCAGGTAGGCGGTCAACTTCAAGCAAAAGTTACTGTCGTACTGAGGGTCTTATATCCTTGAAATTTGAAGTGAAGGGGGGGAAGGACACAGGTCAACATCAGTTCCTATTTATTGTTGCCGAAGCCCCATGCAAGCAACAAAAAAATCAGTTCGGTTATTTAATAATCACACCTCGTATTATGTTTAAATTTTTAGCGTCTGATCTGAAATTCACAGTACCTTGATTTTTTAACAATATGGAACATTTCTAATATGTTTTTTTTGTGACAATTGCTTTCTAGATCAAATATTTCAACATTTTTGCTGTTAAAGTTAAACTTATGATTAAGCTCAGTTGCGTCTTTGCATGATGCTGTTTTTCTATAGATCTTACTGCGCATACAAGATTATTTTTTTCAAAGGGTATTTTTTTCTTTGTAGACTGCAATAAAGTATTCTAAAGTTTATTTTTCATCTAGAGGATAATGGTGACATATAATTTTTCACAAATTCTTAGTATAGGCAAAGAAAGATCATTATGGTATGGTAAAACAACTCCTGAAAATTCTACTGCTTTTTCTATAATTTGTCTTGATTGTACATTCTTGTTCTCTATGGATTTAAGTCTTCTCTTAATATTACTTTTGATAAATTCATAAGAATAATGATTCTTAACCAAGATTTCATAATAATCCTATGTTTTTCTTGTGAAACTCAGGTTCTGACAAATTTATTGCTCTGTCAACTAAGGAGAAAACAACACCCCTCTTGTGTGAAATGTGATGGTTAGAGAAAAAATTACGTGTGCGTGCTGATGCTGTAGGATTCTGATACAAATCAGTTTCTATATAACTTTTGTTTTTTATTACATCATATCTAAGAACTTAATTCTTTTATCGACAGGCTGATCTTGAGTGAATTGTAGTGATCCACCTTTCTGGTTAAACTCATCAAAAAATTTTGAGAGGTCATCCTTGCTTATAGAAATAAGAGTGTCATGAACGTAATGGAAGCATAAAAGTACTCTGAAAGACTTGTTATTGACAATATCTTCTTCCATATCTTGTATAACAAGTTCTGATACCACTGATGATATTTGTGAACCCATGGGCGTGCCATACTTTTGTTCATAAGTTATGTAGTCGAATTGCAGATTTGCATTGCCTATACAAAATCTAATTGCTTCATCAAATTGTGCGGAAGTTAATTTAGTGTGCGGTTGAATTAAATTCCATTTTTTATTTATTAAAGTATAAACAAAGTTTGGGTCTATATTAGAAAATATATAATCAGCATCTAGAGGACAAACTGTGTATCATCTGGTACATTAAAATATTTTATTTTATTTCTGAATTCCCAAGTATTCTTCAGAGTATATTCTAAATTATTTGTAATATTGCAGCGAATAGATTTAAAAAATTGCAAAAGATTATATATATTTATTATCAATGGTGGCAAACCATTTGTGCATTTTAAGAAATTGTAAGTTTTTTCGTCAATTGTAGTGTATTATTAGTGTATTATCTTCAAAATTTCGAGACATAAGGCCAAAACAAAACGATCGCTACGTAACACTTTTTAAAATATAATGATTTTTGAAAAAATAGTAAAATAGTATGATAGGGCAGAGAGGAGTGGAAAAAAATATTTAGATATATCTTTTTGAGATATGTGTAAAAGTTGAGGTATCCAAACAAGAACACCCGTGATTTAAAAAACAAATTTAGATATCACTTTTGGCCACCACAGAGGGATTGCAAGTTTTTTAATTTAACTACGAAATTTTTGGAAATTAAAAAACCAAGAATCCTGCGATTAAACTTGCATAACACGCTCTCAAAAACAGATAGAAAGAAAAAAATAGTAAGGTTTTAAAAGTTTGAAAAATTGAAGACTTTTTTTAAAGTTTGAAAATTGAATTATTTTTCTATAGGTTCAAAAATGATTGTGAATTCTTCATGTTTACAGTTTTCGATAACAAATAACAATATAATATAATATTTCAGAAAAACAATTTTTGATACGGGTAGAATTTTTTGAAATACCAACAAAAGTTGGGTTCTTTTGTATTTGGTTATTCGGATACTTATTGAGAATTTTCTTCAAAGTATTTACAAACAATTAGTTCTGTTTGAGTGGAAGGAACACACCACTATTTTTCACGTGAAAAAAAATTTTAACTTAATACTTAGGCCACTTCAAAATAATCCAAAAATGCAAACTTGGAATCATTAAAAGTTGTAAAGTTTCCGTAAACGAAACGAGAAAACATATGTGGAAGATTTTTTAAATTTGAAATAAGTGTTCCATTAACCAAATCCAGAAAAAATGCAATATTTTTGTTGATATTTCAAAAAATTCTAACTTTATGGATGTGACTTTAGTCCCCATTTTTTGACGCCCGAGTTTCTAACATTTTTATCAGATCTACACATATATTATGATATTATTTTTGCAACACAGGCATTAAAAATGCGAGTTTTTACGCCCGTTTCGCGTGACAAAAATAGCCGATTTGTGACCGATGACGTCAGCTTCTTTTCAGCGGAGTAGAAGTACTTTCACCCCGAAAAAGCTAGGCTTATTTTAAGTCAAATATTTAACTCTTTTGAGACGCAACAAAATTTCGCCAAAAAAGTTTTAAATCGAGTCTTCACAAAAAAGTCTTAAATTGAGTCCGATTATTGCTATGAATTGAGACTGATTTCTGCCTTAATTTTAAACCTATGATCGAAACAATAGGAAAACTGTCAATTTCAGTTTTGAACTAATGTCATAATATAAAGAATTGTGCATCTTTATTTCAAGACAAAAACGATGATTAGAACTTGAAGAGTAAAATCGTATCACCTGCAAGTGAAAAGTCTGGTATATTGCTTAACTATGGAGAGATTTTTTCATTTTTACGACTAGGGGAATGTTCTCAACACGAAAATATGCTCGACCTTTATAAGCTTTGAGAATTTAATGAACATTCATAAGCATTTTGAATTAGGATTTAAAAAATCGTATCTTCTATTTTTCTTAACATTCAAAGCAAAACAGTCTTCCTGTTTACATTTTACGTTTTTTTCAAATTGTAATCGCTTAAATAGCTAAATATAACAAAAAATACTCAAATAATTATCACATTATTTAAATTTCGCGGAAAAATGTATCGCTATTGAGTATTTTAGTGTGACGTCACGTTCCGTCGGTAAAATCAATTTCTTCGTGCTCGTTACCCCGTGGTCGGCCGTAGTGTTCTAAAGAGTTTAAATGTTCGGAGAAATTCTCACGAGCATGAGAATATGCTCGAGAATATGCTCGACCTTTATGTGCTCTGAGAATTTAATGAGCATTTTTGAGCATTTTGAATTAGGATTTAAAAAATCGTATTTTCGAATTTTATTAACTTTCAAACAAAAAATGTGTTCCTGTTTACATTTTACGTTTTATTCCAAATTGTTATCGCTTACATATTTGGTGTTATTAAAAATTACTAAAATAATAATAACAGTATTTAAATTTCGCGCGAAAATGTATCACCTCGAATTAGAAAGGGCGCTAAATTCAAATCATAAAGGAAGTTCAAGTAATAAAAAACATATTTTTCTCATGAAACAGTATGTAATTTAAACAAATATATATTTACTTCTCAGGGTGACTGGAAAAAAATGCTCTGATAATTGCAGATTTTATCCAGGGATTTCTAGAATTTCCAGTATCAACTTGAATAACACTTTCTTATCCACTCATGATGGGTCAAATTTCAAGTAATTAACACAAAAAGGATGGGAATATGTATACAATTTCGCGAGTTTATTTCAAATAATGTTTTTTCAGTCCTTTTAAACATATAATTGGGTAAAATAATCAACTTTCTTGTTGAAAATTCATATTTTCGCGTTTGAAATATAACTTTTCTGTAGAATATTCGTTTTTTCAGCATGAAATTTTAAGTTTGGTAAAAATTTCAACTATTTGGTTCAAAATTAACTTTTTTGTTGAAAATTAATATTTTTGGGTTGAAAATTCAACTCTTTGTTGGAAATTTGTCTTTTTGGTTTTAAATATTTCTCTTTTGGTAAAAATTTCATCCTTTTGGTTAATAGTGCAACTGTCTGGTAGCAAATTAATCTGTTTCGGTTGAGAACTCAACTATTTTGTTGAGCATTCATATATTCGGTTGAGAATTCAACTATTTAGTTAAAAATGAATTTTTTCTTGAAAATTCATATTTTCGGCTTTGAAATTCAACTGTTTTGTAGAATATTCTTCATTTGGATTAAAAATTTAATAGTTTGGTTGAAAATTCAAATGTTCGGTTGAAATTTCATCATTTTAGTCAAAAATTCATCTTTTTAGTTGAGGATTCAATTATTTTGTTGAAAATTCTTCTGTTTGGTTAAAATTTTTTTTTTAACTCATGTTTTCGGGTTCAAAATTCAAATTTTTTGTAGAATATCCATCTTTTGAGCTTGGAATTTTAATATTTTGGTAAGAAATTCAACTATTTGGTTAAAAATTCAAATATTTGGTTGAAAATTAAGTTTTTGGTTGAAATATCATATTTTTGGATTGAAACTTCAATAATTTGGCGGAAATTCAACTATTACATTTTTTGTTGAAAAATCATCTTTATGGTTGAAAACTCAACAGTTTGGTTATAAAATGAAGAAACGGAAAAGTTGTTAAATTCTTCATAGAATTAACGTCTGGGTATGTAATAGTTACATAAATAAAGACCAAAGGCAGCGACAACTTTCAGACTATAGTCAATAGTATATCATTTTTTTATTATTGCTAATAGAATGTGCTCATCAACAGACTATTGCAATACGTAATAATTATTGTTTGGTAAAAAAGGAAACTTTTTGTGTGTAACTTAACTATTTTGTTGAAAATTCGTCTTTTTCGGTAGAAAATTAATCTTGTGTTAAATTAAATTAATTTAGGAAGTTTTGGCGAATAATTACAGGATATTTTCAAGTGTATTAATTATCACCATCGAATGACTAAATACATTAATAATACTAAAGAGTAATTAATCATTTCTTAAATTTGTTCCTAGAGTACATTAATTTGAATAATAATTGAAACAAATTTTCATTTTATCCTTACACTTAAAATTTAGTGCATATTTAACATATTAATACCAACTTTGAATAAAAGATGTTTTCCTGAGAATAGTGAAAATGATAAAAATGAGTTTGATTTAAATCAGTATAAATCCAATACTATGAAAATTACTTTTACTTATAAAAAAATCAATATTGTTTAATTTTGTATCACAGGTTTTAAAAAATTAGCACGCTTGAAAGAATTCCCTATCTTAAAAAAAAATTCCCTCACAATTTCTGGTTTTCCATGTTTTCCAGGTGAGTATATACCCTGCTTAATTATAGAGTGTGCTTGTAAAAATATATGTCTTAATTATGATATATATTTATTTGAACAATAAAAAAACAAAGTTTTCAAATATTATGAATAACGATAGGTCAACATTTTGGCAATCACCCATAACTAGGTACGTAGATTGTAAAAAAAGCCGATGATACAATAAAGAAAATTGGATTCGACAACAAAAAATAGAATACATTATCCATAATAATATAAAAAACCTAATTAAAAAAACCTTCTCAGGGTTTCCTAATGACATGTGTTACTAGATAAGCTGACAAATTTCAAAGTAAAAAGAAAAGGAAAAGAAAAAACTTAAGTTAAGAAAGAAAAGTACTATGTTATCTGAAACAAAATATATTAATTTTTAAACTTAGCTTATTCAATACTCTTTATAGACTTTGGGTTAAGGATGACCAGCATTTTAATAACATGAAGTGAAAAATTTGAATCTAATACACTAATCACAAATTCAATTTATTATCAATCAACATATATAGTACAGTCGAGTGTCAATATAATAGCACAAAAGCTAATGAAGGTTTCGTCATGTGTCACTAGAGCTGCAAGTATCGGTTTAGAATATTCGATATTAGCCCATTGAGTCGAAAGCGTTTAAATTTATGTTAATGAAAAGAGTTTTTCTGTGAATTACCCATTTTTTAAATATTATGAAGTGCTAAAAAAATGTAATGAATATTTCTAGAAATTCTTGCATCAGTTTTCAAATATTAGTGGCGTCATCCACATACACACATTTGGACTAGTGAATATTCTACAAGATATTTCAATGTATATGTATGTCATGTCATTTTTTTGCATAGCAGTCAATCCCAGAGGGACCATGAGATAGTGTATGACCATTTTTTATTATGTATATATATATATATATATATA
>JAUMHM010000085.1:26834478-26846088 GCA_032362435.1 Melikaiella ostensackeni
GTGAAATTTTTGGAGTGTTCCTTTTTGGTGCACACAAGGTTTTCATAATAGAGTGGATTTTGTTTCGATCTTTTAAAATGCTTTATGCTTTGTTACAAGAGCTATCACGACCAGTATGCTTTCAGTTTACTGGTTCACACTGCATTCAATAGTGAGCCAACCAAACAATGGTAAAAGAAATAATTTAAAATTTCCAAAAACCTACACTACAATTATTAACCATAATAATCAGGACTGCCATACAGTGACTTTATTTACTTTTATTCATTCCTTAAAGATCGAAATAAAATCTATTTTCTCATGAAAATTTGTTGTGTACTGAAAAAGAACACCCAAAAAGTTCACAATTTAAAAATGGAATTTAAGACTACCTGTTTTTTCGGCTCATTAGAGACACATGTACAATAAATTCACACAACAGAGAGAAAAAAGAGGGAGAAAAAAGGAAAGAGTCAACCAAAACCATCCTCACATTTTTTACTGGGGACCCAAGACGTTTCGAAGCAAATTTAGACTTCCTCATCAGGGCTCATTTATAGGAAAAACAACAGGTGTGAAATTGATAAAATGTTAGATTATAAAAATATTGTTTTTACCTCAAAATAAAACAGATATGATTGATAGTAATTTTAATATTTTTGGTACATATTTTATACACTACTTGAAAACTGAAAATTTGACACAGGCGAATAATTCTCAATAAATCCCAAATTTAGATCCTTTAGTTTAATGATTGGAAATCTATTCCCGCAGTTTCCAAATTATGACATGAAACTAAAGCCATTTCATCCAGTTAATGATTCCATCTCAAAATCTGTTGTAACTAGCAAGATCTCTTTTCGAATTAACAGCTTTGTTACCTTCCCTCATTATGTTTGTCAGTGTTTGAAAAAAAACACAAAAACACACACTTTTGTTAAAGGTTATTGTTTTCAGGCTCTTTTTTATATGATAGGAAAAAGTTCACAAAAAAACATATGCTTTATAGAAATTAATTTTTATTTGGAATACAGAGACCGAAGCGAACTGTCTGATGTCGCGACATATACTAAGCTCTAAACCCTGAGAAATTCTTATATTTTAACGAAAAGCATTTTAGATAGACTTGTCCAAAATTTACGACGTACGACTTAGAACTAGGGCGAAACTGCCGTTTTTTCGGCAGTATCGTCCAAACCCCAACCTCATGTAAAAGACACACGTTAGAAAACTTTCAGAAGACTTCATGGAATTTATTCAGATCATTTTAGCCTTGAAAATCAAGATTTAGAGAATACATAGTTCTAACAAATTCATTTAGTTTTCACAAGTACCAATATGACATTATGATTTATATTTACAAAATGTTCAATAAAATCAAGAATAGAGTAGATATAAGAAAATCTAAAATAGATACAGAAAAACAGATAAGCATCTGAAAAATTAGAAAATTAGAAAAATGAGAAACATAAATGTTAGTCAAAATACCTATTGGCAACCTTATTTTTGGACAAGCACCAGGTTAACATTTCAATGAGTTCTAAAAAATTGAAAAAACTGAAAGTATATTAAATATATATAAAATTTAAAAAATTTGTAAAAAATCATAAGATTAGAGACAATGTAAATAAAGTACTCAATGGTACATAACGTGCACATATTGTTAGTATGGCATCTTTCTCAAAAAACCATTTTTTGTAGGCAACGAGGTTATAATTTCATTTAATGAATGCATGAAAAACCTGTGTCAACCTTATTTTTTGATAAGTACCAGGTCAACATTTTAGTTAGTTATAAAATTGAAAATTGTATACAAAACCTCATGGCAACTTTATTTTAAAATTCCTTAATGATCGAAATAAAATCTATTTTCTTATGAAAATTTTGTGTGTACTGAAAAAGAACACCCAAAAAGTTCACAATTCAAAAATAGACTTTGAAACTACCTGTCTTATCGGCTCATCAGAGACAGATGTACAATAAATGTACACAACAGAAAGAAAAAAGAGGAAAAAAGGAAGGGTCAACCAAAACCATCCTCTAACTCTTTCTTTGCTCCGTCTTTTTTATATTACTGGGGAACCAACATATTTCGAAGCAAATTCAGACTTGCTCATCAGGGGTAATTTATAGGATAACTACAGTCATGGATAATGAAAAATATAATAATATTGTATATGCGCATGGCAGCTTTTTTTGTAACTAAAATTCAATTATATTTATTAAATTTATTGATATTCTCATCAAAAGTTACTTTGTTATCTTTTTTGTCGAAGTTAAAACATATTTTCTTATTCATATGGAATATCTGTTTCAGAAAAACCATGAAACTTGCATTCTTTCAATAATTCAATCTGTAACGCATCCAATCTAAGCTTTTACTAACTGGATAAATTCATGTGATACTAATATATCTTTCATAAAATCACATTCCCCCACATTTTTCTTTATTAATTATACTGAAATATAATATTAGCAAAAAACATGAAAATAAGAGAAGATAAAATAATTTCAAAAGTATAACTTCCTGCCTATAATTTCAAAATTTTGCAATCCAAAGTTCGGCAAACACTTCACCACAACAGTAATCAGACAAAAATTTCAATTTTTTCTCAAAAATGTTATTTTCTTTTTTTTGAAGATAGAAGCACAAATTAACTTTTTAATTAAAATTTTTTTAAATTATAACAAAATTTCTTCACACGGGAAGAAAATTAAACGGACCTCACTCAAGAAGGGCATTTATTCGACTGACTCGTCTATATAGCCACTTGGACAAACAAAAACGTTTTTTTTTTAAAGAGAGAGAATAACCAGTCTTAAACCCTGGCAAAAATCATCTGTTCAAAAAATGCCAATAGATTTTAGGAAACTATACAGAGAGTTTTAGCTCCGAATATCAAGATTGAGAATTTATTCTAAAGAGACAATAATAAGATAGTAAAATATTTTAAACATTAAAATATGAGATATAATTTGAATTGAAAACTAACACTTTATCTTAAATTATGTACATCCTTCTGGCAACATTTTTATATTCATAATAGGTAACAGGATGACATTTTAACTATATTAACAGTATACTTAAAAAAATTCAAAAATATACTAGACTAAAAGTATATTAGATATATCTGCAAACAAAAATATCTGTAAAAAATCATTATATTAGAGACAATGTAAATGAAGTGTTCAATGGTATATAATATGCACATATTTTTAGTATGGTATCTTCCTCCGAATACAATTTTTTGTAGACAACGAGGGTATAGTTTCATTTAATGAATGTATATCAAACCTATGGCAACCTTATATTTTGATAAGTACCAGGTTAACATTTAAATCAGTTGTACACTTGAAAAATCTGAAAAAGTTATTACAAGATTTATGTATACAGAAAATGGGAAATGAAGGAATGTGATCATAGTGCCAAGATCAAATTTTTAGGTTTGATTTCGAACCAATCTACTCAGATTATTATATTTTTCAAATCGAAAAAGGTTATAATCCAAACCAATAACACATTTAAAAAATTGCTAACGTTTTCAATGTTTTTAAAAAAATATTTAACTAGAAAAGATATCTTTTTGTAAATTGAGTTAATCATTAACAACCTCAATTAAAAGAAATCTTAAGTATTCATAGGCAACCTTGCAGATTGGAACCAATCTTTGTTTAATGTCTCTCTTTTAAAATTTCTGTAAGATCTAAATAAATTTTTTTTTTTTTTATGAAAATTTTGTGTGTACTGAAGAAGAACACCCAAAAAGTTCACAATTCAAAAATACACTTTGGACTACTTGTTTCTTCGGCTCATTAGAGCTCATTAGATTACTGATTAACTCGACTTACCAAAAGATATCTATTCTACTGAAATTTATTTTTAAAATTTGAGAACCTTGGTAATTTTTTCGAAATGTGTTGTTGGTTTGGATTATCACTTTTTTCTCTTTGAAAAATGGAATAATATGAATATATTGGTTCTGAATCAACCCACAAAATTTGATCTTAGCACTATGATCTATTTCCTTCATTTCCCATGTTCTGTGTACATAAATCTTTTAATAATTTTTTCAGGTTTTTCAATTATACAACTAATTTAAACGTTAACCTGGTACTCATTAAAAAATAAAGTTGCCATAGGTTTTACATACATTCAGGTAAAAGAAATTATACCCTCGTTGCCTACGAGGAAGATGCCATGCTAACAATATGTGCATATTATGTACTATTGAGTACTTTATTTACATTTTCTCTAATCTTATAATTTTACCAGAAAAGTGTACATAGTTTGAGATATAGTATTCATTTTCAGTTAAAATTGAATCTAATATTCAATGTTTAAAATATTTTACTATCTTATTATTGTCTCCTTAGCATAAATTCTGAATCTTGATATTTGGGTCTAAGACTTTCTGTATAGTTTCCTAAAATCTATTGACATTCTTTGAACAGATGATTTTTACGAGGGTTTGGGACTAGTTATTCTAAAAAAAAAAAATTGTGAAACATTTTTGTTTGGCTAAGTGGCTGTATAAACGATTTAGTCGTAAAAATACTATCGTTCAGTGCAGTTCGTGTTCCCTCTGAATTTTTTCCCGGTGAAGAATTTTTTTATCATAATTAAATTTTTTTTTAGATTATATCAGAAAAACTTAATTTATGCTTCTGTCTTTGAAAAGCAAAATAAAATGAACAAAGTTTACAAGCATTTTTGAAAAATAATTAAAATTTTCGTTCAATTAGTGTTGTAGTGAAGTGTTTGCCGAACTTCCCTGACGAAAGTTTCGGATAGGAATTTATTCCGAATCATTCAGAAATATTCCGAAATCTGTATCCGAACCAATCCGAATCAATCTGAACCAATACGAAAAAGTTTTCAATTTCGTTCGATCCAAATTGGTAAAAAATTAATCCGACTCAATCCGATTTAACCCGAACTTCTAATCCAAATCAGTCCGAACCAAATTTTCCATCCGAATGAATCCGAATCAATCCGAACTCGGATTCATTCGGATTAAAAATCAGTTTAGGTCAATCCGAGTTCAGATTGATTCGGGTTTATTCGGATTGAAAATTTGGTTCGGATTGATTCCGATTGGAAGTTCGGATTGAGTCGGATTGATTTTTGACCGATTTGGATCGAACGAAGTTGAAAACTTTTTTCGGATTGGATCGGAATGATTCAGATTGATTCGGATACAGATTTCGAAATAATTCGGATTACTTCGGAATGATTCGAAATAAATTCCCATCCGAAACTTTCGCAAGGGTTTGGATTACAAAATTTTGTATATTATACGCAGGAAATTATATTTAAAAATTATTTCATCTTCTATTATTTTCATGTTTTTGTTAATATAATTTTCAGCGTAATTGATAAAAGATCTTACGAAATTTGATTTCATGAAAGATATTACTGAAAGTCTGGTATAGGAGTATAACATGAATTGATTCAGTTAGTAAAAACTTAGATTGGATGCGTTACGGAAGGAATTATTTACAGAAAGCAAGTTTTGTGGTTTCTCCAAAATAGATATTTTATACCAATAAAAAAATATGTTTTTACTTCAACAAAAACAAAGATAACTCAGTAACTTTAAATGAAAACATCGATAAATTTAATTAATATATTTGAATTTGGTTGAAAAGAAACGCTGCCTTGGACACAAACACATTTAATATATGTTTCAATATCCATAATTGTAGTTACCCTATAAATTACCCCTGAAGAGGAAGTCTAAACTGGCTTCGAAACATGTTGGTCCTCAGTAGTATAAAAAAGACAGAGAAAAGAAAGAGTGTGAGGATGGTTTTGGTTGACTCTCTTTTTTTTTTCTTTCTCTTTTTTCTTCCTGTTGTGTATATTTATAGTACATCTGTCTCTAATGAGCTGAAAAAACAGGTAGTCTCAAAGTCTATTTTTGAATTGTGAACTTTTTGAGTGTACTTCTTCAGTACACTAAAAATTTTCATAAGAAAATAGATTATATTTTGATCCTTAAGAAAAAATAAACATTTCATATTTTCCGAAGCGAGTACTAAGCAAGAGAATGTTATTGAGAAGTAGAGCGTAAGGTAAAGACACTTCATCCGCGATGGGCGATTATTAGAATCGCTAGGGTCGACTCAGCGTCATACACGCAAGAAACACTTTCATCAGAACCGTAAGTAATTCGTTTGGTAATTTACTAAGTTGAGCGTAAAACAGCAATGAAAATGTTAATTTATGCGCAAAAAGGGTGAGTCGACGGAAAAATGGGTGGAGGTGATTCTGATGCGTTGTAACTTCAACAAAGCGATAACCCTTTTTTAAGAAAAAAAAGTGAAGCGAACGTGCCCCGATGTTGCAATATAAGGACAAAAGAATTCCTTGAGGTTTATTTTTTAGCTTCATCCACAAGCTCTTTTCAACAAAAATAAAGCCAGCCTCTGATATTCACATGCTCGGAAGACTGATGTATTTTTGTTTACTTTTTTATGCCAACCTATACATATTCTAAAGTGAAAATTATTTATAAGTATATAAAAATATTTTCAAACTACGGTAAATATAGATACGAAAATTTAAAATAAATTTGCGAATTACCACTACCTTTAAAAATATTGTTTTTCCTTTTATGGTATTGTTAATTGATAGGACGAATTTGTTTAAGATATTTAGTGAGGTAACAGAAAATTTGAGAATTTTTACATACCATTTAGTTCACCATTTCTAAAAACAAAATAATTTATAAAATGATTTACTCTAAAAATCAATGGAAATTTAAAAACTGATGGAGACTGAAATATTATCAACTTTTTAGTAACACTTTTTTCTGCTTTTAGGCATTGCGAGGAACAGACCATCATTTAATGAAGAAACGATTAAATCTATCAATTATAATTCATTTTAGTGTAAGTGCGAGCATACAAAATTTTTGTTTATTTATGTATTCGGCAAAGTTTCAAGTCTTTTAATATTATACTTCGTGCGGAAAAGTTTTGCGGTAGCAGAACTCAACTTAATGAGAGCGGTTGAAACCAAGTTGCTGGAAATGCAGATGTGCTGAACTGAAAAATTGGTCCATGTTAGAAAAGGGACGTGAGAATATGAAAATAAGCAGATTTGAAATTCGTAAATTAGATTTGGAGCGAAAAATAAAATTATATTCTTTTTTTATTTACGAGAAGTCTCGATAATATTCAGGTGCATGGAAAAAAATTTCAAAGAAAGAACAAATCTCTTAGGGGGCATCCATTGATCACGTAAAGATGATTCTTAAATTTTGGACCCCCTGCTGTAAGATTTCATATTTTCACTCAATATATCAATAATACATCAATTAATTTCACTGTAGACGAGAATTTAAAGGATTTTGAGGCATTTAAAAAGAAAGTTGAAAGATTTACAGTGATTTGAAAGGATTTCAAGAGATTTTAAGGGAATTAAGGTATTTCAAAGCACTATAAAGTATTTCGAAGAATTACTAAATTTTTTAGGAATTTAAGGGGATATCCAAAGCCTTGTTGGGATTGCAAGGGATTACGTAGTACAATTTCAGACAGAATCTTAATTTATCCAGGAAATTTACGGGATTCCAAGAGATGCCAAAGGATTTCGGCGGATTTTTAGAGATTTTAAGGAACTAAGAACATTTTCCTCAAATAATTTTTAAGATAGGATTTTAAAAGATTCCAAGCGATCTTAAAAGATTTTAAAATGCTTCAAAAGATATCACGAGACTTCAAAGGATTTTGAGTGATTTCAAGAGTTACCGAATTATTTTCACAAATTTTGAAGGATATCAGGGGATTTCGAATGGATTTGAAGATTTGAAGGGAATTGAAGAAATTCAATAAGATTTCAAAAGATTTTAAAGTGTTTTACGTGATTTTAATGGATTTTAAGAGATTTGAAGCTGTTTCGAAGATTTCATGGGATTTCAAAGGATTTTACGAGATTTCGAGGAAAATCAATTGCTTCAAAGAGAGTTTAATGGGTTTTCAAATATCTTAAAGGATTTCAAGAGATTCGGAAAGATTCCCACGGATTTTAAATAATTTAATGAATTTTAATGGGATTTCAAAGATTTCAAGCAATTTCGTAATACTTCCAAATATTTTATGGAATTTCGAGAATTTTAACCGGTTTTTAGAGATTTCAAGGGATTTTAACGGATTTTGAAGGATTATAAGGGATTAAAGAATTTTAATGGATCTCCACAAATTTTCGAAATTTTGAAGTGTTTTCCATGGAGCTCAATCGATTTAAAGGGGTTTCAGAAGATTTAAAAGGATTTGACAGATATTAGGGTTCCAATAGATTTAGGATTTTAATGATTTTAAAGGATTTAAAAATATTCAAATGAATTTCAAAGAACTTATACACAAGAATTGAGGGATTTCAATGGATTTCAAAGATTTGAAGTGATCTTAAAATATTTCGAGGTATTTCCAAAGATTTTGAAGAATTAAAAATATTTCAGGATTTTTAAAAACATTTCAAGAATTCCCAAAAAATTTCAAGGGATTTCAAAAATTGCAAAGTATTTGAAATATTTTAGAGTATTTCAAAAGATTTTAAGAGATTGAAAAGTGTCAAGGAATTTCTACGGATTTTAATGATTTGTAGGTATCTAAAAAAATTGTGTACAGTTTTAAAGAATTTCTGAAGATTTGGAAGGATTGTATAGGACCCATTAGGTTTTAGAATATTTTGAAAGATTCCAAGGAATTTTCAACAAATTTGAAATATTCAAAGGTATTTAAGAGATTCCAAGGGATTTCCAAATATTTTTGAAAATTTAAGATATGTTAGGATACATATTCTAAAATATTCCAAGGAATTTCCAAGGACTTTAAAGAATATAAAGTATTTTAGGATACATATTTTGAAAGATTTCAAGGAATTTTCGGTAGATTTCCAGAATTGAAAGGGACTTCAAGGATTTTAGAGTATTCTTAAAAATTTCAAGGAATTTTTAATAGCTTTCAAGAATTGGAAGGGATTTGAAGGGATCTTAACGATTTTAGGACATTTTAAAAGATACCATGAAATTTTCAAGATCTTCAAAAAATTTTCAAGGGATTTCAAAAGATTTCAAGGGATTTAAAATATTTTCGGTTATTTTTAAAGATTCGAAGCAATTTTCAATACATTTCAAAATTTGGAACGTATTTCAAGGGATTTTAAAGACTTTAAAGGATTTTAAGAGATTTCAAAAGATTCCAAAGTATATCCACGAATTTTAAAGAATTTTGTAAGATTTCAAACGGTTTGACGGAATTTCAAAGGATGTCGGAATATTATAAAGGATTTTGAGGGATTTCGAGAATTTTAATGGCTTTCAGACGACTTAAGTATATTTTAAAATAGGTATTTTGAAGGATTTCAAGAGTTTCGGAAAGATTCCCACGGATTGTAAGGATTTCAATGAACGTTAAAGGGATTTCAAAGATTTCAAGCAATCTCGTAATACTTCGAAAAATTTTACGTAATATAAAGAATTTTAACCGATTTTTGGAGACTTTGAAAGATTTCCTCGGATTTTAGAGATTTCAAAGGATTTTAAGAGATTGTAAACGATTCCAAAATATATCCACGGATTTTAGAGGATTTCGTAAGATTTCAAAAGATATAACAAAATTTGAAAGGATTTCCGAATATTATAAAGGGTTTTAAGGGATTTCGAGGAATTTTATCTGCTTTAAAAAGAGTTTAATGGATTTTCAAATATTTTAAGAGATTTCAAGAGATTCGGGAAGACTTCAATGGATTTTAAAGATTTCAATGAACTTCAATGAGATTTCAAAGATTTCAAGCGATTTCGTAATACTACAAAACATTTTACGGAATTTCAAGAATTGTAGCCGATTTTTAGAGATTTCAAGGGATTTTCAACTATTTTAAAGGATTATAAAGGATCAAAGGATTTTGAGAAATCTCCACGATTTCTTAAGGAATCGATTTAAAGGGATTTCAAGAGATTCTAATGTACGATATCCATGAAATTCAATTTAAAAAATTTTAGGATATTTTGGAAGTTTCCAAGAAATTTTCAATTAATTTCAAGCAATAAAAGGGATTTCAAGGGGATTTAAAAGTTTTAGGGTATTTTTCAAGATTCCAAGGAATTATCATTAGATTTCAATTAATTAAAGGAATTTCAAGAGATTTCAAAGGTTTTTAAAGAACTTAGGATTTTTCAAATATTACGAAGAATTTTCAAGAGATTTGAAAATTTTCAACGGATTTTAAATATTTAAAAGGGTTTTTGAGATTTTAGGGTAGTTTTAAAGACTAAAATGATTTCAATGATTTTCAGGGATAAAAATATTTTAATGGATTTCAAAGATTTGGAAAGATCATAAATGATTTCAAGCTATTTCCAAAAATTTTGAAGAATTAAAGATATTTTATGATTTTTTAAAAGATTCGAAGGATTTTTCAAAAAATATCAAGGGCTTAAAAAAATTTCAAAGTATTTGAAATATTTTAGAGTAATTTGAAAGATCCTAAGAGATTTAAAAGTGTAAAGGAATTTCTAAGGATTTAAATGATTTCTAGAGACTAAAGGATTTCCATGGATTTTGAAGATTTCAAAGGATTTTAAGGGATTTTAATGGATTCAAAAATATTTGTAAGAGTTTCGATGATTTTATGGGATTTTAATGGATTTTAAGAGATTGTAAAAGATTCTAAAATATATCCACGGATTTTAGAGGATTTCGTAAGATTTCAAAAGATATAAGAAAATTTGAAAGATTTCCTGAATATTATAAAGGATTTTAAGGAATTTCGAGGAATTTCATTTGCTTTAAAAAGAGTTTAATGGATTTTCAAATATTTCAAGAGATTCGGAAAGATACCCACGGATTTCAAAGATTTCAATGAACTTTAATGGGATTTCAAAGATTTCAAGCGATTTCCTAACACTACGAAACATTTTACGGAATTTCAAGAATTGTAGCCGATTTTTAAAAATTTCAAGGGATTTTCACCGATTTTAAAAGATTATAAAGGATCGAAGGATTTTAAGAAATCTCCACAATTTCTTGAGGATTTGAAGGGACTTACATGGAGCTCAACCGATTTAAAGGGTTTTGAAGAGATTCTAATGTACGATATACATGAAATTCAGTTTTAAATATTTTAGGATATTTTGAAAGATTACAAGAAATTTTCAATAGATTTCAAGGAATGAGAGTGATTTCAAGGAGATTTGAAAATTTTAGGGTAATTTCCAAGATTCCAGAGAATTATCATCAGATTTCAATTAACTGAAGGAATTTCAAGAGATTTCAAAGGTTTTTAAAGAACTTAGGAGTTTTCAAATATTACAAAGAATTTTCAAGAAATTTGAAAAATTTCATAGGATTTCAAAATATTTAAAAGGTTTTTTAAGATTTCAGGGTATTTTTAAAGACTAAAATGATTTTAGTGACTTTCAGGGATTTTAAAATATTTTAATGGATTTCAAAGATTTGGAAAGATCATAAATGATTTCAAGGTATTTCTAAAGATTTTAAAGAATTAAAGATATTTTAGAATTTTTTAAAAGATTCCAAGGATTTAAAATTCAAAATATTGATGTTATTTCATCGACCAGGGTAATTAATTAATTAATATTTTGATGTTCTTGTATCGATTAC
>JAUMHM010000085.1:26855712-26872121 GCA_032362435.1 Melikaiella ostensackeni
ATTTAATGTATTAAAAGTAAATCAACAGCCAAAAGAGATTTAAATTGGCATATTTTAAAATAATTATCAGAAGGAGTAATCTTAAATAACAAATGCTTTGCCCCCCCCCCCCCCTTCATAAAAATGCCTTACGTAATTATTGGACGCTTCCTTATTGAACGGCCCGAATTTGCTAGTCTTACGAAAATTTAATTGTAATAAAAAATAATATTCAATAAATCAAAATAACAATTTTATTAGTGATAACAACGATTCGAGCAAATCTACACGTATGATGTGATTTCTGTGCACGTATACACACTGATTTTTTTGTAGTATTGTGTAGTATTCATAAAGCAAAATTGCATTTTCATCAAATTTATCCTTGAACTGAAAAAAAATTATTTCTTTTTTACAATTTAGTGCTTTAAACTGCTTCAGTTGAAATTCATTCAAGTTCACAGTAACTGGCATCTGCAATATAAAAAAAAACGCTGTTAGATTGCTTTATATTATTATATTATATTATATTATATTGAAATTATATTATTCGCATATTATAGTACATTATAAACAAAAAATAGATATATACTTATATAGTTACACACAAAATTAAAACTGGATTAGAGTGAAATAAATGTATTTCTGTTGTTTAAAACTTTCTTCAACATTTATCATATTTCGAGCAATGTGAATCAGAATTTTTGGTTGAATTAGTCTTGTGTTATTTTCAATGTAATCTTTTTAGTATTTTTTTTATTACCTGTTGTAACAGATAGAATCCAATCTACATAAGCACCAACTCGAGTATTCACTGAAGGATTTTTGGTTCCACAGGCAATACCATAACTAATAATTCCAACACTTACGAGTCTTCCTGTCGTTGGATTTTCCCATAGAACTGGGCCACCACTGTCAAACTGAAAAAAAATCGTAGATAAAGAAAATTGGTGTTTTGGTGCAAATTATATCAAAAATTTTAAAAAAGAAGAAATTTTTATTTTATTAAATTCAGTAAAAGCGTTTATCTTCTGATGTTTATAGATGACGCGTTTCGATACAGATCTGTACCCTTATCAAATCATTTTTCTTAACAAAGCATCGTTGAAGCTAGAAGAACAAGATATTTTTCGAATATCATTGTACATGTAGTATTATTTATAACCTAAAAAGAAACGAAGAAATCTAATGATAAAACAGAAATAATATATTTACCTCATCGGAGAAATTCGAGATAATTAAAAATAATTAAAATAATGTTGTTTCATAAAGAAAAAAAAAGTTGATTTGTATTAAAAGCATAATAATGCTTGTTTGAAAATAGAACGTGAAGATCAGACCAAATACATAACCTCCGAAGAAAATATGGAATTGAAATTTAATGCCATTTTTCCCCGGAAAAAACTTATATTCAATAAACTTTATTAGAAAAACATTGTAGAAAATTTTAGAAATCATAGGGAAATATTCTGGATTATCTTAAAAAACAAATAGTAACATTTTTAAACAATAATTAAAGACGGAAATGTGCCACTTATGGGTTAAACGTTATAACAGCTTTTAAGTTTAAGTTAGAATGTCATGTGATATTTTTACCCGGGAAAATTGACTATTTTCAAATTTTGATATGAGAAATGAGACTGTGGTATATAACACTTAAATTTTGAATATCACTTCTGTAAGTTATTGCATTTTTTTCTTTTTGTGTAAGTCATTTCTAAAATTAATCTTTCATCTTCGTTTGGCTCTATATTTAGAATTTTAACACTTTTAATATTGGAATCAAAATTATGAAAGTTTGAACAGGCATGCTTTGCTAAAGCTGTATTATCTTTGTTTTTTCCTACAGATTTTTCATGTTCTTTAATTCTACCACCTAAGTGTCTGCAGGATTGTCCAATGTATATCATCTTGCAATTCAAACATGATATTCTATAAATATAAATGATATTCACTTTATGAAATTTATGAATAAAGTCTTTAACATCTGGAGAAAAAACTTTATTAAAAGTATTTTCTACAGGAAAAACAATTCGAATGTTGCTCTTTCTATTGAAAATTCCAAAAAGAACTTCGTCAAAACCACTAATATATGTCATTACAATAATTTTCTTTTGATTTAAAAAATCTGTAATTTAATCTTGAATTTGATACAACTGATTTTGCACTTAAACAAAAAATTTAAAAAGCGAAAATCTTTTTAGAAATTAATAAAGGTATAATTTTAACTATTGCTAATAAAAATAACAAAAATATTATAATGAATTAACAAAATTACATCTTGAAAGTTCTACAACTTTTAAATGATAAATCATCTCATGAAAAATTGAACTTCGATCCTACAAAAAGAGTAGAAGCTCAACTCACATTTCTTCTAACAGAACTTAAAAATAAAAAAATATCAATTTCAACTAATATAATTTTTATCATAGCACAAATGGTAATTCACCTAGGTTTTATGGTGTACCAAAACTGCATAAAACAAATTGTCCTCTGAGACCTATCATTTCTTTTGCAGACTCACTGTTACATAATATATCTAAATGTTTAGCTAAATCTGTACAAAAAATTGTAGGCAAAATCGATTACCGCATTAAAGACGGCTGGGATTTTAAACAAAAAATTGATAAAATTAACATTCCTGATGACTACACAATTGTATCACTTGACATTGTTTTAATGTACGCAAATATATCTTGGAAATGAATTACAAACAGACTTTTGGACTTCCTATGGGGTCACCAATTTGAGCAGCAGCTGCCAATATTGTTATGAAAAATATTGAAAAAGAAATTTTAAATAATTTAGACTAGCAAATTATCTTTTATTATAGATAAATAAACGATACATTAATTTGCCCTCCAAAAAAAAGTAGATAATATTCTTCAAAAATTTAACTCAACAAATAAAAAACTAAAATTTACTGTTGAATTAGCAAAGGAAAATAAAATCAATTTCCTAGATTTAACACTCACAATAGAAAATAAAAAAATTATAGCTAATTGGTATAAAAAATCTGTATGGTCAGGACGTTTTCTTCATTTCGCTTCACATCATCCAATTCATAATAAAATTGGTATCATTTTTGGTCTAGTTGATGGAGCAACAAAATTATCAGATACTAGGTTTCACAGTGAAAATTTAAACATTGTAAAAAATACCTTATCAAAAAATGGGTATCCCATAGATCTGTTAAAATTGAAAATAGCTGAACGTTATAAGACTATTACAGAATCAAAAAATACGAATACACAGATTACATATCTTGCAAATCAAAAGAAAATGTAATGCCATGTATTAGTGATTTCGACGAAGTTCTTTTTAGAAATTTCAATAGAAAGAGCAACATTCAAATTATTTTTTCTGTTGAGAATACTTCTAATAAAGTTCTTTTTCCAAATTTTAAAGAATTAATTGATAAATTTCATAAAGTAAATATCATTTATAGAATATCATGTTTAAATTGCAAGATCATATATGTACATTGGACAATCCTGCTGACACTTAGGTGTTAGGAATTGAAGAACATGAAAAATCTGCAGAAAAAAACAAAGATAATATACTGCTTTAGCAAAGCATGCCTGTTCAAACCTTCATAATTTTGAATACAATATTAAAAATGTTAAAATTCTAAATACAGAGCCAGTCGAAGATAAAAAATTAAATTTGGAAATGATTTACATAAAAAAGGGAAAAAATGCAATCAATTACAGAACTGATATTCATCGTTTAAGTATTAAATACCACAGTCTCATTTCCAATCTCAAAATTTAAAAATTGTCAATTTTCCCGGGTAAAAATATCACATGACATTCTAACTTAACCTTGAAAGCTGTTATAACGTTCACCCATAAGTGGCACATGTTCCTCTTTAATTATCGTTTAAAAATGTAACTATTTATTTTTTAAGATGATTCAGGATATTTTTTGTGATTTTTAAAATTTTCTACAATGTTTTGTCAATAACGTTCATTTGATTATAATTTTTTTCCGAAAAAAATTGCATTAAATTTCAAATCCATATTTTCTTCGGAGGTTATGTATTTGGTCTGATCTTTAATGCTTTTTTTAAATAAGCATTATTATGCCTTTGATACAAATCAACTATTGTTTTCTTTAAACATCAGAAAATGAAGGCTTTTACTGGGATTAGCCACTAATAGAATCTTGCTTCATTTAATCAGTCTGTCAGAAATAATTTTTAAATTATTTTATTGAAAATTCATTAAACTCAGTTCTTAATAATTGAAAGTTTTTGAATCTTAAAATTTTTATACCTAAATGCATTGATAAATAGATTTATTTGCTACAAAATCAACAAAAAATTTTCTTGTCCCGAAAGATATTTGGGTAATTTCAAAAAAATTTTAGTGAAGACAAGCAAAAAATCGATTTTTTGTTTAATTAACCAAATTTCATTTGTCAAATTGAAGTATTATTTGAAATCCTTCAATTTTTATAAACTGATCCGTAGCTTTTAGAAATTGTTTAAATTTTTTCCAGTATTTCAAATACATTGTAATCTAAAAAAATGTACAAATAAGATTTCATGAATATTATTTTGAAATCTTTAAATCGCAAAAATAAAATAATGTAAGAACATAACTGATTTTTTTTGGTTCTTCATTCACTATAATAATTTATCACTTCTGTCTATCCACATTGAAGCTCTTATGTTTTAGCTCGCTTATCGCGTGTTTTTTCTTGGCGATTTTTCTCAATCTTCAGTTTGACAGTTATAGGTCAGTTTGACATTTTGCAAAATTATGTTCCCACTTGAAGTTGTTTTCAATTGCACAATTATTCTTTAGTTGAAATTTGAATAAGGATTGCCATTCTTTTTAGACGTATTATAACAATTTTTAGCTGACTTTAGGATCATTTAAAGGTAGCTAAAATAGTGTAACAATTGCTAAAATTAAAATAAATTCTTTTGTTATGCATAATGAAAGGCAAACTCGATTTTCTGATAATTAAAAATAAAGTGCTCTGAATTCAAGAAAGAATTTTATTCTTCAGTTTATTTCTGTAGGTAGTTTTCTTTTGTATGAGGTGATGCAGGTAGACAAAATTAATCGCAATATTTGTCTATAATTTTTGAAATGCTTACGTTACCTAATTTGAAATGAGAAGTGTGTGAAATTGAAGCATTTTATCTTGAAAATGTTTCAAATCGAATAATATAAAATTTTCATAATTAGACCATTTCAAATTTAAACCTTTGAAATTGACCAATATCTAGATTTTCAATTGTAAATGTAAGTTCTTCAAAAAACAATTTTTCATGAAAGATTTCAAAACCATAACTACTTAAAATTTAACAATTTTTGACTATAGAAGAAAAACTGAACAATTCTCAAACTGAAACCTATAAGTTTCATGATTTTAAATCATTATCCTAATTTTAAGTAATTTCCAATGGTATGAATATATATGAATGAACATAATATATTCTACAAAATATAAAAAAATAATTTTAAGTAATTCAATTTGACGATCTTAATATAAAAATTATTCAGTTTCAAACAAAGTTTAAAATCGTTTAATTTTGAACGCTTCATAGTTTTAATTCTTGCGTTTTAAGTCTTTCTAATTAGAAATAAATAAATAATTTAATTTTATCATCACCTTTAAAATTTTTTCGATTCCGATTGAAAATGATAAGGCTTTGAAAAAAAATATTTTATATTAATTTAATATATAATTTTTTTATTGGAAATAAAATGTAATTTAATATACTATATAAAATAATAATCTAATTTAATTTAAATAGTTTAATTTTCGAGGCCGCAAGTTTACAACTTTTGTTTCTTGTTGATCTCAAAAGAACCTTTAAGTTTTTCCGTCTAAGAACATTGGAGTGAAAAATTTGGCCGATAATTGTTCATTAATGAAAATAAGCATTTTGTGAATTTTTTGAGAATACCATCTGTTATCATGATTTTGTAACTTCCTTGATATCAATTTAAAAAAATGTCACTACCACAGTTTCGATAGGGGGTTCTACTCCCTTTTCAATTGTTTTATTTTGGTCTCAAAAGAAAGTCGAAGTTTTTTCCTCTAATAACTTATTTTCATGAATAAAAAGGTAAAATTCAATTTTTCAACCTTAAATTTTTAAATGAAGAAACCCTAGCTTTTCTTAGAGACCAAAATGAAACTAAAAAATGGTCTTTTTTCATTTTAAAATTTGTTTATACATCTGGGTTTAAATTGAAAATGTTCATAGTTACATTTTTTTTAGTTTTACTTTGTACATTTAAACATTTAAAAATATTTTTTTTTAGCGCTTAGACAATTTCAAATCAATCAAATCAACTCTTTTGAGGGGACCTACAGTTTAAGGTGGAATCCGAACCACCAGAGCCTCGGTAGAGGTACATAGAAAAAATTCCATTGATAATTTCTAGACGTCAAAAATTCAACAATTTCTGAATATTCAATATTACATGTAGGTTGTGGGACATTTAATGCTTATAATACTTACGTCAGCAGTCAAATTGTTTATATTGTCAGGTAAATAATAAAAATTGTCACTGCAATTTTAAATTGTCAATTATTATAAGTAATTTTTTATTAAAGATTCTTTAAAATTTCATTAAAATACGTGAATCTTTTAAAAGTATTGATAGGTTGATATTAATTATGTGTTCCTCATAGGAAAGGTTATTCTAGAATGTCTCCCGATATTATTAAAAAATAAAAATTGAAAAAATAATTTGTTAATCTCTAAAATATATTTGAAGAAAGGTCTTGAAATGTTTATACTCATAAGGCGCAGAAATTTCTTTTGTATCCACTAGAATTGTTTAATTTTAAAAATACAAATTTGGAAATGTTGAACATTGATGTATCGAAATCCGTGAATAATAAATTTTATAATTAAAAAGACTTTAAATGATTATTTTATTTCGAACGTTTTGAGCTCATGATTGATCAATTGTTAAATTATCAAATTCATTAAATACTTAGTACTTCAAATTAATTAGGTTTGTTAGCTTAAAATTCAGTTGTCACTTTTTTCAGCTTCCACTTAAAAATTCTACAGTTTTAAAGCTTTCCAATTAGCAAATTTTCCAATTTCTAAAGCTTCAAATTTGAATTTATTTAAACTGAAGTCTTTTAATTCAAAGTTGCTTGAAAATAAAGAGCTTAATTATTCTTTCATTATTTTTGATCATTGATATTTGATATATTTTTATTATTATTGATGTACGATAAGATCATTCTCATACATGTATAAAGCAAATGAGTTTACCTGACAAGCATCTTTTCCTTGTGCAAGTGTGCACATTTGATTATCCACTAAATGAGGGTATGTCCACAAACATTTTGAAAGATTGATGACACTCACTTTTGCTTTTTGCAAAATATTTGCAGTCGGACCAGCAAATTCAGTCGTTCCCCAACCTAAATCAAAAAAAAAATTAATCTCTGAATTTTTCAATTAGAGCAGTTGAACTAAACTTTTTACGAAAATACTGTAAATATGAATTATTTAATTAAAATTAAATGACTAATTGAAAATCAAACAAGCTGAGCGTTATAGTTAAATGAATTCTACGATTGAGTTATATTCAATTATTAAAAATTAAAAATTTTTAATAAGAATTTACCCAGAATTTGGACAACA
Source organism: Melikaiella ostensackeni (assembly GCA_032362435.1). Taxonomy (NCBI): domain Eukaryota; kingdom Metazoa; phylum Arthropoda; class Insecta; order Hymenoptera; family Cynipidae; genus Melikaiella; species Melikaiella ostensackeni. Next base: position 26,863,325 of record JAUMHM010000085.1, read on the forward strand.
GCTCCACTAAAACTGTCACGATTATGTTGGAATGGAAGGCAGGCTGGTCCAATTTCATTGGTGAATCGAATGGAACCAACGATAGTTATTACAGTAATATCGAAATTACTGTTTCGTTTATTTACTGCATACGAAGGATGTATAATGTAACTCGCAACTCGGAAAAGAGTTGCATTCGCGTCAATACCTGAAATTGAAAAAAAAAATACTTGAAAATTTTCAATAAAAAGAAATATAAATAATTCTGACTATGAATAATTCCTAAATTATTCAATTTAAACTTTTATATCTTCAAAATTTCATTATGTTCAAATTGAAATCGTGTTGATTTAAAATTGAAATATTTTAAAATTTACAATTTACAAACTGGATGCCACACAATGGGTCAAAAGTCAAAATTTGTTCCAATACAGCATAGAGCCGACAATTTCTTATCGATTTTGATATATTTTTAAAAAAATGCTCTTAACTAAGTTCCAAAGAGAATTATGAGAGCCCATTTTTGAATTTTTTATTGCATTTTTGTATTAACGAATAAAGTCAAAAAATGACAATTTTTACAACTTCATTTTTTATTTTTCCGTAAACAATTTAAATGAACTCGGAATGGATCGAAATAGGTTCAATAGTATCTAATACACGAAATAAATTCACATATTCATAATTAGTATTTAGTGGTTCAGAATAAAAGCTATTGTAACCAATGAATATTCGTTAACATCGTAAACAAATTATATAAACAAATGTCAAATTCAGGCATTTAAAACAAGAAATAAGTCGTGTTTTCATCAAAATTGTTTGAAATTGTACCCACAGTACTAACACGACTTCAAATTGGTTAATTAGTGATGACCGATCGAAAAACTTTCTTCCTGCAATATATTTGTTAACGTTTTAAATAAATTATATAAACAAATGCACTAGTCGGCCATTCATTCAGAAATCGACTTTGAATAGTGCATTTGTTTATATAATTTTTTTGTACCGTTAACAATTATGTTAGAAAAACAAAGTTTTCAAATGAAACATTACTACTAAACCAATTTAAAGTCGTTTTGGTAAAAGCAGAGTGTACTTCTCTGAATAAATAACCGAATATTGCATTTGTTTATAGAATTTCTTTATAACGATGATAAATTTCATGAAACAATGAAGGCACCTAATATTTTAGCACTGAAAGGACGATTTTAAACTATTCTGATTCTGAGCTTTTTTACAACACTAAAACGTATGTGGGGGACACTGCGTGTTAGGCGGGTAATCAGAACTTTCCAGAACAATCGTCGCTAGTGCATAGCCAAATCTAGCCGAATTAGTCCTCGAGCTAATTCACAACACAAAAACATACGAAAGGGACACTGTGTGTTCGGCGGCTAATTCGAACTTTTTCGAACAATCGTCGTTAGTGCATAGCTGAATTTAGCCGAGTTGGTGCTCGAGCTATTTTACAGCACAAAAACATACGAAAGGGACACTGTGTGTTCGGCAGCTAATTCAAACTTTGCCGAACGATCGTCGCTTGTGCATAGCCGAATCTAACCGAATTAGTCCTCGAGCTATTTTACAACGCAAAAACATACGTAAGGGACACTGTGGTCTCGAGGTATTTTGCAAGCCAAAAACATACCTGAGGGACACTGTTATTCGGCGGCTAATCCGAACATTCCCGAATAAACGTTGTTAGTGCATAGCTGAATCTAGCCAAATTAGTGCTCGAGCTATTTTACAACACAAAAACATACGTGAGGGACACTGTGTGTTCGGCGGCTAAGTCGAACTTTCCGAACGATCGTCGTTAGTGCATAGCTGAATCTAGCCGAGTTGGTGCTCAAGCTATTTTACAACACAAAAACATACGAAAGGGAGACTGTGTGTTCGGCAGCTAATTCAAACTTTGCCGAACGATCGTCGCTAGGGCATAGCCGAATCTAGCCGAATTAGTCCTCGAGTTATTTTACAACTCAAAAACGTTCGTAAGCAACACTGCGTGTTCGGCAGCTATTTCAAACTTTGCTGAACAATCGTTGTTAGTGCATAGCTGAACCTAGCCGAATTAAGTCTTAAGGTTTTTTTCAACACAGAAACATACGTTAGGGCCACTGTGTGTTCGGCGGCTAAGTCGAACTTTCCCGAACAATCGTTGTTAGTGCATAGCTGAACCTGGCCGAATTAGGTCTCGAGGTATTTTGCAACCCAAAAACATACTTGAGGGACACTGTTGTTCGGCGGCTAAGCCGAACATTCCCGAGCGTTCGCCGCTAGTACATAGTCGAATCCAGCCGAATTACTGCTGGAGCCATGTTGCAACTCGGTTACTTTTACAAGGCAAAAAAGACAAAAAGTACTTTCGACCTTTTTCATTTGTAATCGGATGACGCATTAGATGCCTTTTACAAATTTCTCGACCCGCAAAGTGCTTTGCTTATCTTTTTCTGTTGTATTACTCAACTTTTTCGACTTTCCTCATTTTTCATCAGTCATTTTTGCAATAAACATTAAAAATTAATAATATTTTTTCACACGAGCAGATGCAGCTACATCTTACGTGTGCAGTGATACCAAAAATTCATTTTTCATAAAAATGTCTCTCAAGTATTTTTTTAGTTTTTACGGCAGACGTATTTCAAGGAATTTCACAGAATCCTAAAAAGTTTCTGAAGAATTTTAAAACGGTCACAAGACTTCGAATACATCAATGAATTTCTACTAATGTCAAGGAATTCCAGAAAATGTCGTCAGATTTCATAAAAATTGCACGAGATTTGAAATGATTTTAAAGATGTTCAGATATGTCAGAGGATTTTATGGGATTCCAAAGAATTTCAATGGATTTCAAAGAATTTACTAAGACTTCCAAAGATTTTAAGGAATTTCTACAGAACTGTGAAAAATAAATGAAATGAAATGAATGAAGTTTCAAGGAATTCCTAGCGATTTTAAAGATTCCATGAGACTCTAAGGTATTTCAAGGAATTTCACAACATTTAAAGGAAGTTTTTGTTAAATCTTAATGAATTTCAAGGGATTTCAAAGATATGTAGGGGCTTAAACGGTTCATTTTTTAGAAATGTAATGAATAAGTTTACTGTAGTTTATAGTCAAGGGATTTCAAATGATTTCTACTTATTTTGATGGATATTTACGATTTCCAACGAATCCAAGAGATTTTGAGGGATCTCAACGAATTCCTAGAGGACCTTAGGGGATAAATTAAATTTCATATCAAGGGATTTCAAAATTTTCAAAGAATTTAAAAGATTTCAAGTTAATTTAAGAGATTCCAAAGAATTTCAAGGCATTAAAAAAGTTTCAAGGAATTTCTAGAGATTTGAAAGCAAATGTTTCAAGGCACTATAAGGTATTTCAAGGAATTTTACAACCCTTAGAAGATTTTATTGAATCTCCAAGCATTTCAAGAGATTTCAAAGATTTCTAGAGATTTGAGCTGTTTTGTTTAGAGAAGTTTATTGAATAAGTTGAATCTAATTTATATTTGATGGATTTTGAATGATGCCTACTTATTTTAATAGATTTTTACGATTTCCAACGATTTCAAGGAATTGGAAGAGATTTCAGCGAATTCTAGATAACTTTAGGGAATAAATTAAATTTTATTTCAGGGGATTTCAAAAATTTCAAGAAATATGAAGGAATTACGAAAATTTTACAGCATATTAAAGATTTTAAGTTATTTCAAAAAATTCCCAAGAATTTCAAGACATTAAAGAAATTTCAAGGGATTCCTAGAGATGCAAAAGCAAATGTTTCAAGGAATTTCAAGGTATTTCAAGGAATTTCACATGATATGAAGGATTTTATTGAATCTCAAAACAATTCAAGGGATTTCAAAGGTTTTTAGGTATTTGGACGGTTTTTTTTAAAGAACTTCAATGAATAAAGTTGATTTAATTTATATTCCAGGGATTTCGAATGATTTCTATTTATTTTAATGGATTTTTACGATTCCCAAGGATTTCAAGGGATTTGAAGAGATTTCAACAAATTTCTAAACAACTTTAGAAAATAAATTAAATTTTATTCCAGGGGACTTCAAAAATTTCAAGAAATATGAAGGAATTACAAAAATTTTACAGGATATTGAAGATTTTAAGTTATTTAAAAAAATTCCAAAGAATTTCAAGACAATAAAAAAATTTCAAGAAATTCCTAGAAATTCCAGAGCAAAGGTTTTAAGGTGTTCTAAAGTATTTCAGGGAATTTCACAAAATTTAAAGGATTTTATTGAATCTCCAAGCATTTCAAGGGATTTCAAAAATTTCTAGGAATTTGAACGGTATTATTTATAGAAGTTTATTGAATGAGTTGAATTTAATTTATATTCGAAGGATTTCGAATGATTCTTACTTATTTTAATGGATTTTTATGATTTCCAACGATTTCACGGGATTTGAAGAGATTTCAGCGAATTTCCAGAAAACCTCAGATTCCAAAGTATCTCAAGGCATAAAAAAAATTTTAAGGGATTCCTAGAGATGCCAAAGCAAACGTTTCAAAGGATTTTAAGGTATTTCAAGGAATCTCACAAGATTTGAAGGAATTTATTGAATCTCAAAGCATTTCAAGGGATTTCAAATATTTTTAGATAGTTGAACGGTTTTTTTAAAGAACTTTAATAAATAAGTTTAATTCAATTTATATTCCAGGGATTTCGAATAATCTTCGCTTATTTTAATGAATTTTCACGATCTGCAACAATTTTAAGAGATTTAATGAGATTTCAACGAATTTCTAAAGAACTTTAGGGAATAAATTAAATTTCATTTCAGGGGATTTCTATCGAATTCAAAAATTTCAAGGGATATGAATGAGTTAAAAAAATCTCTGAGGATTTTAAAGATTTTAAGTTATTTTGCAAGATTCTACAGAATTTTGTAGGATTTTCAAAGCTTTCAAGGAATTTCAAAGAATTTCACAAGATTTCAGGGATTTTATAGGACCTTCAAGTATTTCAATGATTTTAGGGGATTTTACAAAGGATTTCTAGAAAACTTTAGGAAATAAATTTGATTTTTTGTATTTTTTAAGGGATTTAAAATTATTTCTGCATTTTCTAACTACTTCAAAGATTTCAAAGGAATTCGAAAGGGGTTAAATTTCAAAAGATTTCAAGGAATTTCTACGGACTTTAACATATTCCAGAGATTTTAATGGATGTAAAAATATTTCCAAAGGTACCAAGGGATTTCAAGAGACTCCAAAGGATTTTCATGGATTTCAATGAAATTTAAAGCGATTTTGAAGATATCAAGGCAATTCACCGATTTTTGCTGTGTAATGTTTATTTGTGTAGAATCGCTAGTTTTGTGTACATCCATATGAAATTTTGTGTGGTCTAAATTAAATCGTTCCTATGAAGTTTCTCTACTTTTCACATTAATTCCTTCAATGTTTTTCCACTATTTATTCTAATTCTGATGATCCTATAATCGTTTTATATATAATAATGATTTTCTATAATGATCTCTATAACGAATTTCCTATAATCCATGGAACCTTTTGCAATCTCATGCAATATTTTTCAGTTGTATATATATGTGCATTTTTTTGCAATTACATGTAATCTTGCAATCCGGTGTACATAAAAAATCCGAGTAATTGACCCCTCGTTGGATACAGTCAAAATTGAATATTTTTTGAATTAATATTTTTCAAAGTTTGTATTATTAATGGAACGCTAGTGTCTGTAGGTTTTTTAGACTACTTTCAATTTCAAAGCTAAAATTACATTCACCTATTGACATTTTTCAAAAAAGTAATTTTCAAAGGGCGGAAAATTTTTTCTTTGTAGCATGATATTTTAGAAACAATAAATTAACAACATTGATGGAGGATTATTATTTCGTTTACATCGACTTAGTTTTAATGATAAAAACTCATACCTGTTGACAGATCGTGATCTCCAATAAGAATACCTAAATCCTGTACTTTTTTTGTCGCCACACAGTGTGCAGCCGACAAAATGTATCTATTGGATATTATGGTACCACCACAGAAAACTTGTACTATATTTGCATCCACGAGTCCTGCCATCATGGGAAATTCGTTTACTCCAGTGTTTTCACCACCTACTATTCTTGTCTGAAAAAGAAAAAAAATTATTCATTTAAAGTTTATATATTTCATGAAATAAAAAAAATCTCAAGGGTACTTTTTCAAAATGTTAGGATTTCGAGATCCGAACTAGTTAATAAATAAATAAAAAAACATTATTTGATTGACTTGAAAATTTTGTTACAAAAATATTAGCAAAGACAAAGCAGTAAAAAAAAGAAACAATACTTGGATGTATTTTTTCTTTGTGAACAGTAATTCAGAATTTAATCCCGAAAAATCGATAAGGCCAAATTTCACTCATAAAAAATTACATTCTATTCAATTCTACAACTTTAATTTATTGTTATTATTGTAACTAAATATATAATATTTTCTGTGGGTTCATTTCCCATGTTCTGTTCACATAAATCTTATAAAAATTTTTTCAAGTTCCTTCATTTTTATAACTAATTATAATGTTAACCTGGTACTCGTACTTATCAAAAAATAAGGTTGCCAAATGGTTTAACATACATTCAGGTAAAAGAAATGATACCCTCGTTGCCTATTAAGAATTTTATTCAGAGGAAGATGCCATATATACAATATGTGCATTCTGTTATTATGTACCATTGAGTACTTTATATTTTTCTCCAATCTTATGACTCTTTCAGATGTTTCTGGTTCTAAATATATTTAATATATTTTTTAGTCAACTATAAATTTGCTTTTTTTCAAATACACTGTTAATAGAATTAAAATATCATCCTTGTACTTATGATAAATAAAATAAAGGTGCCAGAAGGATGTACATAAATTGAGGTATAATAATTAAATGCAATTAAAATGTAATTTCATATTTGAGGGTAAAAATACTTTACTAACTTATTATTATGTCTTTGGACTAAATTTTGAATCTTGGTATTTGGGGCTAAGACTTTCTGTATGGTTTCCTGAAATCTATTGACATTCTTCAAACAAATGGTTTCTACGAAATTTTCTCTTAGGTTCATTGTGAATGAATCTTCTTCTCGTAAATTAAAATTTATATTGAAAAAGTGGATGGCTCTCTCTACGTTTCAAAAAGAAGAAAATCAACGAAATTTTTATTTTTTAAATAAATATTTGAACCATTTGTTGGATTATTGTTGTGGTGAATTATTTACAAAACATTGAATTACAATTGTTGGATTTTGTACGCAGGAAGTTATAAGAATTATTTTATCTATTCTGAATTTCCTGTTTTTGGTATTATGGTTTTCAGTGAAAATCATAAAAATTGACGGTAATGTGATTTTATGATGAATGTTACTGGAAGACTGGCGAAAAGTATTAAAGAATTCTTTTAATCAGTAAAAACTGAAATTGGATGCATCACAGAGGCATTTATTGATAAAATGCAAGATTCACAGGTTTTTCCAAAAAAAAAAATTCATATTTCAAGGAAATATGTTTTGACATTAACAAAAAAAGAAAACAAATAAACCTTCAATGAGAATACCAATAAATTTAAGAAATCTATCTTGACTTTGGTTAAACAGGTTGCCATGCATAGATACACACAACATTCTGGTGATTTGCATTTTACAATAATGAAATTTTCATAAGAAATTTATACTCATTTCGATCTTAAAGATTTTCGATTCTAATAACAAAATGGTAAGATTGACCAAACAACATTTTTGATAATAAAAAATATTTTACTTTTATTTCCAGGTAATATTTGAATTTAATTACTATATGTTTCATCATTCATAACTGCAGTTTTCCTATTATCTACCTCTGGTGAAGAAGTCTAAATTGGCTTCGAAACATGTTGGTCCCCAGTATTATCAAAAAGACGAAACAAAAGAGCGTGATGCTAGTTTTGGTTGACTCTTTCCTTTTTCTCCCACTCTTTTCTTTTTTGTCAGTACATTTATTGTACACTTGTCTCCAATGAGTCGGAAAAGCAGGTAGTTTCGAAGTCTATTTTTGCTTTGTGAACTTTTTGGGTGTTATTTTTTAGTACAAAAAAATTTTTCATAAGAAGGTAAATTTCGTTTCGATCTTAAAGATTTTTTATTTTAATAAGAGAATGGTGAGATTGACCAAACAACATTTAATGATAAAAATTTTTTTCATCTCTTATTTTTATTTCCATGTAATATTTGAATTCAGTTAATATATGTTTCATTATGTATAACTGTAGGTTTCCTATTAATTAGCCCTAATGAGGAAGTCTAAATTGGCTTCGAAATATGTTGGTCACCAGTAGTATAAAAAAGACGGAGAAAATAAGGAGTGAGAAGTTGGTTTTCTATCACTTTTTCTTTTCCCCCCTCTTTTTCCTTTTTTTTGTACATTTATTGTACATTTGTCTCTAATGAGCTGGAAAAGTGGATAGTTTTGAAGTCTATTTTTGATCTGTGAACTTTTTGGGTGTTTTCTTTCACACAAAAATTTTTCATATGAAAGTAGATCTCATTTTGATCTCAAAGATTTTTTATTTTAATAAGAAAATGGTAAGGTTGACCAACCAACATTTGATAATAAAAAAATTTTTGTTCATATTTTCAGGTAATATTTGAATTTAATTAGAATATGTTTTATTATTTATAACTGAAGGTTTCCTATTAATTAGCCCTAATTAGGAAGTCTAAATTGGCTTCGAAATATGTTGGTCCCCAGTAGTATAAAAAAGACGGAGAAAATAAGGAGTGAGAAGTTGGTTTTCTATCACTTTTTCTTTTCCCCCCTCTTT
>JAUMHM010000085.1:26892698-26922111 GCA_032362435.1 Melikaiella ostensackeni
ATATATATATATATATATATATATATATATATAATAATAAATAATAAATAAATAATAAATTATATATATATATATATAACGATAACTAGTTTTTTTTTTGTGATTTAACGGTAGCGGTAACTAGTTTCACTTAAAAAATAATTTATCCATCTCTGGAAACTACAAAACATTACAAGAAAATAGAAGAGATCAAAATAATGAAGGACATTTCAATATTCACTATTTCTTTTTCAGAAGCCCTGAATGATTTAACGGAAAAAGATAAACTAGTAACCAAGGTTCGCAACAAGTATTACAAATTGGAACAGAAATATCAAGAATTACATGCAGAGCACAGTAAACTCAGTATTCTTCTAGCCCAAAAAGATGCGGAATATCGAGAATTACACTCGCATCATGAGCAATTAACACTAGCAGTACAAACCTTAGAAAGTGATCAATCTAGTCTGGTTGCAGTCACTGAGAAATATAAATCGGAAAATACTCAACTTAAGGAAGACGTTTCGCTTCTTAAAAATCTAGTCTATAGGCTTAATGTAGAATTAGAAAGATATCAAGACAAACTACGAAATTCTGGTCAAAGCATCGAATCAAAAAATGTTACGAATATTGCCAATATCCTGGATTCAGACTCTGATAATAAAAAAGGATCAGAATCTTGGGGCAAAGTGAATACACACGCACTGGGCCCACTTTTGGATGCATACCAAGAAAATTTGGAAGAAAAGCAAGAGTTAATCAAGAAGTACGAAGAGGAAATTGATGTTTTTAGTGGAAAATGCAAAGAAATCATTAGCGAGAATGAAACCCTTCACATTGAAGTTGAAGAATTGAGGAAGAAAGTAAGTTTCTCAAAAATCAATCGTTATTTGTTTTAATAAAGATTATTATAAAGTTTTTCTAATAGAAATTTATTTATTTCAGTGTGAATGGTATGCAGCAGAAATCAAAGCAATAGAAGAAGACGCTGTTGTCATAAAAGAACAAAATGACATTTTAACAAAACAAACTAATCTTCAGAAACAAAAACTGCAAGAGATTCATTCTATTTATGAGCACAAAGTAGAGTCAATGTCCCATGATAATAATAAACTCCACAAAGAATATTTAGCTTGTAAGACTGAATTAAGTAATCTTCAAGGAAAATATGAGATTCTGAACGAGGGTTACGAAAAGATAAAAAGTAATAGTGAGAAAACGATGCCCGTTTCGGTTCATAATACTACAGTGGAAGAATGTAAAAGATTGTTTGAAGAACTCAAACATCAATATGAGACTGACAAGAAAAAGCTTAATGCAAAAATTAAACTATTGGAGGAAACTCAGCCAGAAAATGAAAAACAGTTGATTGTTGTCAGTGCCGAAAAGGATCAACTCAAAATGCAGGCGAGAAGCTTAGAGAAAAATTTAAAGCAAGTATTAAAAGTTTAGTAGTATTTTTATATTTAGAAATATTTCCATTATTATAAGTGGTTCATTCTAAAATTATCAGAAAAAATTATTTGAATACTTGATCAAAATTTGGTGAGAAAATCATCAATATAGAATTGTATATATTTTCTGGGTACAAATATTGAAAATATTCAAATTTAATGATTATGACTTTCCATATTTAATCTCCTAAAGTTCAAATTTATTTGAAATAAAAAATGAATGTTGGAAAACTTTGGAAATCGTTAAATGTAATAACTGTGAAATTAATTTTTTTTTTAAATTTTGATTCTTAAAAATAATCACGAAAAGTACCCCAACATTGATACTTATTTTTATAGTGTCACTGAAAATAATGAAATAGCAAATAATCTAAATGATTATTTTTGATTGTACAGGCGAACACAGCACAAACTGGACCACCTTCAAAAAAACGTCTGTTCGATTCAGATCTCACGTGAATCATTCAAAAGGCAATTAAACAAAACGACTGCATATTGTAAGGAACTAGTCACAGAGCTAGAAAAGCTTTTATCAGAAAGAGATAAATTAATAGCACTCTTAAAAGAACGAGAAAAAGAAAACGAAGATATTACCTTTTTAGGAAATAACATCGCTCATCGAATGGGAAATTTACGAAGTCAATTGAAGGTATGAATTTACTATTATATGAATTCGATTTTCTCCCTTTATCTATTTTAATTCTACTTCATAAAAATATATTGTATTACAGAGTGTGCAAAAAGGTGCAAAACAGCAGTTGGACTCTGTAGAAAAGCATATCAAAAATCAAGAATTGGGCGTGGATCAGATGAAATCTGAATATTCACGAGAACTCCAGCGATTAAAGAATCTAGTCAGAGAAAAGGAAGGAATCATCGGAAAGCTGCAGAGAGAAAAAAGTGCGACTCAGGACAATTTGGAACTTGTTTTGAAAGCTGCTGCGAGTGATGATAAAAAAGTAAAGGACGCATTGAAAAATTCTAAGATCTACAATCCCTAAGGGTAATTTTACAGCAAAAGCATAAATAGAATCAATTTTGTTAGGTATAATGCTACGTAAGGCCTTGCAGTTCTAAATTTGATGGTTAAAATTTAAGTAAACATAATTTTAATATAAAATGTTTGAAATCTTAGATTTACTGGATAAATCCAAGTCTTTCAGTCAAATGAATATTTAGAACTCAACAACTTGAAAAGAAACAGTACTCAATTGAGATAGAGAATTGTTAATAGATATTTTAAACTGTTGGAATTATTGAATTGATTTTTGTATTATGACTTTTAAGTCCCACATACAGTAATAGTATTAAGTGGTGATTTTTTTCATACTATTTGAATGGATATTTCGATTTTTCCACGACATAAATTTTAAATCACGAAAGTAGTGCTTAAATATATTGAAAACTTTATAATTGTGGTTATTGATCATTAAATTCTGGATTCAAAACCTGCGAAATTAGAATTGTAGAGCCTTCTAGAATCTCGACTGACTTTTTTATATTGTATAGAAATGAAACAATAACGACAGTTGTTACATAGTATCTAGTCATTGCAGTGCCTTGATTTGCAAAGTATTTAATATGTTACCAAGAGAATGTAAATTCCTTTTAAAAGACCTACTATAAAAGAATTTTTGCGAATTCTTTGTTATTTTCCAACCCGTAACTATCAATCTCCCCATTCTTTCAATAAAATTTGCATATTCTGATCACGTCTTCAGAGAACTCTTAAATTGGTTTATATTAACACGACTCTGATTTACCGAGTGTCAACTGATTTATTTATAAGTAGTGACATCAACCGAAGAATAACAGCATAGATCGTTAAGGAAATCTAACTCCTTTTATATGGGTGATTTCACGCTCAATTTACATCTCGCTGATTGCAATCTATTATGATTTTTTGCTACTGCAAACGCAACTCACTTCCTTTCGCATTTTGCAATTCTTTAATACTTTTCCTCAGAAGGGATGAGGAACAACTTGAAGATATATTTTTTGATAGTATATCAAATAAATTTATAGTAGAAGGGATGGCTAAGCTTTTGCAGGCATAAGTTTTTGCAATTACTTGCAAAGAGAGATTTGAAATCAATGTTCGAAATGACCTACATTTTCGTGAGTTTAATTTAAAATAGCTTTGAAAAAAAAATTAGTTAATTAGAGTGTAAAAAATGGAGAACAATTCAGAAACTGCAGGAAGGAAAAGTTTGTTTTAATTTAAAGTAAACGTCTTCTTTTTTCTGGATTTTTCCAGAAAAGGATTTAAATGTTTGCTCCGTTTTGTAAATATGTGTAAAAAGTGTGCAGTTATGAATACATCCCAAAGCTGCAACGATGTTATCTTAAATTGTTAAATGTTGGAAATCATGTTGTAAAACATAGAGATTGAAGAGCATTGATAATATTTATGACCCTTGTCAGAGTTAAACTCTCATGCTGATTGTACAAAATTGAATTATGTCTGCTTGCCATTTTATTAGGCGTGACTAACAATTTTGGCTTTCCGTTTAATCAGTAGTATGATCAGTGCCTAAAATACTTTAATTTAGAAGTGCGCATTTGTTTAAGACTCCCTCAGATAGAAACAACAAACAAAAACAAAAATGAAAAAATGGAGTGCATAACTTTGGCTCTATTGAGATCAAAATTATTTAATTATTTGTTAAAGGAGTTGAAAATTGAAGAATTCTAAATTTGAAGATCTGAAATAAACCATTTTTATGTTAAGAAAAAATTTTCTACTGGTCCTCGAGAAAAAAACTGTAAAATAGTTGTTGGAGTGGTTTTGGCTTTAAGGTCCAAAAGAATTGCTTCATTTAGTTAATAATTGAACCAAACGTTTCGGCACGCAATGGTGGCCTTGTCAGTGGATTTAGTTATCCTGCAAAAAATTTTATTTTGGTTAATATCACATTTGTAAATTATTATGATTTATCTTTGGTTCATACCTGAGTCGGAAATTATTTTTAAAAGAATGTATTGTATTTGAAATGTTGTAAGCCAAAACCACCCCACCAACAACTATTGCATGACTTTCTACTGATGGGTTTAATAACTGTTTAAAATAAAATAATAATAAATTCTTGGTTGAAGCTTTCAAAAGTGAACAATTTGTGAATATAAATGATAATAATGTAACAATTTGTAGTTTTAAACTTAGGTTTTGGATTTCTGTACGTAAAAATATAAAAATTAAACATTAAGAATTTTAAAATGAATGATTTAAAATTTAGATACGAAAAATCGAAACAGATTGAAAATTCGGAAATCCTCAGGAGAATGAGAAATTGCAATAATATCAAATTATAAGCATTTAAAATTGAACAGTTCCTTATCAGAATCATATCCAAAATTGAACAAAATAAAATTTAAAATGTTTGTTTTAAATAATATATTATTAATGGGACAACAGTTAACAAATAGAGATAAAATCCGATTCCAAAACTATTCTCCCATTTTTTTATTGTATCAAACTATCGAATAAGTCAAGAATAGATTTTTTTTGCAGTCATCGGTAATACTAGAATTATCTTACAAACGCTGTGAATGGTTGAATGAATGTTAAGCCAGATGATTTCCAATGAGAATGAGTTTATTCACATACTTCGCATTCTATAGCAAGGATTAACTTCTTTTAAATTGAGTTAATATCCTCAAGAATTTTTTATTTCACTTATGATAAATGATTTAATATTCCTCTCTAGCTTATCCGTATATCCTTAAATTTTTAATTACATGAAAGTATCAAAGGAGGTGGGAGATAAAAAAAATCTATGGATTTTTATTTGACATTGACTGATGCAGAAACTGATAGCATTAAATCCAAGTTGACGACTATTAAAAATACGATTTATGTTTTAAATTTCATATTAAATGCATTATGAATAGAAATAAATTCAATTGCCCCATTCGCTCACCAGAAATAAAAGGAGATTATCTCTTGTGGTGAAGTCGTAAATCATTTTTTGCGAGAAATGGAATTAAATTCGCATTTACTTCTACCAATTTAATTCTTCTAATTTATAATTCGATAAATTTAATACCACTAATTCTTTGTTTATTTGTTTAATAAAAAAGGTCTGGATTGATCTCAAACCAAAGGTGCTGACACTCCTAATTTTCTTTGTTTTCGTTTCTAGTATGCCGTACGACTTTTTTTGAAGACCAGAAAGAAAAAAATTGCTAGTCCCATTTTGGAGAAAAATCGATTTTTCTTGTTTTTCTCCATTCCAAAAGGATTGCAAGTAACTTTAAAACATTTCAAGGAATTTCACAGATTTTTTAAGAATTGTATATGATCTAAGAACATTTCCGGAGATTTCCACGAATATTTGAGATTTCATGGCCTATGAAAACATTTCACAGGATTTTTATAGATTTTAATTAATTTTAAAAGATTTCAATGAATTTTAAGAGATTTCAACGATTTTGTAGAAGTTTTCAATTGGTTTCAAAATATTTCACGGGATATTATAAAAATTCTAAAGATTTCAAGTGGTTTTAAAAAATTTCAAGGGATTTCAAGAAATTTCTAGACCCCAAAGTATTTTAAAAGATTTGAAGGATTGTCAAAGTACATAAAAATATTTTAAGAGATTTCACATGAAATGAAGTTATTTCTAAAGATGTTGAGGTTTTTCACAGGATTTCCAGTGATTTATAAATATTTTAAGGAATTTCCAGGGCTGCCACAGCCTAATATAATTATGTACTTGAGAAAAGTGAAAAAGTGACCTATTTATTCAGGATATATTCAGGATGTATTCAGGATATATTCATAAGAATGATTGAATTGAATGAATTTTCAAAAAAAGTACAAAAAATGTCATTCATTTCAGTCAAATTGGAGTTAATTTAGAAGAATTTAAGGAAGTTCAAGATTCTTTGACGCAATTCATGAAAATTTAAGTAAATTGAACAAACTTATAAAAATCAAAAAATTTCCACTGAATTGAGTAAAATGGGAGTGAACAGAATTCAGGGCAAATTCAACAGAATTAAAGTAAATTGAAAAAATAAGAAAAAAAAACAATGAATTAAATATAAGTCGAATAAATTTAGAGGAATTTAAGAGAAATGAGAAGAAATCGATGAAATTCATCAAAAATGCAAGTGAACTTTAAAAAATCAAAAATATTTTAAAAATTCATTGAAATCATTAAATTTGAAATTAATTTTAAAAAATTAAGGTAATTCAAACAAATTTGATGAAATGCCTAAGAATTCAAGGTGACTTCCAAAAATTTAGGAAGAATTAAAAAAAATTCAAGCTAAATAAATAAGAATTCAGGGTGGATTCCAAATCAATTTAAATCAAATGAAAAAAATTCCAGAAATCCAAAATATTCCATAGATTTCAGTAAAATTGGGGTGAATTTAGGAGAATTCATGGGGATTCAAGAGAATTCGATGAAATTCGTAAGAATTCAAGATGAATTAAAAAGAATCCAGGGTGAATGGAACAACATGTTTAAAATAAATAAAAAATCCGTTAAATTTAGATAACTGGGAGTGAATAGAATTAATGAAAAAGAATCTAATAAAATCCATGAGAATTCAAAGATAAAATTTTAAGTCTTTAGGGCGAATTAAAAAAAATTAAAGATCCAAAAAAGATTCATTGAATTCAGTGGATTTCAAGGGAAATCCAAAGAATTTAGGATGAATTCAAAAGAATTTAAGTAAATTGAAAAAAATTCAAAAAAATAAACAAAAACAATGAATTAAATATCAGTCGAATAAATTTAGAGGAATTTAAGGGAAATGAGAAGAATTTGGTGGAATTCATATAAATGCAAGTGAATTGAAAACAATGCAAAAATATTTTTTAAATCCATTGAAATCATTCAATTTGGAGTGACTTAAAAAAAATTAAGGGAATTCAAACAAATTTGATGAAATGTCTAAGAATTCAAGGTGACTTCAAAAGACTTCAGGGTGAATTAGAAAAAAATCCATTGACTTGAGTAGGATTGAGTGAATTGAGAAGAACTCAAAAGATTTCCACGAGAATTCAAAAAAATTCAGGATAAAGAAATAAGAATTCAAGGTGAATTCCAAATTAATTTAAATTAAATGAAAAACATTTAAGAAATCCAACGTATTCCATTGATTTCAGTAAAATTGGAGTGAATTTAGAAGAATTCAAGGGGATTCAGAGAATTCGATGAAATTCGTAAGAATTCAAGATGAATTTAAAAAAATTTAGAGTGAATGGAACAACATGTTTAAAATCCAAAAAAATTCCGTTAAATTCAGAAAACTGGGAGTGAATAGAATTAGTGAAAAAGAATCTATAAGAATTCAAGAAGAATTTTAAAGTCTTCAGGGTGAATTTAAAAAAATTGAAAATCCAAAAAAGATCCATTGAATTCAGTGGATTTCAGGGGAATTCCAAAGAATTTAGGATGAATTCAAAAGAATTTAATATGATATTAATATGATATATTTAATATTAATGAATTTAATATTAGTCGAATCGAAATGAAAAAAATTCAAGAAATCCAAAATATTCCATTGATTCCAATAAAATTGGAGTGAATTTGAAAATGGATGGATTCAAGAGAGTTCGATGAAATTCGTACGAATTTAAGATGAATTTTAAAAAAATTCAAGAGTGGTCAAACCCTCATTTAATACTTAAGCATAAGTACTTTAAAATGAAGAAATATTTATTTGTATATTATTTTTTTTACTGCTACTGTTTTATTTTTCAATTTATTTTATTGCATTATATTTTATTTTTATACATTTTATTGATTTTATAGGGCTTGAGGTCAGTGAACCGTTAGTAGCAATTTTTTTATATATTGGCAGAAACTATCAGAACTTCATTAATCAAAAATACGTATTTTTAAACAATTTAGATTTTTTCAGAGCAATACAGCATAAGTACTTAAAATATGGAAATATTCTATGAATGGCTACTAATGAGACAAACGTTGTTACAAACGGTACTTCTACCCTACATTTTTATTTTAAAAATGGGTAAAAAATAAGAAAAAGGATTGGAAAGTTTGTTTGCTAGTCTGCTGAAAAAAAATTATTTTTCTGAAAAATAGGGTTTTAAAGAATTTCAAACATTTTGACGCAAGAAAAGAAGTATTTACTTATTGAAATTGCCCAAAATAAAAATCAAATTTCTGATGCTCCCATAAAAAATCATATAATCACATATAATATAATATAATATAATACACATATAATCATATAATCATATAATCAAAAAAAATCACATAATACAAAACGATTCCAGTTTCGAATACTTTTTTCAAATCTTCATATTAAAATTGTACAATTGCAAATACTGAAAGTTTGGATTTGATAAATCAGAAATGCTTCGATCTTGCAAGTATTTCATTTTTATCGGCTAGAGATTTCAAATTTTTTAAATTTTATAACTCATAATTATCGAGAAGAGCTCAAATTTTCGTGATTTTTATTTTATTGCTCAATTCTGTGCGTTTCCAATTAGAAATCCCAAAATCAAATTTTGCCATTCTCAACGTTTACCTTTTTTTAGAAATGATTATTATTTAGCTTTAAAAGACCAATTTTCAAATATTTCAATTTCTTCGGCTTAACATTTTTTACTGTTTTAATAAATAGTGCTATTTACTATAATAACCCTTAGATATGAAAATAACTTAACATTTTGTGGAATGATTACGATCGCAATAAACTCCGATAAATTTAATTAAAGTTATGAAATCAAAAGAAAGTAAACAAAAATTTGTCTGAGAAAACCTTTAGAATTACTAAAATGAAATTTTTTAATTTTCAAGAACTCCCGGTTTGCCGCATTCAATTAAATTATGGAACGACAAAAATATATTTAAAAAGCTTGAATTGAAAAAAAGTATTAAAAAATATGTTTAAAAAATCCCCATCATTTTCTATTTGACACATTAAATATTGAAGAGTCTTCAATTGCAAATATTCAAAATTAAAGAATTGTCTACTTTAAATCTTCAAAATTGAACTAAATATTCTTTAAAAAACATTCAAAATTACACAATTTCAAACTATAAACATTCCAAATTAATGAATCTTCACTTGTAAATCTTTAAAGTTGAAGAATTTTCAATTGCAATTGTATAAAATTGTACAAATTTCAATTTTAAATCTTCGAAATTGATCTATTCCAAAAAAAATTTTCAAAATTACATTATTTTAAACTATAAACATTCCAGATTAAGGATCTTTAATAGTAAATCGTAAAAATGGAAGAATTTTAAATTGCAATTCTATACAATAGAATAAATTAAAATTTTAAATCTTCGAATTGAAATAATTTTCAATTTTACATCTTCAAAATTGAAGTATTTCAAAAATAACATTCATAATTGCATCATTTTGTACTTAACACATTAAACATTGAAGAGTCTTCAATTGAAAATATACAAAATCGAAGATTTTTCCATTGTAAATCTTCAAAACTGAAGTAAGTATTCCAAACAAAGCATTCAAAATTATATAATTCCAAACTATAAACATTCCAAATTAATTAATTTTCAATTTTAAATCTTAAAAGTTGGTGAATTTTCAATTGCAATTGTATAAAATTGAATAAATTTCAATTTTAAATCTTCAAAATTGAACTATTCCAAAAAAATCATTTAAAATTACATCATTTTACTCTATAAACATTCCAAATTGAAGAATCTTTAAAAGTAAATCGTAAAAATGGAAGAATTTTAAACTGCAAATCTATAGAATTGAATACATTTCTATTTTAAATCTTGAAAGTATTAAAAAACAACATTCAAAATTGCATCATTTTCTATTTAACACATATAATATTGAAGAATCTGCAATTGCAAATATTCAAAATTAAAGAAATTTCTATTAATAATCTTCAAAATTAAACTACATATGTATTCAAAAAAGTTCTAAATTACATCATTTTAAAATTTAAACATACCAAATTAATGAATCTCCCATTGAAAACCTTAAAGAATTGAAAATTTCCAGTTGTAAATATTCAAAATTGAACTATTCAAAGAAAAAACGTTCAAAATTACATACCTTGAAAATATAAATCTTGCAAATTGAGTAATTTGGAATTTTATATTTTCCAAACTCAAGCATTTTAAATTGTAACTCTTCAAAATTGTAGAACTTTGATTTGTAAATCATTAAAATTGAAGACTTTTTAATTTTGAAAATGTACAATTACAAATATGCAAGTTTCAAGTCTTGCAATTAAAAAGTCTGTAATTCTGCTGATTTGCATTTTAAATTTCTTCAATTTGGAAGATTTAGAACTGAAATCTCTTGACTTTTAAACCTCAAAATCAGTAAAATTTAAGAATTTTTATTTATACATCTTTAAAATTCTAGAGTTTTCAATTGTGAATCTTCAAACTTGAACTATTAAAAAAAAACATTCGAAATTACATCATTTTAAATTATATACATTAAATATTGAAGAGTCTTCAATTGCAAATATTCAAAATTGAAGAATTTCTCATTGTAAATCTTCAAAACTGAACTACATTTTTCAAAAGAACGTTCGAGATTACATCATTTTTAAATGTAAAAATACCAAGTTTATGAATCTTCAATTGTTAACCTTAAAGATTGAAGAATTTTCAAATGTAAATATTTTTAAAAAAAGTTCATATTTACATACCTTTAAAATATAAATCTTGCAAATTGAATCATTTGAAATTCTGTATTTTCAAAATTAAAATATTTTAAATTGTAACTCTTCAAAATTATAGAAATTTGAATTTTTAGTCTTTAAAATCGACGAGTTCTTAATTTTGAAAATTTACAATTAAAAATTAGGCAAGTTTCAAATTTACAATAAAAAATTCTTCAAATTTGATGACTTACATTTATCTGTCAATTGTCAATACAGTTCAATAAAATGAAAATGATTTAAAATAAAAAATAATAAACGCTTTGCGCACGTTTTCGACAGTGTGAAACGGTCCTTGCTTCTCGACTCTTTTCGCCGAGAGTTCGCGTTTCCTCGGAAAAATCAAAATGTCGTCTGCTAGTCTGCTAGGCGCGTTGTACAGAACCCAACAGAACCCGGCTGCAATCGTGTGCAAACTGTGCATTCGTGACGTAAAGATTGGCGCGATAAGTGATAAGGTGACGTGAAAGTGTGCGTGGACAGGCACCTGTCTCATCTCGGTTCAGTTCTTTTAGGATTAATATTGGATTGTACAGTGAAAAGGGCTGCACCCTCAGGGGTCATTGTGTCGTTGTCGAGCGTGGGAAGCCGGTCTTCATTGATTTTTACCTCGTTTTACGTCCGCCCGTCAAATGATACAACCGAGGGACGTCACTTCGGGGCGCTAAAAAGCGCCTCATGAAAAAATTCACAATTCATTATTTTTGCCACTCTAGTCAAATCAAGTGACAAAATAATCACCCAAACACTATTGGATTCTCGAAACGTAAGTTCATTTCCTCTTCTCTAAATTCAAACATGTGTTATCGATTAGTAACATTAATAAATTCGTGAAATCTGGTAGAAAAAAATTGGTATTGTGAATAAATATGAAAATCAATATTACGAGAAGATGGACACCTAGTCATTTTTGCAAATTTAAATTTTTGCTTTAAAACTTATACGTTTCATTAGTGTAATTTCGTGGTTATAATTCTGTATTTTCATTTAGATTAATGTTTTTTAACTGTCTTTGTTATGTTATTTTCGTGAGTAGGCAGTTTCGATTTCTGTACATAAAAGTTTGTTTGACTGCAGATAGAGATCCTACAATTATTGTTGGAATGGAAGTAACAATTATCTAACTGTTTTTGTTTTTAAATTTCATTTTCCTGTGAGGCCAAGGACCACCATGCTGAAAATTGGATTATTTTGTAGCGTTCCTCCCTTGATATTCTTTTTCGATTCAAGATCAAATACTTGAATACTCATCCGACGTTTAGTTCTTTTCACTTCCACTTTCCAGGCTGAAATTGTCTCTTTGTTCTATAAAAAGATTCCGCAAACGTGTGAGTGTTTATTTTGATACCTCGCGACTGTTTATTATTCCGCCATGCTTGCATTCTTGACATTAATTTTTCTGAAGTTACAAAATATATTTGGAAGGTCGGTCATTTGCTCCAGCTTTATTTTAATGAAATATCTCCATAATTGAAGAAAAATAAACCACAAAGGCCTCGAACTGCCCAATTTTTTTACTGTTCTCCTACTGTTTTTTTTTGTTTGCGCAGTACTACTCTTTTGTTTCAATTTTTCAGTTCAATGACATTAAAAAAAAACTACTTCCCAGAATTGCGTCAAGAATTTTTTTATTGTATTAATTATGTAATTTATATTTATATATTTGATTGCAGAATTCAATAAACAATCAACCGATTTCGTTGGGAATTTCACTAACATATAAGTTCAAGTTGATGAAATTAGATGAACATTACAACTGCATTGGAAATTGATTTAGTGAATTTGGAAATGAATTCGACAGCATTCTAATTAATTTAAGGTACAATTATTTCCTTTAACTCAAGGTAAATTATAAAATATAATTGAACTGAGTTTAATGATAATTAACTTTGAATTAAATTCAATTGAAAATTGAATCCAACTCAATTGAAAAAGAATTCAAGTAATTCAACTCAATAAAAGTTAGTTGCAACAGCATTTGATTAATTTTGAAATCAGTTTAAACCGAATCGAAACCAAATTCTCAGTTCAGTAAAGTTTATACTCTTACATGGAAGATTTAACTTTTTTAAATTTAACTTTTTTATTATGTTTTATTTCATGTTTAAAAATGAGTGCAATTATTTTTTAGAAAGATTGTTTTCTGTAAGTCTGGAATTCCTTGTAAATTTCCTGTAAAAGTTTCTTGTAATTTTGAAATTTAAGAAGGCGGTTTTCGAAAGTTTCCTCATTCAATAATGTAATAATTAAAATGAGTTTCAGACTTGAGTTGTTTCTATTTTTGAAGTAAGTTATTTTAAACATGGATTGTAGATTTGTTGATTTACTAATATAGCTAGTCTACTATAAAAGCTTACGTTCTTCTTCTGTAACTAACTTCTTTATCAGTAATTGTATTTGATGTTAGTTATTTTTTGTCTACATGGTCTTATATCAATATTTAAATATTGATATAAGACCATGTAGACAAAAAATGTCTGACATAAAATATAATTACGTATAAAAATCTGGTCAACACTATGAAATCAAAATATATAATTTCTTTATCGCCTCATTCTTTTCTTTAAGTTGAAGGAGGTAAAAAGTATTCTTACTTAAAAATTTTTTTTACAGTTGACTTCTAACAGAGACTGCTGTTTCGTAATAATCAAGCCCAAATTTAGTCTGTGTATGCATATTTTATTTATTTTCCTTAATTTCTTGTCAGTTTTAAATTCAGTTTGACAATAATCATACCACGTTTTATCTTATCGTTTATCTGAAATTTCGTGTCATGGGATTTCGATTCCAAACTTAATCTCAATATTTTTTTTCTTGTAATTTAAAAAAAAAAAAAAAAAAAAAAAAAAAACAGAAATAGTTCGATCTGGTTCGAACTTAAATTATTAAGTTATAATTAATAAGTAAAATAAGTGAAGAACAAGATAAGTAAATATGTAAATGTGAATTAATATGAGAACTTATATCACTTGTCAGTAGATTTGCTACCGACTTGATTTTACGTAATACGCCTCATGATCGATGATAAAAATAGATCGGAAATCGCAGAAGTTGAATCTTTGTTGATGTGTGAAATCGAGGTCGCTGTCCCTTCCACAGAATTTTTGCTGGCGCCTCGAGAATTCGAGATGTATTGTTTCGAACTGGTTTTTCATCAAACTTCGGAATCGTTAAATTCAAAAGAAACACTATGCTCGCTCATGCAGGTGGATTCAATTATGTAATTTGTGGGATTGAAACGAGCAAACCGAGTTGTAGTTGTCGGTTTTATTATCTGGCGTAAGCTCGAAGGCGAGCCCCTTTAAAATTTAATAATTTAATAATACAACTCGAAAAATGAATTTCACAATAAGAATTTTTTCTTCTTGACATTGTTCCGCGCGTAATTTTATATTTAAATGATAGCTTTTGACATTACGGATCTCGGTCTCCCGCATTACTCATTCAAGGAACGACGTCATTGTCGGGAAAAAGATTAAGTCTGAGTGTGGGAAATTTCTCGAGATTTTTTAAATCACAAAAAATGGGATCGATAAAAGTAAATTTAGAAATTGAAATCGTGGGGTTACTAGAAAGTCTAATTTTGGGTCACTTATTATAACTCGAAGACTAAACATTTGGAAAAAATTTGTTATTCGCAGATTTTTTTGATTCTTACAAAGTTGCGAATATTAATTCTTTTA
This sequence comes from Melikaiella ostensackeni, assembly GCA_032362435.1. Taxonomy (NCBI): domain Eukaryota; kingdom Metazoa; phylum Arthropoda; class Insecta; order Hymenoptera; family Cynipidae; genus Melikaiella; species Melikaiella ostensackeni. Next base: position 26,907,464 of record JAUMHM010000085.1, read on the forward strand.
TTTAATCGACATAATGCAGGGGAAGAAACCAGTAGGAGGTGGATATCAATACGAGCTGATTAATGGAGAAAAGTGAATGGGTTTCAAAGCAAAAGTTCTGTAGCATTTTTTTATGAGTAGCAACATTAAAAACGAGTTTTATAATTAGCCTTCTTACCTTTTACTTTCCATTTTTGAATTAAAAGTTGAAAAATGTGTTTTCGACATGGCGATGAAAATCTTGTCTGCTGAGAGATTATCATTTTTTAAGGAATTAAATTGCTTCCACTATTGTTTCACTGGTTCCTTCAGTTCGTCAAATTCTAGGCTTGGGTATCAAAATCATTTTTCTGCTTTTAGGTTGAGAGCATAAACCAGTAAGTGCTACCAACATACGACACAGTTTAGAGCTCGTACATTTTTTATAATATATTAAAAAATAAATACTGTATGAATGAAAAATGTTTTAGAATAACAGTTTTAGATTATTATTTCATGAATTTATACACAATGTCCAACGAAAACTGATAAGAAGGACTTCAAATGTGAATATTCACTTCGTACCAGAAGAGTATCATCTGAATAATATTGCAACGTTTTAAAAAAGTATAAAATATAGGATGAATGGCTAATATAATTCATGTGATGGCATTGCTATTTTCAAAGTGAATATTCCAGCTTTAATTTGGTATGTAATACTTTCCCCACTTGTTGATCATTAATTTATCAATATTATGACTTTAAAAGTTTTTATATTCAGCCCATACTTGTTTCTCCTATACGATGGTTACAAATTTTGTAGAATTCAAAATTTCCAAGTTTGATGTTCTTTAATCGAAATTAGTTAAATTTTGTAAGGAGGGTCGTCGATGCCTGTTGGTACCAATTCGGAAAAACCCAAAAACAATGTGTTGACCTGGTGGCCCTGCTTGGGCTGGTCGGATAATCGGTGCCATAAAATTATTTAGGGAAGGCCGGAGATGATAGAAGCACGCCTGAGCAGTAAAGCATAAAACTCCAAATTAAGAAATCAGCTTGCAAACCTGGTCGAGGATTAAAGTTATAAAATTCAAAATATAGAAACATTTTGAAAGATGCTGACAATTTTACACATCTGCTTTAAAAGGTACTTGAGTATGGTCGAAGCCCGAAGGGTGTCTATGCGCTTTACGGAGTTGTAAAATAATAAACCTGACGAAGCAAAATTAAAGAATATGAAAGTAAACACGGTTCAATATTGACTTAGTTGCTCAGGCGCAAAATAAAATAAATTATTATTAAAAATTATGAAAGTTAATTGTTACGACGAACAGTTATTTGCAGGCCAAATGCAATTGCTCATTCGATGCAGGTCGTAATTAATTTAAATATGGTAGGAAAGGTTGTGCTATGGCGCTGCTGATGAGAATAATATGTGCCAACGTTTATAGCTTGCAAAGTCGGCGAGTTAATTAAATTCTGATTCATTGTAGGGGCTTGAATTGAGCAGGAATTCACTCTTCCTCTACCGTTGCTTCTTATGAGGGCTAAACTTAGAAACAAAGCATAAAAAAATACATGGGGCGATATAAAGACCCCATGGCAAGTCTGTCCCTGAAGCGTTGACTGTTGTGTTATGTCAGGGCTCTCTTGCCGCACATGAACCTTCGGCCCACGTTGCAATTAATACCTGCAATTGCGACCACCTCGTGGATAACATCGTTCAGACAACATATGAGGTGGCTCAGGTAGACGGTCAACTTCGAAAACAGATTACTGTCGTACTGAGGGTCGTACAACCATGAAACTTGGTGAGTTGGGGGAGGGGGGAAGAACGTAGATCAATATCAGACCCTGCTTGTTGTTGCGGAGGCCCCAAGCAAGCGGCAAAAAAATTAGTCCTGTTATTTAATAGCCACACCTCGTACAACACTAACAACGACTTTTGATGACAGTAGTTATAGAATATAAAGTCTTTTAAAAAATGAGCTATTTTCACATACACTTAAAAAAAAATTCGCGAATTAAAAATCCTCTATTCGGAATTGAATTATAAAATATACTGAGAAGACTCATGAATTATTCGCTTTTTATTTTCCTTGATTTATAATTTATTTTTACAAAAATTCACGTATTTGCGACTGACAACCTGTTTAGCTCTTTTACGAATATTTCATTTGTTTAAAATTGGCAGTTGGTAAAATATCCTATTAATAATAGAAACGACAATATTCTTTAAATTTTTTTATATTAGAGGTGCCGACCAGATATGCAAAATACCAAAAATAAAAAAGACCAGTATATCAACAAAAATTAAAATCTAAATCAATATTTTTTTTAATTTGCACTTTGTGGTAAAGTACTTGATAAAACCTATTTTGCAAAAAAAAAAACATTTTTCTTAGGGTTTTTAATATAATTTTTTTTTCAAATTAAAATATAAGATCGAAATAAAAAAGATATTTTGTTAGGTTTGAACGAATGAAGTAATTCGTCTTTTTTTTATTTCAAGATATTTTTATGACTGCGTAAAAATAAAAATGAATCGAGTTATGACCTATATCATAATTAAGGGCTCATTCAAGGCTCTACAAAACCAGAATAACAAATCTTCCAAAATCAGCCCCTACCACTCAAAAACCACCTTTAATACAAATTATGCAAAAGTTGAAAATCTGACCAAACCATAATTAAGAGCTCATTTAGGGCTCTCCAAAACCACAAAAACAAATCGTCTAAAAGCAATCCCTGCCATTCAAAAACCACCCTTAAAACAAATTATGCAAACGTTGTAAATCTGATCATACCATATTTAAGGGCTCATTAAGGGTTCTTCAAAGTCACAAAAACAAATTTTCTGACTCCAATCCCTATCACTCAAAAACTACTTAAAGATAGAAATTACAGATTTAGTACCAGAAAAAAAGCGTCTAAAGTTTGGGTTGTTGTTAAGCTCTAAGAAACACGCAAGAACTGTTTTCTAAAAAGCAACCCCTAATAATCGAAAGTTTTCCCTAACATAACATGAACAATTTTACGGAAGAATGGACACGTCAACTTCGAGCTTCGCAATACCTACAAACAAGTTTCTGAAAGTCAAGTCCAAACATTCAGAATTATTATACAGTTAACAGATCGGATTGAATTTTCGAAAATTTATTCCCAACACTGGTCCCCGTGATCACTATTAAGAATTCGGAAAACATTTTTAAAGTCCTGAGCCACCCTTTAATAGTTTTAGTTTCGAATAGGTTTTAGCAATAGTTCAAAAGGTCAAAAATTATATTTTTGAAAATAGGAGGCTATTTTTACGTTCCTCACATTTTTCACAAAAATATTATTACGTTTTTAAAGATCTGCATAGATTTAGCAATGTTTTAGAATTATTCGCAATTTTTAGAAATAGTTCCGAGTAACTATCCAGCAAAAAATTTAGGGCTCATTCAGGGCTAATTAATGCTCTATTGCAAGGATCCGCTTAAAAAAAAACAGGGGTAACGCTGGCTTAACGCTAGGCGGACATGTGAAAACCGGACAATGATTGAATTTATAAAATGTTTTCCCATACCATAATTAAGGGCTCATTTAAGGATAATTTAATGCCTGTAAAATTTGCCCTTTTATGTTAGGGATAGCTTTTCATAATTAGGGGTGTTTTTTAGAAAATGGTTTTTGCGTATTTCGTAGAATTAAACAACAGCCAAACTTTTCACCTATTTTTTCTGGTACTAAATTTGTAATTTCTGTTTTGAGGTAGTTTTTAAGTGATAGGGGTTGGTGTTATAAAATTTGTTTTTGTGGTTTTAGAGAGCCCAAATTGAGCCCTTAAATATTGTATAGTTAGATTTACAGCGTTTGCATAATTTGTATTGAGAGTGGTTTTTGACCTGTAGGGGTTGATTTTGGAATATTTGTTATTGTGGTTTTGGAGAATCCAAAATGAGCCCTTAATTATGATATAGGTCATAATTCGATTCGAGAATGTGGTTACGTTAGCTTAACATGCACTGGAACCTCGATTTAATTTGAGTCTCAGGCATTGCCTCGATGACCGTGACTCTCTTCCAAGATTTTCTACGATGTCAACAGTTAAGGGGAACTGCGTAACTCCGCTGAGCTCTCGCGCCTCTCTCTCGGACCCTCGGACCTCCCCACCAACGATTGCAAGGCCGGCGGCAATCCACTCTGTCAGCGTCTTCGACCCCTCATTATCGAATGCAAGCCGGCAGATATTCTAGGAAGACAATAAACCGAGGGCAATAAAACAAGGTTCCAGTGTACCTAATATTTGGAAAATGTGAAAGGGTACCCCGTCTTAGGCCTCTCCCCTACAGATCATCTATTGCTTTTCAGTACACACTCTCTATCTACTTCCAATATTTCTCAAGACTACAAAAATCTTCTATAGCCGAATAAATAGTTCTTTTAAGCTCACAGTTATTCTTATCATTCTTATCAGTCATACGTCCGCTTATCAGCTAATACCTAATCCCCTTTCTATGATTCTTGCAGAAGGTGTTAGAGACATCCGGAAGGCGGCTGACAGTGACAGGATTCTCTTATAAATGGGTTGGTCTGTTTCCTTGAGAGGCAGGTGGGGCTGAGGACTCATTAGGCGAGTCGACGAGAACCGTCTGGTGTCTACTCTTTGGCTCACCCAGGTTCACCGTTCCCGGGGTTCGTCTCCCACATCCTGAGCGCCGCTGACGGCCGCGAAGTGAAATGCGAACCCGGCTTTCATCCAATAACAAATTCAGCGAGTCTTCGAATGCACACAGGAGTGTCAGCTGCTCAGTTCGGTGCTACGGTGTCTCTCGTAAAACCGTGTTGTCGGTGGTATGAAGACTCGAAGTCGCCGGCTTCACTAGTCAAAAGAAACAGGGAAAACGAAAAAAGTGAGAAAAGTTTTACGATTCCGTAAAACATAAATGTAAAATGCAGCTTTCCTCAAAACAGAAACAGAGATAAAAATACGCTGCCGCTCACTTCCGGTCTTTGAAATGTGTGAACTGCCTTTGGCAAGTGAACGCGCACTGTCAGGAAGTGCAAATTTGCAAAGTGTTGTGGTTTGAGTTTTGGAAAACGGAAGATTGAAGTTTAGTTTATGATTTAGGTTTCGAGTATTCAAGTTTTAAGTGGTTGTTGGTGGATAAAAAAGTGATTGACCTGGTGTCTCAGGTAGATGTAGAGAGTTAGGATTCAGATGAGGGATGAGGATGAGTTTGATGTGAGGATCCTCTGAAGGAGGAAGAAGGAAGGATTATGGAGTTTGAGCTGGATGGGAGCCTCAAGGAGTGGGCCAAGGACAAGCCCCTCAGCATACTACAACTGGACCCAGCAGATCGGGCTGTTCTTAGGATTGCTGGTGAGTTATTCAGCTTTGTGTTATTTTTTATTCGGCGATAATCAGTAAGGAAAATCTCCGAAAGTCCTTTATCTGCACGGTGGGCTGAGAAACATCGAAAACTGGCCAAAATTCAAGATGTCGGATCTGTATAAAATTTGGTATAAGAGGGTTTTTGATATTGTTGTCGTTCTAGACAAGAAATGTCAAGTTGGATGTCGAGAAAAGCAAGACAGGATCATTTAAGGCCTTGAATTGCGAGGCAATTTAAGGCGGCTAAAATTCAAGGCCTTGAAAACCGAAGCCTTGTCTTGGGCGCGACTCGTAAACTTGAACTTCCTTCGCAGATGTGCATCTTTCCTTCGCCGAACCGACCACCTGGGAAGGTGGAATAAATTTATGCTCTCGTAGGACGATTTTAGGGGGAATTTTTAAACTTTCCTGTACAACTTACATACGCTGGCAATCGTGAAAACTTGTAGATTACGAATATTCTATTTTCATGTCGCTGATTGGAAAATGGGAAAAAAAATTATTCCCTCATCTGGGCCGACTAACAGACAAAGACCCCTACTGGGAAGGGTCAGGTTAGCTGGGGATCTTAGGTATTTTCATTTAATGATGGTAGGCGTTCGAACATCTGCGAGTGGAAACTCAAGCCTTCGATACAAGTCAAAGACAAGGCCTTGATTTTCGAGGTCTCGACATTTTCAAGTCAGATCCAAGACAAGAAATTCAAGGCGGCAGGTATGTCTCGTCTTGTCTTGTTTTTGTATTTGGTACTTCTTGCTCGACGGCAACACTAGTGTTTGAGGTCGCTGATATCCATTTTATGTCAAAAGTTACCAATTGAAAATGGTGGATCCAATATGGCGGCAATTTTTTTTTAATTTTCTAGAGATTCGCCTTAAACTTGGTACAAGGGGGTTTTTGAGGTCGCTAATTTCGATTTTGACGTCAAAAGTTACAAAGAATGGCGGATTCAATATGGCGTCCAAAATTTTTAATCTTTTACAGATTTACCTAAAACTTGGTACGAGGGGGTTTTTGAGGTCGCTGATTTCGATTTTTACGCCAAACGTTACAAATTCAGAATAGCGGATCCAATATGGCGTCCACAATTTTTAATATTTTACAGATTTACCTGAAACTTGGTAAAATGAGGTTTTTGAGGTCGCTAATTTCGATTTTGTCGTCAAACGTTACAAATTCGAAATGGCGTATTCAGAAACCCGACCTGATAGCACATTTCTTTAATTCATAGCACATTTGAATAAAGGGGACTGGTTAAAACATCATGAAATTCGGAAAAAATTGCTTCAATTCATCTACATTATGAAGAATAAGTCTTTCATCAAAAACTTTGAAGTAGGTTTTTGGCCAGTTTTCGATGTCTCTCAGCCCACTGTGCAGCGCAATCATCCAAATTAGTACAATTGTTGTAAATCTATCCATGGGGCATTATTTATCAACTGTCTCAACTCAGAAAATTGATCGAACTCAAATTTTAGCAAATGGATGGGCAATATTGGAAGGTGGTTTATGGGGGAAAAGTTTGTCGTTGGGACACATTTTACCGAGAGGGGAGGGATTATTATTTTTTTGTTCTCTACGGATACCATCTATTTTGGTGATTTATAACTCTTAAATTCAATAAAAATTTGTTTCCCTTATACGATTTCGAAAGGGATTTTCATGCCCTTTCCAATAATCATAAGAATTTTTTGAAAAAGTACATATTATTTTTATTCGGAATAAAGCGTTTGGTAAGTTTTGTGCTGATGCTGCTGATACTACCTTTTTCAAGAATTTATGACTCTTTTATTACCAATAACATTTTTTATAACTACACTTTCGAGCCTGCTCATTTTTTTTTACAAAAATTGTAATATAAAATTAAATAACGATGTTTTTTCATTTGTAAAAGTAAGTTTATAGTACTAAAAATGGATTTATACTCTACTTATTTAAATTAAACTTCTTTTTTATCGTCTTTACTAATCTTTTATTGAAAATATTGATATGTTAAATGTGCAGTGAATTTTAAGTTTGAAAATAAAATAAAAAATTTATCTTAATTATTATTCAGATTCCTGGATTTTAGACAAGAAAATTAAAAAATGATTATGTTGTTTTCAGTACTATTAATTTTTAAAATTTTTTTAGTGTTTACATATCAAAAGTACCATTTTTACACATTCAGGTATTTACAACGACTGAAGAAAACATTATTTTTAACGAACGCGTAAAATTGTATACTTATTCCGATTTTAATTGTACACTGGAGTAACATCCAGTCGTAAACCAATCTTTTGTTCGACCGAACAGATATTAAAACAGTCATAAATCGTTGAAAAAGATGGTATCCGCACAAAAATTACGGAACGCTTCTTTTTTCGAATAAATAATATGTCTCCTTTTTAACCTGGAGGTGTTTAAAGGGAGAAAATCTAAGCTTTGTATTTTACCAAAAAAAAAGAACCCTAAATTCAAAAGAGTGTTTGAATCCGATCGATGTTTGGGTCAGGGTAGTTGAGAAATAATTCCTTCAATCTCAATTTTTTCTACAAAAAGTACACTACTTCGTTTCTCGGCTTTCCTTTCTTAGGATATTTTATCCAATTATTTGGAAATGGGAATGATTTTTTTCAATCAATTTCCGCTTTTTGTAATGCCGGTATTGTACTTGTCTCGTTCAAGTAAAAACTGTTTGCGTTTTTTTTTTGAATTGAGGATCCTAAAAAAACTTATTGGTTCTTTCGAAATTAGAAGGGTTTTCGAAACCGTAAGCTTCCAATTTAAGTTGCTTTTAAGGATAGATTTTTTTGGGTGCTTTCAAATTTTGTTACGAGTTTAGATCTCCGACAATTTTTATTTAATCTAATCTTTAATCTTTGGAGGCCTTCAAGTCTTTGCTAAAATGATTCACGAAAGCATTCCTTTTAAACTAAAATAAATATTTATTTTAAACTATGATCTTAAGATATTTTAGATTATGAGGCGACCGTAATTCGCCTTTATTGCTTGGGGCTTACACTTTCAGTCAAAATATGCCTTAAGTCTACCTGATGTTCCTTCGCAGTACCTGCTTTTCTGGGTTCTTTTACTCCCGCAAGATTCACTGATAAAGGAAAGGCAAACTGTACATTCATTCACAAAAGATGAAAGAATATTCTGGCAATATCTCTGGAGTACATCAATTTTTAGTATTTCGCGTTTTATTATTTGGAAATTTTATTAGTTATTCTTGTGTCATTTGAAATAAGTTCAGTAAACAATTTTTAAATTGTGGAATTCATTCCTAAACTCTGTTATTTCAGAATCCTCCAATTTTTAAGACAGAATAAGTTTTAAAATTGAATGATTTCGAATGATATTAATTTGATTGACTGAATTCATTTAAATTATTATAGTTTGTGATAATTTTGTATGTGTTGCTCGTCCTTGGTCGTTAAAGGTTTAAGAACCTAAATTTTAACCATCTTCTTAACCATCGTTGCACGTACCTAACTCTAAAAATCTGCACACCATTCAACCCTTAGATACTAGTTTCTACTAATTCCATTATCTGCAGTCTATAGAAAATTTTATTAGTGGGTATTAAAATTTAGAATTACATACAGTGGTTCAGGAATGGAATTTGGCGGACAAATTAAGCTGCAGGTCGCAATTATTCTCATCCGATTCATTTTTTCTTTTTTTCAAATTACTCGGTATAAAATTACTAATAATCGAAAGATTTTTTTTTGTATTCACAAGATATTATATTAATAAATAAATTAGAAAAAAAATGAAAAATCAAAGTATTTATTTTTTAATGGATTGAAAACACAGAAAATGAACTTAGAATTGTTAACAATTTGTTCAGAAATACTTACCAAGTATAAGTAATTCATTTAATAAACAAAAAGATTATTCTTAAAAATATTCATAAACAAATAACCAGATTTAATTCTTCTTTCAGAGTTAATTGTTTTTAAAGATAAAGATTAAACGTGGCTTAAAGCCTTATGATATTTAATGCTAAGTATTTATAAGCAATTAATATGTATAATTTTTATAAACCAATTTCGTAGAAAAACCTCAAGATCATCATTTTCCTCGCAAAAACTTTACTACTAATAATAATATGACACATTGTATGATTAGAAAACTTCACAAGGATGATAATTTGTACTTTTAGTTGTGAGTTTTCATTATCAAAAACACAATATATTAACAATAGCCATTCATATAGTCTTGTGAGAAAAAAAAAATTTTGTACATATTTTTTAAATAAACAAGCTAAAAATGGGCAACCTTACGTTTGTTAGGAATTTTATCCAATCCTGAACCCCTGTGTGACGGTTCGTAATGATTCAGCGTAAATTTCTAACCATTCTTAATGACAGGATTGCACTTCTCGTTGAACCCTTAGAAATAATTACCCCAGACAGGGTGTCTTCTCATCTAGAAAACCTGAAATTGTCAGGGAATTTTTATATCCCTGGAAAAACCTGGAAGTGTCAGGAACTTTTTTTTAAATTGTAATATAGAATTAAGTAACAATGTTTTTCATTTTTAAAAGTAGCTTTATATTCCCTGATTTATAATAATGTAAATTAAATTTTTTTTTATCATTTTCACTAATTTCAGGAAAATATGTTTTATTCAAAATATTAATATGTTAGATATGCGCTAAATTTTAAGTATGAAGATAAAATAATTTTTTTTTAAATTAATATATTTAAGAATATCCTGTAATAATTTGTCAAAAGCTTTCTAAATTAAACATATTATTATAATTAAAACCCTAGAAACTTATAGCGCATTAAAAAATGACTTTTTTTATAAAGTTACATTCACACATGAAACAACAGTTATTCAATTTACATATGAATAGTACTATTTTTACACACTTAGATATTTACGAGAACTGAAAAAAAAATTATAATAAACTCGCAAAATTGTATACATATTCCGAGTCCATTGCTTTAAGAAATGCGAAATAGTTGAATGGCTCCGTATTACAAAAAATTAACTCCTGGAAAAATCTAGAGATACCTGGAAAATGCCTGGAATTGTTACGGAATTTTTTTCCTGGATTTGAGTTGACACCCTGTCAGATTTCTACAAATATTGAAAAGAAAACTTTTGTATGAAAAAAGGTTTTCTCATTTTACCTTTTGTTGTAAAATCAAAAATAATTAACTCAAGTCAAAGTAGTTGAGGTTTCGTAAAAATAATCATAGAAGAATTTTTTGTATTCAAAATTTAAATTATCGTGAATTTAAAAACTAAAAAGTAAAATGAACTTATCAAAACTCGTTAGTCCCACCGTCTAATATGCGATTTTCGTCTACCTGACTTGAATTTAAATTGCATTATGACACTTACAAATTAGCCTTAACATTATTGTTACCAACGTCTGGTATGCAAAAAAGCATATCTCATCATGAGAATGTTGTAAAATATAGTTGATGTGAAGTCGCCTTAAGGATTGTTCAGTGTTTTTGAGAAAATCGAAGAAACCTTTTTTTTGTAATAATAGTCTCAAAAAGGATTTAGAAAGTGAAAAGGTTATTCAAATACCCAAATTCTTAGTGCGAGTTTAATTATTATCGAGAGAGTTGCAAAGTCATCATAAAATTTTAGGATTGAATATCGATTGAAAAGCGAGAAATTACATCTACGAGGAAGTTAATAATATGTTATTGAATGAATATCCAACGCATGCAAGCCTGTTAAGTGAAGTTCCGAAAAATTCAAACTTTTATATTGACAATACATTTTTTACGATGTGATTTGCGGATTGAAATTTAGATTTACAAGTATTTTAATTTAGTCATTTTTTTCTTATTTTTCCCATTTTGGAAGTACTTAAGTGGCAACCCTATCTTTAGACTCTAGAAATTTTGAAATTGAACTTGAAAATATGAGAAAATCCTCCCAAGATGGAGAATTAATTTCTCATCACTTATATCTTACAGTGAATCTGAGTCAATAAAAAGTGTGCCACAAATTTTCTTTAGTGAACATTTCTACTAATTATTCATTGAATTTAACACTATAATCTTAAGCTAAAAATAATTAATAGTCAGAAAAAAATGTTACCAGAGCCATTTCGTGGCACACTTTTCACTAATTTGGATTTAGGATTTATGTTAAACTAGTTGTCAGGGTGTCTAGCGGATCGGGAAAAACCCGGGAATTTTATTAAGGATCAGGAACTTTTTTCTTCTTTCGCAAAATCGACTTTTTCCTACTTTATCTTCTTTTTATTGTTTAGTCGAGAATCAGAGAGAGGAAAATCTGATTGTTTCATGTACTTATCTTACATGATAATATCAAAGTTTTTCGATGTTTGCTTAAGTTCTTTAAATGTTAATTATATGAGAGATAACATTTTTTCTCGTTTGTATATTTTAAATGAATTGATAAAAACCTTGTGTGTACTTATTTCATATATTTTACAAAAATTTTCCTTTCAGCAGAAAAAATAGTTGAACGTTTCCAACATGTTTGTTTCAACTTTAAACATATTGCAATCTTTCGCAATATCTTAAACATTGACAAAATGATTTCATCCTGGCTCATTTTATAATGATAAGAATTATAATTATAAGAATTTCGATAGCTTTCAACCTATTTAAGAGGAAAAAATTTAAGTCTCATATAAATCACATTAAAAGAACTTAAGCAGACATCGATAATCAGGTGGTTTCATACTCGTGATCGACAATGTAGTTTCGATTAAGATTTATCACTGCGGTCTGTGATTGAGGATAAAATTTCTGCCTCCTTACTGCTTTTTTTTTTGGAGATAAGTTTGTTATTTATAAACAAGACATTTGGTAAAAAGAATTTTTTTCAGTAAATTTCTGATCGTATTCTGGTCCTGAGTTTTTACATGATGGCTGCTACAGTGGAAGAAAAAAATTCCCAGTCTTTTCAATTTGAAACTTTTAAAATTGAAACTTAAAAATTGTTCAGTTCAAGCGCTCGATAATTTTCACGTATAAAGTCGAAGCTCTCAACTATTTAATTGGACAATTTTAAGTTACAATCATTTTAAAAGTTTATACTTCTATAAATTGAACAGTTAAAAGATTTCTGATTAAAAAATATAAATTCACGCTATTATTTTGAATGCTCTGCATTGTAGAATTAATAAATTTCTAATGTTGAAAATTATATAATTTTAAAGCAATTTTAAGTTAGAAACAATAAAAATTTAAAGATTTTTAATTTTGTTTAAAACTGAACCCTTTTCAAATAAGTCGTTTAAAATTAATAATTATTCAAAAGCTATTTATATATCAAAATTGATCAATTGCACTTACAAATTATTAATTTAAAAAAATTAAACTATTGAAATTCTAACGTTCAAAGTTTAAATTTAACAGTTTGAAATTTTAACGATTCAAGGCTTTATATTTGAAACAATTCAGATTCAAATTGTTAGTTTTTAATATTTGATTCATAATTGCTTATTTCAAATTAATAAAAAAATATCGCTAAATAGTGAAGAAACGTCCTTTTTAATTGAAAATTTTCAAATTGAACGGGTCAAAAATGGAATATTTTAGGCTGATACAATATTTGAACAGGATTTGAAATTGAATAAAAGCGTTTAATTATGTTTATATTAATTTAAAATTATACGAAAACCGAAGATGATGTACATCGTTTCAATCGGACGTTTGCATTTGTTGTTTAACTACTAAGGCTTTCGAATTGAAACAGTTGAGTTTGAACAGATTCAGAATCGTCCTGTAAAATGAATAATTGTTCAATTTTTAATACTCGAACTATACTTCAATTTTCAAAATCGTCAATTAATTTATATATATTTACTCTAGATCATCTCAAAACCTTTTTTTACCGAAAATGTTTTATTTCAAACGTTTTTAATTGTTTCGTAATTGCTTAAGTCTTCAAAACTACATTTTTAAATTCTTTACATTGAAAATTTACGCTTGAAAATGAAGACCTAAAGTCGACAATTTTTTAACTGAAAGCTTTTAGAATTACGCATTGTAAACTGAATGATTTCATAATTGAAAAAGTTAACATTTAAAAAAATGTTGAGATTGAACTTAATTTAAATATCATTATACAGGATGTCTACAAATTTTCGCCCACTAACGTTTTGACAAAACTGTGCTAATTTTTCCTTGGATTCCGCCAAGATCTGAACGTGAAACAAATAAGTCGTAATAACTTTAAATTGTAAAATCGTTTATAAATCCATTGATTTTGATATTTTACATGCCTTTAAATATTCGTTTTGCCTTGTTTGAAATTTCAGTTTAGAAGTAATAAATGTCTCATTCTTCTGACACACATGATGTTTTGATTTTTCATTTCATGCTATTTTCTTTAAAACTTATCCTAAACCGGTCCTCTTGGTAAAATAATAACAATCTTGATAAAAAAGTATATAAATTTTGAAACCTTTTCTAGGATCTTTTAGTAATTTTTTAAGCAATAATGAGGTGTCAAGTTGAGACACATATGTCACAAGAGAAACCGGAAAAAACGTTGATTACGATCCGGGAAATTTGAAAACGAAATTTCCCTAGACACCCTGACGTTGATTTGGGACAAATTATAAAAAGGCTTCTTTAAATTCAGGGTTTCTACCTGACTGGCAAATCGGTTAATGACCGGGATTTTTCTCTCTAATGTATGAATATTCAAATTAATCTCGAATGAATGTGCAAATTAAAAGTGGTTTCACATATTTTATTACTCTAATTCTGCGTTGGGACAGGGAGTTTGTGAAAAGATCATAATTCTCACTTGGAGTATTGAATTTTCGAAAAAAATTGCAATTATCCTGATTTTGAACATGGAATTTTCCTAAAGAATTATAATTCTGAGTTAGGGCAGGGGATTTCAGTAAAAAAATTAAGTTTCGAGTTTAGGACAGAGAATTTCCGTGAAGAATTATAATTTTTCCTTTGGAACAAGGAAATTCAGTAAAGAATGATCATTTTGCGTTTGGGATAAGGATTTTCCGTGAAGAATTATGATTTTCATTTTTTGTTCACTTTAGAACAGGAAATTTTGTTGAGAATTCATGATTTTCCTTCAGGACAGGGAGTCGTAAAGAATAAATTATAATTTGACTTGGAACAGGAAGTTTTCGACATGGAACGGGAATTTTGGAAGAAAATTCTAATTCTGATTTAGAAGAAAGGAATTTAACAAAATTTCTGTTCAAAGTCAGAATTTTAAACTTCCCTCTTCCAAGTTATGGAAAAAGGGAGGCACTATATTTCTGAATTATAATAGAAATTTTGGTAAATAAATATAATTCTGACTTGGAACAGGAAATTTTGGAAATTAATTCAATTCTGTC
>JAUMHM010000085.1:26924842-26938008 GCA_032362435.1 Melikaiella ostensackeni
GGAATCTCTACGTTTGAAATATTTGAAAACCATGGGTCAGATTGGTCTTGAAAAAGAGCTAAGTGAATATTCAGAGTTAATTTTTGTATATCGCATTGGATATTGAGAATTTTTTGAAATTTTCGTTTATGTTTTTTATTATTATTAAAGACTTTATTTAATTCAGTTTCTCTTGCAAATCATTCTTTGATGATGTCATGCGGTACTTGTTCATTCAAATTATCAAGAGTCCTATTATTACAAGATTTATGTACACAGAACATGGGAAATGAAGGAAATAGATCAAGAGTGCCAAGATCAAATTTTGTGGGTTGATTTAGAACAAATCTATTCAGATTATGCCATTTTTTGAAAAAGAAAAAGGTAATAATCCAAACCAATAACACATTTCAACAACAACAACATTTCAACACATAACAAAATTGCTAACGACCTTAATTTTCTGTACTATATTCTTAAACCATTAATCCGATTGAGCTAAAACTTTCCAGAAAACCTCTTTGAACCTTAATCAACATCTTTCTTATTGGAACTTTGCCGTTGCTTGATATTCGCTCGATAAAAAAAGTGCTTGAATGTTGAAATTCATGATTTTTGCAAAGTCTCAAAAAAAAACTAACCACTTTTATGTTTATCAAAATATTTACGTTTTTCTTTCTTACATAGTTTCAGAAGACTTAAACGCGTAATTTAGTATTAATAAACTCGAAAAAATTCTGAATATTGGCTAAATTAGCGTGAGTTGAAGTCAATAAAGATTAAAATTTGTTGTATTCAAAAAATGTATTCTTTACCAATTCCTTTGAAAACTACAAAACCTACAAATTTTTGCAAGAAGTAAAAAAGATGCGCCTTGATATTCTCTACAAGTATCAGTCCTTAAAATTAAAATTCGAACGATTTTTAAAATTGACTTTCAGGGCAATACTTCTCAGGCTTTTTTTTCAAAGATCGAAATGAAATCTACTTTCATATGAAAATTTTTGGTGTACTGAAAAAGGAACACCCAAAAAGTTCACAAATCAAAACTAGAGTTCGAGACTTTCCGCATTTCCGGCTCATTAGAGATGAATGTACAATAAATGTACATGCAAAAAAGAAAAAAGAGGGAGAAAAAGGAAGGAGTCAACCAAAACCAACCTCACACTCTTTCTTTTTTTATACTACTGGGAACCAACATGTTTCGAAGTCAATTTAGATTTTCTTATCAGGGGTAATTTATAGGAAAACTACAGTTATGAATAATGAAACATATATTAATTGTGTATATGTGCATGGCAGCTTTTTTTAAACCAAATTCAAATAGATTTATAAAATTCATTGATTTTCTCATTTAAAGTTCCTTTGTTAACTCTTTTGTTGAAGTCTAAAAATATTTTCTTGTTAATATGAAATATCTTTTTGGAAAAACCATGAAACTCGCATTCTATCAATAATTCTTTCTGTAATGCATCCAACCTAAGTTTTTACTAACTGAATGAATTCATTTAGCTGAATCCACGCGTGTCCCCTTTTGATTGGGAGAGGTTCAATTTATTCTCTTTCGCGTTTCTCTTGTTTGTGGAGTTCTTTTCCAGGAAATTTTATTTGAACTTAATACAAGAAATGCTAGAAAAAAATTGTAAAATGCGATTGACGTAAGGATTGTTATTAGATCTTTGCTAGTTGGTTTCTGCTTTGATTTGTTTTTTGAAAAAAAGCCTCTGAAGGGTCTAGAAGTCTTGAAAATTGTTAGCCAAGGGGCATATTCTCCATCTAGCCGTTCCTGATCTCGGACAAAACTTCTTCGGTTATTATTTGCCTGGACAGGAGAAAATAAATTGTTACTTTCACAGATCCATCAGATGCAAACTTTGTAGGGTCGTCTGAAGCGGTCATTTCATTGTTCCTCTTTTCCATTGTAGAGCTTCGTGGGCAAATAATGCACAGGACGGTAAATGCATGCAAAGTACGTGATGTAATATGCTTTTTACACGCAAAATTTAAATTAACGAAATTATGCTTTTAATTATTTTTAGTAATTGTAATATAGTCCTCGAACTGAAAGTAATTAGATTAACACCCTGGACAGAAACCCCTGAAAGAGCAAATTTAATTAGAGTAGACCTGTAATTTAAAAGTCATTGTTTTCGTGTAAGTTCTTTCTGAATATTCACTTTCTTCGTGCATATTGAATATTAAATAACACACGATACGGTTTATGACATGTCCATCCCAAAGACAATTTATCTGTGAGGTAATTCTTTAGTTGGATAACAGTTACAGATAATTTATAGTCTGGTTAAACTGGTTCTTTAAGCTCGATATATCCATAATTTATCATCTGATAATCGAGTTAAATTACATGTCATTACACCATGATATTTTCCCATAATAAAGCATTGTTAATGTATTTCTTGACAAAAATCTTTGGTACTGTTCAAAATCTACGTCACGCTAAAAAATAATATTTTAACAGACTTCACAGCTCAAAATGCTGTATTGGTATGATATTGAATTCAGTATGAAACGCTTAAGATTTCAAGTTGAAATATATTGCATGTTCAACAAAATAGTTGAATTTTCAACCAAAAGAGAATTATTTTCTACTAAAAGAGATGAATTTTCAACCAAGAAAGATGATTTTTTCACCGATAAGTTGAATTTTCAACAAATGAAAAAATTAATTTTAGGCCAGACAGTTGTATTTACAACCAAATACTTGAAATTCAAACATAAGAGAGGAATTTTGAATAAAGTAGTTCAATGTTTAATCAAATACTTTAATTTTCAACAAAATGGTGGAATTTTCAAACAAAAAAGATTAAACTTCGACCAAAAATACTTCCATTTTTCAACAAATAGTTGAATCTTTAAGCCAAAAAGACGATTTCTTTAGAAGACTGTTGAATTTTCAACCAGGAAAGATGAATTTTCCACCCAGAACTTTTCTACCAAAAAAGATGAATTTTTAACCAAGAAGGACGAAATGTCTGTCTAAAAAGACGAATTTTCAACAAAAAACTGGAATTTTCGAAAAATATGACTTTTTGACAAAGTCGCTGAATTTTCCACCTACAAAGATCAATTTTCAACCAAACAGTTGAATTTTCAACAACAAAAAATAATTTTCAACCAAACAGTTGCATTTACAACCAAATAGTCGAACCTTCAAGCAATAGACAGGAATTTTCCATCAAATAGTTGAATTTTCAACCTAAAAAGATGAATTTTCAACCATTTGGTCGAATTGTTAAACAAAAAAGATTAAACTTCAACCAAAAACAGTTGCATTTTGAAACAGATAGTTTAA
This sequence comes from Melikaiella ostensackeni, assembly GCA_032362435.1. Taxonomy (NCBI): domain Eukaryota; kingdom Metazoa; phylum Arthropoda; class Insecta; order Hymenoptera; family Cynipidae; genus Melikaiella; species Melikaiella ostensackeni. The sequence goes on from JAUMHM010000085.1 coordinate 26,928,135, forward strand.
TTTCCAAGCCAAGAAGATGAATTTTTCAGAAGGCAGTTGAATTTCCAATTCAAAAGCATGTATTTTCTATCCAAAAAGACGTATGTTCAACAAAACAGTCTAATTTTCCACCAAAGAAAGATGAATTTTTACCAAAGTAATTAAATTTTCAATGAAATAGTTGAACTTGCAACCAAAATGATGAATCTTCAACAGAAGAATGAATTTTTAAACAAGGAAGTTCAACTTTCAACCAAGTAGTTGAATTTTCAATCAAAATGATTAATTCTTAACGAAAAATATAATGATTTTAATATTTAAACCAAACTAAGATTTTACTTTTATGTAAATAAAAAACAGTCGAATTCAACCAAAAAGACGAATTTTCAGCAATAAAGTTCAATCCTCAATCAAAACAGATTAATTTTTAAACAAGCATCCAAAAAGGTGAATTTTCTAAAAAGCATTTGAATTTTCTACCCGAAAATATGCATTTTCAACCAAAAAGTAAATTTTCAGCAAAATAGTTAAATTTTCTACCAAAGTAATAGAATTTTTAACCCAAAAAGACGAATTTTCAACGAAACGGTAAAATTTTTAAGCTGACTTGCCTAAAAAATAACGAATAATGTAATTTGCAGTTGAAAAAATTGATTTTCAGCCCAAAAAAACTAATTTTCAACAAAATATTTGAGTTTTAACCAAAGAGATGAATCTTCAACTAATAAAATGAATTTTCAGCAAAGGAGTTCAATTTTCAACCAAGTAGTTGAATTTTCAATCAAGAAGATGAATTTCTTACCAAAAAATACGAATTTACAACAAAATACACAAATTTTCTAGAAAACAGTTGAATTTTCAACCAAAATGTTAATTTTCAACCAAATAGTTGAGTTTTGAACTAAAAACGATCAATTTTCAACCAAAGTGATGGATCTTCAACTAATGAACTGAAACGAATTTTCAACAAAATAGTTGAATCTTCAATCAATAAAATGAATGTTTAACAATGCAGTTCAACTTTCAACTGAGTAGTTTTTTAAATGAAAAATTTAATAGTTGAATTTTCAACTAAAAACGATCAATTTTCAGCCAAAGATGGACTAGTTATATTTTCAGCTAAGGAAATAAATGTTCAACCAAAAAAAAAAAAATGAATTTTCAAAAAAATAGTTGAATCTTCAAGCAAATAATAGAAGAATTTTTAATGAAAAGAGACGAATTCTGAACCAAAAATATAAGATTAGACTTTTCAATTAAAAAGAATTAACTTTCAAAGAAAAATAGTTGATTTTCTTATTTAGTTCTATTAATTCGGTTCGCATTTTAGCGAAAAAAACGAAAAAAAGGTGAAATACAGGAAGTTTCTTGAAAACAGGGGGAAAAGGAGGAATTCTTTAAGAAAGGGGAAAAGACGGGAATAGAGGAAAGAGTGTGAAGTCTGTATTTAGTTGTTTTACTAGTAAAATATTATCACTAATTTTCATTTTTTTAAGCATTTCAAAAAATTTTCATTTGCATTTATATCTTCCATGTGTGATGTCACATTCTCTGTTAACCCCTCCCCCCTACGTCACAAATCGTCACAAAACCTGTTACCCCTTCCCTCTGTTAGTGTGACATAGTTTTCGTACGGCCCTTTTTGTTTTTTTGATCAATTTTAATCTCTTATTAATGTGTTAAGAATTGAAGATGGTCCTGACTCTTAGCATGAGTCTGAATTCTGATAACACGTTTCGCAGTTCAGAACGTGTTTCTCAAGCTATGAAATGTCGCAGAAATGAGAGTAGAGAGTGAGTTTTTGTTAAAAAATGTAGGCAAGTAGGGTCGTTGAGTTCAGGCGTGAGATGAGACGAAGCGAGGAAAACGAAAGGGGGAAAAAGAAGAGGTTAGGTTGCCACAACGGCCCTCTGGAGGTCTTGGTGGGGCTATACAGCGGACAAAGGACTTTAAAGCGCGAAAGAACAGGCCAGAGATCCGGCGAGGTGATTCCAAGTGCAGCACAAAACAATTTTTCAGACTCTATTTATAACACAGTCGCACCATAACATCAGTTCCTACTATAGCGATCAAATTATTCTGCAAGATTCAACAAACTTGAAATTTTCTTAGAGTTCTTGTAGTTAGCAACTGATGCACACGTGTATCATCTACTATTCTACTAAACTAAAGCCTTATAGTTCAAAAAATTATCAATTAGGTTGGACACCCGAAACTCTGAGTAGATGTCACCACTCATTTTGGCTCATTAGTGCGCACGTTTTCTAGCATTTTCTATTATTCATGGAGAACAGCTATTCGTTGAAATTTCGGACATGTGCAGTGAAGGTTATTTTTCCACACATGCGCCAAGTTTAGCCAATAGCTGATTATCCTGATCGCCATGAACAATACAAAATTATAGAAAACATGCGCTCTGAGGAGCCAAAACGAGTGGCGATATCTGCTCTGAGTTTTGGGTGTCCACCCTAATTGCTTTAAAATTAAATAGATAAAATTTGCTCCCACTGAGGAAGTAGTTTGAAAGCATTGCAATCAAAGAAGAGTATGTGGGAGGCTCTTATAAATAAACACGGAAACGCCTATAATGTTATCGTCTATGATCGTAACAATGATGAATGACACATACATTTTTATGTTTAAACATACATTACAGTTGCAAATTGTAGGGGAGTGATAATTGTGTATTATTCTTTAATAAAGCAATAATCCTCAAGAAGGATCCTTACTCGCCCACCTGCGATGAATAATTGTGAGAAGTGTTGCCCATCCATGGATAGTTGGATACAGATGGCAAAACATGAAGACAAGAAACAAGAATGAAAGAAAAAAACTGTAAAGAAAAATGAAGATAAAATAGTAACAGAAAGGGAGGAAATCAATTGTAAAGAAATATTTTATCATAACCTAAAGGATTGGCAATCTTATTTTGGGCTTCTAGCAACAAATCTAAGAGAGGTGTGATGTTTTCTGAAGAATCTTTAGAGTTTCGTCATAAAAAAAGACATAACTCGATGGCAATTCTTTCAGTAGTATTAAAAGTGTAACGACCATTTCATCTGGTCTAAAAGTAAACATTACGCAATGAGTAATGCGCGTTAGAACATTTAATGGCAACGAGTGCCTAAAACATGCGATAGTACTCTTTAAGAGTGCTTGAAACGTGAATATGTTCCTAACAAAATTGTGCTATAAATTCTTATATCCAACATTGTACATCAGATGTACCACCCATGGTGTATGCAAACTGTGTTTGAGTAGAAAACTTTCATTATCAATAGTCATAATTAAAAATTCTTAATATAATTAATGCGATAGCATGGTTAATTTTTACATGCCTCATTTTTTTAAACCCAAGAATTACCAAAAATGTACATGATAATTTGACTTTTAACTAAATCAGTGTCAAGAGAATATAAAAAATAGGCTTATCTAAACTATCATATGCTGTTTTGAAAGCGTTAACTGTAAATATTGTCAACTTAATAAACAAATTAAAAACAAAAATGCTTATCATCTTGAGAGAAGTTTACTTTACACTCTCCGATATTCTGATTATGTCATTCTAATGCTAATAATGTTTATCTAAGCCTTACATGAAACTATTTCTTTGTAAGCTTCCCACATCATTATTCATATTAGTTCTAGTATTCAAATACTAAACAAAAATTCCAAAGAGAGAAATAATCTAAAAATAAAAATTTCCGAGTATTATTAATTTGGTTTGAGAATCTTTGCGGGTTTCGGGTCGGCAACAGTTTAGCAAGCCGATTGTTCCTTTATGAGGCTAAACACCGGCTTTTATGACAAGTGGCAAGCAAAAGAACTATATGCGCTTATTTCCATAATAATTACGTCGAGTTCGTGAAAGCATAACAAAACGTAACCGAATCTACGTCAGGCATCAGCAATTTCTTTACCGGCTCGAGCGAATCCTCACCTAAGGGATTGAATACCCTTTTTTGCTGTAACTCCTTTTCCTTTCACGTTGAGTTTAGCATAGAAAAATAAGAAATTCCATTGTCGATTTATTGTCATTAAATAATTGTGACTCCATCAACCTAACCTTGTTTGCCTTTCACTGATCAAACTTTGCGATTTAAAGTTCGGCATCTACTTCGCGTAATTGCAAAATCAATATTTATTATCAGCATTAATCGTTAACGTGTTATTTTCTTTCAATTCTCCTTTTATACAGCAAACATTAATTCTCATATGAAATACAGGTTTATGTAATTACTATAAAATTCTTAAATTTGAGTAAAGTAGAAAACAGAGCCCGTTAACTTTTGGATTAATTATCATGTAAATTATGCGGAACGATGTCTGCACTAGCGAATATCGCGATGCGCGGTAGCGATTAAAGTTGTGCGGTTAACGGCTTTCCTGTGTGGCCTCCGCGACTAGAATGAGAGAGAGGTGTACAAAATCGAAAAGAGAGACCGAGAAAGGCACCATGGTGCTGAAATTCCAAGAGTACAAATGGGCAATGGTTAAAAAGTGTAAGGCTGCCAACCTTCACCTTTGCTCATCACCTTGGCGTGAAAATATCTCCACCGACGCTCACGTTAGACGCAACGCGAGACTGCACTGCTCGATGATGTAACTCAGCATGCAGGGCAAGAATCTTTCATTACACATTGATTGCTTATCGAATTCTGATATAATTTCCGCTCTCATAACATTCATCATGCGATTAGCAGAGATATCCTTATCAGAATTTACGGGTCGATTGATACGAAAAGTGGGCAATTGAACACAGAAAAAACAAAAGATAAAGTTTACATCGATTCCAGGTGAAAGATTCGCTACAACAAAAATTAACCTTGCCGGTGAAAACTTCACATGGAGCGGAGATAATTTCGTGATTTTAAACTTGCCTGGGTAATCTTTCGTCTACTTTGGCCTCAATTTTTATTCTATGCATCTATCTTCGTCAGCAGTAAATAAAATTCCAAGATGCATGGACACATCAACTTGTTCTATCCTCTCTTCGTTTAAGTCAATTTTGCATACTGTTTTCTCATCCCTTCTTTCAAACACAATATTTTATGTTTATTCAAGTTAATCTGAAGACCAATACTCTTCATTCTGGTATACAGTCTGCTCATCATTCTCTGAAAATCATCGACTGATTCTTGCCGTAATAATTTCATCATCTGCAAACGCCAGTCTACGTACTTTCACTGTCCCGAGATCAACACCTTCTTCGTCAAAGAGAGCTATTCTTAGACATTTGTCTATATGCATATTGAACATCCAGGAGGATATAACGCATCCTTGCCTAACGCCCTGCTTAATATCAAACCAATCGCCCAGTTGTCCATTTACTCTTAAACTCGCTTTTCTACCATTATATGTTGCTTTTATTGATTTTAGAAGCCAACCATTTACTCCATACTTTTTCAGTACTTCCCAAAATTAAGCTCTATCCACCTTGTCGAAAGCTTTTCCCAGATCAACAAATACACAAAAAACTTTTTTGTTTGCTCTCAAACTTTTTTCTATGATCTGTTTTAAGCTAAATATCTGATCCGCACATGATCTCGCGGGCATAAATCCGCATTGGACTTCCCAAAAAATCACTCATACAGTCTTTCAATTTGTTCGTATCCCATATCATTTGACCATCTGCATTCTTGATTCCGACTAACTTAGCGCTAGTGCTTCCTTTCCTAATCTTCTTAACCCCTTTCCAAATCAGTTTCCAATTTCCTTCAAAATCATTTTGCGTTTTCCATCTTCTTCCGTTTTGATTTTATCCTTGCTTTCTTTTACTGATATCTTTGCTTTTCTGCTTTTATCCCTATAATCATTTTTGAGTCTAGTTCTCTCATCATTCTAACACCTTTAATATTCAGCTTTTTCGAGTACGTTTGCTTTTTCTCATTAACAGCCACGCGGATTTCATCATTTCACCAAGCACCTCCAATCTTTCTTCCTACAGCCGCAGTACCGCATATTTCAGATGCACTCTTGAAGATGCTATCCCGTAGTACTATTCATGAAACTAGGTGTTTTCGATAGATTTTTTTGCGCTGAATACGAATCTGGGCTCAAAAGTTGTCCATTTGAACGGAGTGGTGTCAGTGGTTGCGCATGCACGAAGTTTGTACACTTTGCCGTATTTCTGAGTATCAGAGAACATGGAATTTAACCGTTTTCAGTTAAAAAATTTGATTCTGGTTCTAATCCAAAGACACTCCGAACACTCCGTGATGGAATATATTCACATTGCACCCTTAACAATCAACTCTTATGTCGATTAATGTACCCTTTATTTTTTCATGATGATTACAATTTTTGAAGAGTTCCCTGTGAAAAACTGGGATAGAGTTGGTCTGTAGAGGCATCACCAAACAACTTCCGGATGGATAGGATTCGGAGCCTCTCATGGCCTTTGTATCCCTTACAAGCCCTCTCAGTCTCTCATCCGCTACAACAAAGTCAATCGTACTGTGGCTTTCGCCTCTGCGCCAAATGTATATGTGGATCATTTTATGTCTGAACCAAATATTTGCAATAAACAAACCTTTTTCTAAGCATAAGCTAATCACTTTTTCCCCGTTACCGTTCGTTTCTGGGTCTCCGAAATGACCAAGTACCCTGTCGGTCCCTGAAGGTATCTTTTACATCACTACTCTCACCATCAACTGGAGCGTAGAATGCTACAAGAAATAGCCTTCCGATTCCGACTTTCATTCTAACCCATAATAATCTAGGAGAAACATATTCGTACTTTTTAACATGCTGTTTTGCTCTCTCATTCATAATCAGACCGACTCCTTGGCTACCATGTCATTCACTATCTACTCCTGACCAAAGTTCAAGTCCATTCTCTATCTTCCTTATCTTAAATCCCTTTTTCTTTGTTTCCGGTACACATAAAATATCTAGCTTCCTTACGCGCATTGTATTCCACAATTTCCTTTCCTTAAGAACATTAAAATCTCTAGCATTCCAAGCACCCAGTCTCCATTCGTTGCCTCAAACTTTTCTGAGGTCATGCCTTTCGTCAACAAGAGTGTCAATCCTATCCGAGGCTGCATTATTATTTGTATTGTTCGTTATTCAAAGTATACGCCCAACTACTAACTTGATGCGAGAAATGTTTTCTATAAGTATAAAGTCATGTCCAAACTAAGCAGCTAAATCGTCAAAAGGTGGTGTGTCTATTCATAACGTCAGTCCCATTAAACTTCGGTCATTCAGAGGAAAATATAAAAACAAAGCCAGAACCAAAGGACGAGTTATGATCGGTTTGTGTTGTACACTGAGGAGGGCACCAGCCTCCTGCAGTTTGGTCTTTAAGGTGGGAAAAGACATTACTTCATAAATGTGATAAGAGTTCTCAACCCGAGTTCCTGAGTAAAACTTAGCAAGCCAACAAACTGCAACAAATTTCTAGTTAAATTTTCAAAAATTCCCGTTAGTTTTTAAAAATTCAAACATTTCCAAACATTTCTATCAATTTTGAAAATTTCCACAAGTTGTACAGTTTTCTAAAATTCCCTAACTTTCTGTAGATTTTCAAAACTTTCAGTCAGAAAGGTAATTCGTATTTTTTGGAGAAAAAGGACAAAAGCTTGTTTGGCATATTCAGCTGTAAAAAAGGACATTTGTCGATGAAAGGACTACGTTCACCTTTCACACAAAAGTGACTAAACTTTTCGGATTTATTGAAAGAACTTAACGAGGAAACTATTACCAGGACTAAAAATAGAAACTGATCATATTTGGAATTTACGGAAGCCTTTATGCGTCATAAAATATTTGTGCAATGTATATGTAGATCACGTCACTTCGATTATGTTCGATATTTGCACGTAAATTTGCCGTGAAGGTTATTGTACCTACTAGCTGAGGTGCCTCATAACCATGATTCATGTTTAAAAAGCGGTGTCGTTTCTAATCCGGAGAGGCACTTGAATGGATGGTGAAGAAAGAGAAAGGCGGATCCCTGATTTGTTCATGAATAGGTTTACTATGACCGGTAGCGACCACTGACAAATTATCATCCCACCTTCACCAGATAAACGGATACCTACAGCTCCTCCCGTTACTTAACATGAACAAAGCTACCTGACCTTCCTCTCCTAATTAGGTGGTTAAATTTTATCTCAAAATCTCATAAAAGGCGGAGGAAGTAACTTCCCAAAATGGACGATAATATTTATTCAATCTGAAATTCTTTTGTCAACACCTTTCTTTGCAAAAACAAAAGAAAAACTCATATAAAAAATAGTTTATTTAAACTATAAATCAAAGGACCCCGCACAAAAATACTAGTCACAATTTGTCCAAGTCCTTTTAGGAAATTTCTTGCAGTTTCATAAACTAAAAAATTAATGAGTGTCCTTAAAATACACCAAAAATCATTTTTCCATGTATTTTCTACAGGTTTTTTTAAATGGAATTTATGAATGACATATTTGAAATAATTTTGTCAAACAAATCTGAATACTTGTTTTTTCGCGTGACTATGCCAGAGAAAAAATCAAGACTGCGAAAGAGTCGTTTTAATTATAGCAGAAGATGAATTATAAACACATGTAGGTTTATGTGAACCATGTGCGAAGTATGAAACCCACTAATGCACGATGAAGAACAGAAGCCATATTCTCGTCGAGATTGAGAATTTTTCTATCAGGAGCATAATAACTTGCTATAAACCTAGTTTAGGGCGATCGCCTGAATCCTCGAACTTCTTTTCAAAAAAACATAAAAAATTAAGAATATTATCACGAATTTTTGTTTGTACGCGAAGAAAATCTGGCTAGGAAAGTTTACCCAACTTTTGAATGCAATTTGGGTGTATGGACCATATATAGAATGTTTGACATTATTGTAATAATTTGTGACGTGCCAAATGTTAAAGATTACATGGCAGTTCGGTGAACTTTAATAACGCAGATTAAAGTTTCGAAATGTACAGTAAAGATTTTCAAAAGTGAAAATTAATGCACGTAGTGTAATTGTTAAAAACTAATATGCCTTACATTGACGAAAAGTACGATATAATTTCATGTTAGTAAAGTAAAGTTTGCAAATATATAAAGTGAAGCAAACTTTAAATTATGCAATGTTAATGATTCCCTTAAAATCGGTTATAAAATGACAAATTTCCGAGAATCTTTCCGACAATCGCTCTGCATCTCCCACCACCGCCCTCATCTTTCAGAATCGAATGCAAGTATTGAACACCTTGACGATATTTAACAATTTTTTAATCTGGAAGAAGGTATTGAATTTTTAACATACTTATAGTCCTCGCTGGCGATTAATATTTAATAATGGATATTAATTATAAAATTTCAAAATGAAATAAGAGTTTATTTACGTAGGAAATTACAAAGTTGATTACCATGGATCGAAGTGGACGCCCCTGTCGTTAACCTCAGTGATGCCATCTTAGTTGTTTTTTGCCATGTCAGTGGTTTTCCTGCTGAATTTCTAGTTTTTCCTTTATTCAGTGGGATGAGAAAAATTTTTTTAATGTATTTAGTAGGAAAAATTTGTTCCATGCATTTATTGGGAAATTTAAAAGGGTTATGTATATTTAGTGTGAAATTCCGGTTGTGCTAGGAAAACATTTGGTAACACTGTGGTTTCCTAGAGACCCTAGTTGGATCAGACCGTTGGTGATAGTTGCGGTAAATCACATTGAAGAATTGAAAACAACAGTTTTTTCAGAAAAATTTCAGTTTCTCATAATTGTCCTGCTCAGCTGTCTCTTTAGAAGCGTTCGGCAGGCCAGGTCGTGGTTAACACCATAAGAGCGATAAACATTGTAATAAAGAACTCTTAGGGTAGCATTGTGTCTGTGGAGATACGTCGTTTCCTCGTGAGTGGGACACCCGGATAGTATGTGCCATAGGTGCTCAGAATGTGCATG
>JAUMHM010000085.1:26979454-27006177 GCA_032362435.1 Melikaiella ostensackeni
AACTAAAACCAAAAACCTCCTCTGCCGAACCCATAACACTGCTCGTGGAACCGCCTTTCGGCTTTAAACTTCACGAGGACAACCATATTGAATCTATTGTAATCCTGTATATTGTTTTCGTTCTAATTATTGCTTTTACTCTTAATTTGAACAATTCTGTAACACATACCATATGTTTGTTAACAAAAGCAATCGTATAATGGCTGATAAAAAGAATCTGTGTGCATAATGCAATATTCTTTTCATGGAATTTTGGATGAGATAATTTAAGAGTTCTTTCGATCAAATTCCTTACAACTCCTATTTTGTTTAAATAGAACGATTAGAATTAAAGTTCAGTGTCCTTCCCGAAAAAATTGTTTTTCTGTGCCAATTCGTTTCATTATCAACAGTGAACTGTAATCTTGGATGAATACTATTAAAAACATTTAGCAGTGTATCCACATTTTGTGCATATAAAGAAAGTACAGAATCATCAGCATATCAGCATATACCAAAAAAATTTATTTGATCAAAAACTTCATTTTCAAAATCGTCCATCAGAATTTCAGCAAGAATTGGGGACAAGACTGAGCCTTTCGGAATTCCTAATTTTTGTATGTAAAAAATTCTATTGAATTTAAAATAAACAGAATTGAAAACTTATTAAATAGCATCAAGAAATTGTTTTTTTCGAAATCTCAGTATGAAGTTTGATCATATCCCATCTTTCTTCTATAGCAGGTTTAACTCTTTCATATGGAATGTTAGGAAACATAGCTATTACGTCAAAAGTAACAAAAATGTGATTTCTTGGTATTTTAATATTCTCAGATAATTTTAGAAAGGTATCACTATTTTTTATTGATCGTTCCGAAAGGATAACTGATTAGTATGAATTGTGTCAATGTCGAACTTTTCAATGCTGTTTCCCAAACATTTTTGAATCCTTAATCTCTCTAGAATTTTAAATGTACTTTTTTGAAGAATTCTTGTAGCATCATTTCGAATAACTGTGAAATTATTTTTATCATTCAAAATATGCATCATGTTTTGATTCTAAACATTTTTTAATATCGCAACCTTAATACTCCCTTCATCAGCTTTGGTAATCAGTAATTCAGGATGACATTTAAAAGGAAATTTTGCTCAAAAAAATCCCTCGTTTAATTTTTTTTCTAATAAGCTTTGTGGAATCACATTATTTTAAAAAATCGTTTGACAAACCCATAAATTTTGCTCTAAATTCTTCTACTTTGTTATCTGGTAATTTTGAAATATTAGCTTCAATGTCTTTAATTATCTAAATCAACCTACAATATAGAATCTTAAGTCACTTAAATAAAATCAGCAACAGCTGATGAATCATTTTTCAAATCAAATCTCTCGGTTTATTAATATGAGAAATTGAGAAAGATATCCACGTATGTTTTCTGGTTGCGGATGCGAAATCTATTATAATCGACAGCAGATTAAACCTAATGACCATTCTATAAAAAAACCTTGATATCATTTTTCAAACCCACACTTTTATTTCTCTTCTAATCAATTTTTTTTTCCAAACTCGCCTTTTGAATGTCGACAACTCAATAAATTGATATCATTAGTTAGAATTCCAATTCTAGCTCTTGAAGCATCATTTTTGAAGAACATAAGTGAGTTCTATGACAAAAAATTTCAAAAACTCTGCTCTATAATTTTCTCTAATCACTAACTATTATCTCTTCATCGGTCCTAATTATTCCGTTTTCTGCGTGCACAGGAGGCACCGCATTAAAAATAAAAGGAACAATTTTTATACGAACTTGCGACATTTATCTTCAGAGATGATGGAATTTCTAGAATCCACCTAATTATACTTATGTGACCTTTGAAATCTTCCTCCATCAGGAGGCGATCACCTTTCATAAATATCCGTTACACCGGTGATATATTCATTTCTGAGATTTTGTACACGGAAAAGGTGTTAATTTTGACTCTAAAAAGTATATTCTGTTAACCTCACTGTTTACTTAGGCAGTCCAAATATTTATTTTCAAAGGAAAGAGTCGAGAGAGAAATTTCATTTCTGTTATTGGTGTGAATTACATTCTGCAATTGTATTCTTTTTTTTTCTCAAAGATCGAAATGAAATCTACTTTTTTATGAAAATTTTTTGTGTACTGAAAAAGCAACACGCAAAAAGTTCACAAATCAAAATTGAACAGCAAATGTACAAAGAAACAAGAAAAAAGAGGGAGAAAAAGAAAGAGTCAACCAAAACCAAACTCACACTCTTTCTTTTTTTCGTCTTTTTCATACTACTGGAGACCAACATGTTTCGAAGCCAATTTAGACAAACGAAAATAAAAATTTAAAGCCAAAAAACGCGCGATATACAAAGAGTCAATTTTGAGAAAAACGTTGCTTGTTGAAAGCCCTGCAAGATTGTCAGAACAACTTTTTGCATTTTCTTAAAAGATCGAAAATTCAAATTTTGAGCCAAATAATGCGAGATACGAAAAAAAGTTAAGATATCATAATTGTTGCTTTTACGAAGACCTGTAAGCTTTCCTCTACACATTTTTTTGGTAGGTGGCATAATTTGTTTTTTAAGTATGAAAAATGGTATTGGAATATTTTAATTATAATTTTTGAGCCAAACAACGCGAGATAGAAAAAAATCAAAAGATTAGAATTTGTGCTTTCAAAAATTCAAATAAAATTTCCGTTAAACATTTCCGTATACGACCAATCATAAATCATCTAGATAATTTTTTAATGGTCTTTTTAACTATTTATTTGTAGATATTATACGGTGAGCGCCAAAAATCGATCGCGAAGCGCGAATATTATGATGAGAATGTCTTCCTTAAGGCCGATAGAGCCTTAAGTAAATAAATTTCGTTTTTCATTTGGAATCAAAAACGAATTTAGTAATTTGTACATGAAGAACATCTCTTTTGTTGAGAATTTAACTATTCTTTCTTTTAAATTCTTTGTTGTGGCGTTGAGAATTAATTTTTTTAACTGAAAATGTAACAATTCCATTTTTAATTAGAAATTGACATTTTTAATTGAAAATTGATCTTTACTAGTTAAAAATTCATGTATTTTGTTGAAAAATCGTCTTTTTTTGGTAGAAAGTCAATCTTCTTGGTTAAAAGGGTATCCTTTTTAGTTAAAAATGCGAGTGTTTGGTTGAAAATTAATCTATTTTGGTTGAGGATTTAACTATTTTGTTGAAAATTCAACTTTTGATAGATTTCCACAGTGTTTGATTTCAAACTAAAATCTTTTTTGGTTGAAATATTATCTTTTAGAGAGAATTTAGAGAATTCATCTTTTTTGGTTGAAAAAGCAACTATACACTTGGTTTAAAGTTGAACTACTTTATGAAACATTAATTTTTTTCTTGTTGAAGATTCACCATTTTATTTGAAAATTCAGCTTTTTGGTTGTAAATTAACTTTTTCGTTGAAAATTCGTTTTTCATTTGATTAAATATTAATTTTCTATCTGAAAAATTGACTATTTCAATTTTGGTTGAAGATTTAACCTTTATAAGTTGAAAATTCAACTACCTGGTAGAAAATTCATGTATTTTGTTGAAAAATTCGTGCTTTTGGGTAGAAAATTAATCTGGTTTGTTGAAAATTCACCTATTTAGTTGAGGATTCAACTATTTTGTCAAAGAATCGCCTTTTTCGAAGAATCTAACTGATTAAAAATTCGTTTTTTTTTTGTTGAAAAGCAATTTTTTAAACCGAAAATTTAACTGTTCCATTTTCGCTTGAAACTTATTTTTTGGTCGAAAATATAATTGTTTTGTTGAAAATTCGTCCTTTTAGATTGAAAATTTACCTTCCAAGGTAAAAAAGTCATCTTTCTTGATTGAAAATGAACTTTTCTTTGAAAATTCAACTGTTTTCTGAAAAATTCGCCTTTTTCGCTTAAAAATTCAAATATTTTGATGAAAATACAACTGTTTTTGGTAGGATTTTAATCTTTTCTGTTTGAAAATTCGACCATTTGGTTGAAAATTTATCGTTGCAGGTTGTAAATTCAACTATTTCTTTTTTAAATTTACTTCTTTTGTTAACTGTTCAACTATTTTGTGAAAGTCATTTTTTTCGTCGAAAATTCAACTGTTTTGTTAAAAATTCATGTTTTATGGTGAAAAAGTCATCTTTCTTGGTTAAAAATTCATCTCTCTCGGTTGAAAATTCAATTTTTTGATGAAAATTCAACTCTTTTGGAAAAATTTCCTCTTTTTGTATTGAAAATTTAACTGTTTATTTGTTAATGTGATTACATGAATTAATGGTCGAAAGTTAATTGTTTTTTTTTTTTTTTGAAAATTCGTCTCTTTGGATTGAAAATTCATCTCTATTGGTAGAAACTTTTTTTTGGTCACATAGGCATATTGGCAACTAAACTCACTAAAAACGTAAAACAAAATGCAGAATAAATGCAGATCATAGGCAGCACCTTATATCAGATGAGAAGATGGTTGAACTTTTCTTTGAAAGAAAGATTTTCAATTTATGTACAAATCTTTGCATAAAGGCGATAAAGAAAATTATGGTTCTTTCGACAAGGTGTAGGTTGAACATGCATCCGCAAATGATACTGGACGCCATTCAAAACGCATTTTCTAACACAGTCGTAAATTTAATTGACCAATTAAATTTTCATTTCCAATCTCGACTAGAATTTCCTTCAGCAATTGCGCAATCTTTCATCGAGGCGAATCACTTGATTAGGCAGTGAAATTGTGCATAGTTTCTGATAAAAGATTTACTCTTTTTTGGTTGTTCTGCGACATCTGGTTGTGATTTGTGAAACTTTCAATATGGCTGCCACACGTGCGATCAGCTGATCCACATTTCAACTTTATCTTTTAATAATTCCTTTCTAAAGTGCGATTAAGCTGGAATTTCTTGTTTGTTAGCTGCCTTGTGGTGATACTGACGGTTCTAAATAATGTCCAGGAAGTTGGCAACGCCAACTTCAAATTTCGAAAAAACGAAAATTGTGCTGAATTCATATTTTCGAAAAAAATGCAATCTTTTTGGACTTGGAACAAATTTTTGACACAAAATTTTCAAAAATACGAATTTCCCAAATCTGAAACTTGTGCTGAGTTGTGCTAGGCTACCACAACTCATTACAACTTTTAGATTTTAGCAATTATTTTGACAATTTTTGGTCAAAAACGCGTTTAAAGTTCAAAAATATTGAATTTTTTCAAAAATATCATTTTGAGTAAAAATTGTAATTTGAAATAATTATTGTGCTAGTCTAGCACAATTCAGCACAAGTTTCAGATTTTATAAATTCGTATTTTTGAAAATTTTGGGTCAAAAATTTTTTCCAAGTTCAAAAATAATGCCCTTTTTTGGAAAATATTAATTTGAGGGCAATTCGTCAAGAGACAATTATTGTGCAAGCCTATCACAACCCAGCACAAGTTTCAGATTGTAGAAATTCGTATTTTTGAAAATTTTGGGTCAAAAATTTATTCCAAGTTCACAAATAATGCAATTTTTATGGAAAATATTAATTTGAGTGCAGTTTGTCATAAGAGATAATTATTGTGCCAGCCTAGCACAAGTTTGAGATTTTAGAAATTCGTATTTTTCAAAATTTTGGGTAAAAAATTTGCTCTAAGTCCAAAAAGATTGCATTTTTTTCGAAATTATGAATTTGAGTAAAAATTGTCATTAGAGATAATTATTGTGCTAGCCTAGCACAATTCAGCACAAGTTTCAGATTTTATAAATTCGTAATTTTGAAAATTTTGGATCAAAAAAACGTTCCCAGTTCAAAAATATTGCATTTTTTTGGAAAAAATTAATTTAAGTAAAAATTGTCATTTGAGATAATTATTGTGCTACCCTAGCACAACTCAGCACAAATTTCCGTTTTTCGAAATTCTGAAATTGATCATTTTTTTTAGTTTTTTTTTTGTTAAAAAGACAAAATGGCGCGGCTGACATAAATGTTTTTTTTTTATTTTTGGGCTCAAATTTTTATTTTTTCAAAAAAAATGTTACGGAAAAATAGAGCACAAATCTAGCAAAATTCAGCACAATTTTGATAGTGAATTTATTTGTTTTACCAGGAATTTTACAAATTTTTAGGAGAAAAATCTATCTAATCAGTTGAAATATCACAAATTTCATATCACATGTTATAACTCAGTTTAAAATAAGTTCGATTTCAAATTTTTCAAAATGTTTAGTTCATTTGTCAACTCTTTGAATTGTTGAAATCATTTACAATGCGTAATTTCAAAGTCTTTTACTTTACAAATTTTCTATTGTAGGTCTTCATTTTTAAGCATACATTTTTAATTTAAAGAATTTTAAAATGCAGTTTTGAGGACTTAAATAATTAAAAATCAAAAGCGTTTGAAATTTAAAATTTGGGATAAAAAACGTTCATCTGTAAATATAAATTAATTAATATTTTACAAGACGATTCTGAATCTGGTCAAAATTAAACAATTTACAGATTTTGACGATGAAAATTGAACTGTTTCAATTTGAAAGCCTTAGTAGTTGAACAAATGTAAATGTCCGTCGGAAACTTTATAAGCTACATATTTTCAATTTTCAAATAAATTCAAATTAACAGATTCATAATTAAAAGCTTTTATTCAATTTCAAATCCAGTAAAATATTCTTTCAGTCAAAATTATTCCATATTAAACCCATTCAATTTGAACTTTTTTAATTTAAAAAAAAATAGAAGAATTTTCGAAACATTTAGTAAAATTTGACTGTACATTTAAAATGAGCCATTATAAATCAAATATTAAAAAACAAACAACTTGAATCTGAATTGTTTGAAATAGAAAGCCTTGAATCATTAAAATTTCAGAGTACTATATTTAGACTTTGAACGTTACAATTTTAAATGTTCCATTTCAAGAATTTTTAATTTGTAAGAAAAGTGTAGGAATTTATCTTTATAAATAAGAATTGAACAATTATTAATTTGAAACGACTTGAAATTAAAATAATTTAACTTCTGATTTAAAAAATGTCAAGTTTAAAAAGAAATTGTTCAATTTTTAATGTTTCAATTTACAAAAGCTTGAAAATTTGTACTTTAACGACATTTAATTTTAAATTGTTCGATTGAAATATTTTTCAATCTTTTGAAACCTTTCTAAAATCTTTTGGAATTTTTGGACACCTTTCTGAAAACTTTAAAATCTTTGAGAAATATTTAAAACCTTCGTTAACTCTTTTGAAATCTTTGAAATCTTTTTGAAAGGTTCAAAATCTTTGCAAAATGTAGTACACCATCATATTTGGAAATCTTCAGAAGTCTTTGAAATCTCTATGAATTTTCTGAGAAATCTTTCGAAATCTTTGAAATTTTTTTAATTTTTGTTAATTTTTGAAATCTACTGAAATATTTCTGAAATCTTTGAAATCTTTGTGAAATGTTTACAATCTTTATATAACATCATTGATATATTTGTGAAATATTGAAAAACTTTGTTAAATCTTTGTGAAATATTTGAAATATTTTGAAATATTTTGAAATCTTTTTGAAATTTTTCAAATCTTTATGAAATCATTGAAATCTTTGTGAAATATTTAAAAACTTTGTCCACTGTTTTGAAATATTTAAAATCTTTTGAAATATTTTGCAATCTTTGAGATATTTTGGAATCATTGAAATCTTTGTGAAATATTTAAATACTTTGCCAACTTTTTTCAAATCTATTGAGATATTTAGAAACTTCGTTAACTCTTTGGAAATCTTTAAGATCTTCTGAAATATTTTAGAATTTTTGAAATCTTTTTGAATAATTGAAATCTTTGTGATATTTTCAAAATCATTATACAAAATCATTGGAACCTTTTAAAAGATTTCGAAAACTTTGAAATCTTTCGGAATATTTGAAATTTTCTGAAATATTTTGAAATCTTTGTGAAATTTTTCAAGTCTTTAAGAAATCATTGAAATTCTTGTGAAATATTTAAAGCTTTGTCAATTGTTTTTAAATCTTTAAAATCTTCTAAAATAATTTGGAATCTTTGAAACCTTTTGGAATCATTGAAATCTTTGTTTTGGAATCTTGGAATCTTTGGAAATTGGAAATCTTTTTTGGAATCTTTGAAATCTCTTGGAATCATTGAGATCTTTGTGAAATATTTGAAATCTTGTGAAATATTTTGAAATCTTTGAAATCTTTGTAAAATTGTTTAAATCTTTCTTAACCATTGAAATCTTTGTGAAATATTAAAAAAACATTTGAAATATTTTTTTTCGTTAGTTGTGATTTTCAGATATTTAAAATCTTTTGAAATATTTTGGAATTTATAATATATAGATTCAAAATTTTGAAAATATTTGAAATTGATAAAAATTCTGAAAATTTCCAACAGATTTCAAAAGATTAAAAATTTTTTTTTAAATTTTACAGTCATTTAGATGATTGATATTTTTTTATATACATAAAAAAAGAAAAGGAAAGAACAAATTGTTTTTACTTGCCAATAATTAATTATTGACTGAAGCTACAAAAGTACATTTTAAATGGGAACTAAAAATTCTGTGAAATTATAATAATAATTTCAACATTTTATACTGAAATACGAAAATTTTTGTTTTGAAATTCGACACTGGAGGATTTTTTCATTTTCGCGGATGAATAACTCGCAGGGAGAAAAATGAAAAAATTTAGGATTTTTAATGTAAACATTGAATTTTTAAATATTTAGCCACCTTCAACTTAGTCCTTACCTCGTTTAACCAAACCTCAAAATAGCAATCCTTTGAACTATTTTGAAAATTGATATTTCGATAGAAAAACGTTCAGGATCTAAGCGAAATTTTCAAGGGGATGAAATGAAGACATGATTCAAATATACTGTAAATCCTGGATTTTTTCATTTTCACCGTATCAGTTATTCGTCCGCGAAAATAAACAAAACATCCAAAGTGTAGAATTTTGAAACAAAAATTTTCATATTTCAACATCAAAAGTTAAAAAAAGGGCTACAACTACACTCATCTCTCGTTCCTGTGCCGGCCTCCGGGTATGATCGGCACAGTAACGGGCTCTATTTGAATCTAATTTCAACCGGACTTAAAGCGAAAAGTGAGCACTTTTACGTCAACACTCAGGACCGCATATATAGTATTTGAACCCGGCATCACGTACAAAAGTATATGCCCAGAGATTCGCGATGTGAACAACTTCTGATACGGCGCTGACTGTCCGAGAGAAGACCTTCAGTATAGGGCGTCAAGGGAATCTCAGGGGGAGACACAGAGGTAGTCAAGCGCGTATAAGCGTAAAGCCAGCACAAGAACGGGCGGCACAGTAACGCGAGATGACTGTACTTGGATTTTTTTTGAGATAAAATCTAAAATAAGATTGAGAAATGTGACTAAGGTGACCCTTTCCTTAAAAAAAAGTGACTAAAAGTGACTTGAGTGACTGTGTGGCAGCCCGGCTAATCGAGCAATAACATACAAACGTGTAAAACTTCGCTGCATTAAATCGTACATATAATTCTAGACTATTTTTTCCCCTTTCCAGCTCTGATTCGCGGCTAGAGCACAGATGGCTGTGAGATTGGTGTCGCTCCTTATGGTGACTCAGCAGTCAGAGTGTTGAAGTATCCGATTCTCAATATCAATATTGACAATCAATATTCGAACCCGGGAATTAAATTTTTTCGCCCCAAAATAATATAATTTATATAATATATTAAATGCTCATTACAAATGGTGTCATATTACGTTGTCAAGATCTATTACCATCTCCGTGACTCTGGGCTCCCTTTGATGTTTGCAGACATCAAGCGCTAGAGGCGTCATATTTCATATAATGTTAAACAATTCCTGGTAAACAAAGTTCCATTCTGATGACGTCAGACGAGTGTCGCATACTTATGCAATGTATAAACAATGAATTTGTTGATAAAATTAAAGACTGATAAACGTTAGACTTACGTTTTTGTTCAATTCTTGGAAAAATAGATGTCAGCTTCCCGTCGGTAAATATCAAAGTCAGTACCGCCAATCAAAAGAAAATCGCTAAGGAATTTAATATTAAAAGCATCCAAAAAATTATATCGGACGGGTGACGTATAGTTGGGGAATGTCTAAACAATCCATTTGTTTATAAAAATAAATCCTGCCAATCGTATACCTAACATTTCTTCATTGAATTCAGCATACATATTTAATTTCATCTCTGACGCATGATGTCGGTGCGAATCAAAGGGAGCCCAGAATCACGGAGATGGTAATAGATCTTGACAACGTGATATGACACCATTTGCGATAAGCATTTAATATACATATAAATTATATTATTTTGGGGCTAAAAAATTTCATTCCCGGGTTCGAATATTGATTTTCAATATTAATATTGAGAATCGGATACTTCAACACTCTGACTGCTGAGTCACCACAAGGAGCGACACCAATCTCACAGCCACCTGTGCTCTAGCCGCGAATCAGAACTGGAAAGGGAAAAAGGGGTTTTAGAAACCCCCTTACTTATCTACTGTACATGTTGAAGAAAAAAAGGCTGGATTTATAAGATTGGTGCACGATCCTCGGCACTGAAATTAATGGCACTTGGCACAAGATCGGTTTTGGAGCGTAGCCGACGCCAAGATGCAATTATTTGATACGCCGAGTCCGTTGGCCTTTCTGCGGTATGAACTGAAACTGTCAAAGATCCTTTATAATTAAAACAGCATGAAATTTGCGATCGGCTACAACAAGACCATTCATGAAAGAACGTCATTTTTATTTATTTTTCAATTTCAATCCCTACGAACTACACTCGTTTATATGTTCCAATCTGCAGATACATTTATATTCGCTCGAATTACGCGACCCACTCTGCACTCGTTTATTTCAAACCGCTTACTATTTATGCGAATTTGCTTCGTTACTTTCTTTTTTTTGAAATATTTTTTTAGCGGTGATGTTTATCTTCATTTAAACAGAAATGCAGGGCTGCCACACAATCACTTTTTTTTGGCAAATCACATATTAGTCACTTTTTGAAGACTAAGTCACTATTATAATCACTTTTCTTAATGAAAAGATTACTTTAGTCACTTTTCTTTTTGAATAAATTAAAACAGAGAACCTAAGGGTTAAAGACAATTAAATTCAGGTCCATACCTATTTTTGAATTTTCTCAGGGTGTCTAGCGTTTCTCAACAAAAAAATTCCAGGTTTCCCAGGACTAAAAAAATACATTTTTCTAGGTACCTTTTTTTATTATTATAATAAACTTCATTGGAAAAGATACGTAAAATTCAATTTATAAAATTATTCATAAATTATGCGTAAATTGAATGTCGTTTTCAGTGCATAAACGGTGAGATATTTGGGCGATCTTTCTGGTTTTCAATTTCATATGACATTTTTTTAACTATTGATTAGTATTTTCTCCATTTGCGATTTTGCAATGCGACAGAAAAAAATACAATGTCCAAAACTTGAGATTTGGGTGATGCTAGAAGTTACTTTCCTGTATTGGACTATAAATCTCTATGGCTCTGCAAATGATTTTTTTTTATTTCTAACAAGAAGATGATCAGAGCTGGGATTTTTTTTAAATCTCATAAATTTCTCACTACAAGTCCATTGGATGACAATTAATTTGCCAAAACATTATTTGCCAACGGCGAAGCGTATTCGAAAAAATCGACTTTTTTCAAAAAAATTTTTATGTATTGAAATGTTTCTTTATTAAATTCTCATGTAAAACTATGTAAATATAACATTTTTAATACAAAATTTGCTTTTTTCTTGAATTTCAAACTGAAATTGAAGAAAATTGAATTTTCAACAGCAAAAATCCGAAAATTCCCTTGATATCTTCAAAACCGCTTCAAATTTCATGTTAATCTATTGAAATTTTTGAAATCTGTTAACATCCGTAGATACCCCTTGAAATATTTCTACTCCTTTTGAATTTACATATTTGAAATCTTCGAAACAGAAATCTGTAGAAATAATTTAAAATCCGTTGAAAATAAAATAAATTAAATCTATTGCTGAAAGTTCTCTAGAAATCCCTTGAAACTTTTAAAATCTACTAAAAAGTTTTCTTTTGTATAAAGGGATGCAGGCAGACAAAATTAATCACAATATTTTTATATAGTTTTTAAAATGCTTACATTATAGACAACTCAAAATTACAAAATTAGAAAATGTTGTAAATCGATAAATATAAAATTAAAATTTTCATAATTAGACAAATTTTCAAATTTAAACCTTTATAATTAACCCATTTTTAAGTTATCAATTGTAAATCTAAGTTCATCAAATATGAATAATTTTATATTAAAGATTTTAAAAACGTAACTACTTAAAATTTAACAATATTTGACTGTAGAAAAAAAGGTAAACGACCGTCAAACTGAAACATTTTAATTTTATAATTTTAAATTGTAATCGTAATTTTAAGTACATAGTTTCCAATTATTATCCAATCAAAATAAGAAATTTAGAGCTTTTTCAAAAATTGTTTGTAAAAAACTGAAAATATTGAAACCTTATAAGATTTTTGAAAACTAGACATATTATGAAGATTATGAAGAAAAATGAATTTTTGCGATTTTTGCAAACCTGGGAGAATCGCAAATTTTTTAATCTTCATTTAATTCAGTGTCTGGCCATTGTAATTTCCAGAATGTTGTATTATTTTAAGTAAATTTTGAGTGCGTTAAAATTTCTATATGCTCAAAAATTTTTCAGAATAGATTACAAAGCTTTCAAAAATTACTTTAATTGAGAATTCCTCTTTATGATTAAAGATTTTATTATTTGATTGAAAATTTAATTATTTTGATAAAAATTTAACAAATTTGTTGAAAAGTCATCCTTTTTGGCTAAAAATCCGTCATTTTAGGTTGCAAATTGGACTATTTTGGTAGAAAATTCATATTATCGGGTTGAAAATTCAAGTGTTTTGTAGGAAATTGAAAATTAATCTGTTTTGGTTCGGCATTCAACTATGTATTATGTTGAAAATTCGTTTTTTTTTGTGTTTAGTTCAACTGATATGGGTTTAGAGATAAAATCTTTTTTTGTTGAAATATCATCTAACTTTTTTTGTTGAAAGTTCACATTTTCGAGTTGAAAATTCAATACTTTTTTTTGAAATTTCGTCTTTTTGATTTGAAAGTTCCTGACGCGTGATGGTAAAGCAGAGAACAAGTTTAAAAACATATTTTTTCTTAAAATTCCTCTAAATTCACTCTAGTTTTAATGAAATCAGAGGAATATTTTTATTTTTTTGCAATTAATTTGGAATTCACCCTGAATTCTTATTAATTTATCTCGAATTATTTTAAATTCTTTTGAATACTTTGGAGTTCTCTTGAACTTTTTCAAGTCACCCTGGAGTCTTTTAAACTCACCTATAATTCTTAAACATTTCATAAAGTTCTTTTGAATACCCTTGAATTCTTCTAAATTCACTCGTATTTTACTGAAATGAATGGAATATTTTGTATTATTTTTAATTTTTTGCAATTCATTTGAATGAATTTGAAATTCACCTGGAATTCTTATTAATTATCCTGAATTCTTTTAAACTCTTTTGAATTCTCTGAAATTCTCCTGAGTTTTTTTAATTTACTCTGAATTCTTCCAAATTCACTCAATTCTACTCAATTTAATGGATTTTTATTTTTTTCCAAGTTTTTTTTTTTAATTCACCCTGAAGTCCTTTAAACTCGCCTTGAATTCTTAGTAATTTCATCAAATTCTTTTGAATTTCCTTCAACTCTCCTAAATTTGCTTGAAATTTAATAAATTCAATGAATTTTTAAAATACTTCAAAATTATTTTACGTTCACATGAATTATTTTTAAATTCACTTAGAATTTTTATGAATTTCATCGAATTCTTCTCATTTTCCTTAAATTCCTCTAAATTCACTCAATTCTACTCAATTTAATGGATTTTTAATTTTTTTTTCAATTTTTTTTTTTTTGTTCACCTTGATGTCCTTTAAACTCGCCTTGAATCCTCAGTCATTTTATCAAATTCTTTTGAATTTCTTTCAGCTCTTCTAAATTCACTCAAAATTTAATGAATTCAATGAATTTTTTAAATAGTTTCAAATTGTTTTAAGTTCACTTGAATTACTTTAAAATTCACTTAAAATTTTTATGAATTTCATCGACCTCTTCTTATTTTCCTTAAACTCCTCTAAATTCACTCAATTCTACTCAATTTAATGAAATTAAAAAAAAATTTTTTCAATTTTTTTTTTTAATTCACTCTGAAGTTCTCTAAACTCGCCTTGAATTCTTAGTCATTTCATCAAATTCTTTTGAATTTCCTTCAACTCTCCTAAATTCACTCAGAATTTAATGAATTCGATGAATTTTTGAAATAGTTTCAAACTGTTTTAAGTTCACATGAATTATTTTAAAATTCACTTAGAATTTTTATGAATTTCATTGAATTCTTCTCATTTCCCTTAAATTCCTTTAAATTCACTCTGAATTCTTTTAAATTAATCTTGAATTCGTATGAATTTCATAAAATTCTCTGGAATTCTCTTGAATTCTTCCAAAGCCGCTCTAATTTTACTCAAGTCAATGGGATATTTTGCATTTTGTTCAATTCATTTGGAATTCAACCAGAATTCTTACTATTTTATCCGGAATTCTTTTTAATTATTTCGAATTCCCTTTAATTTTGCAAATTCTCCCCAAATTTAATGAATTCAATGAATTTTTAAAATATTTTTGAATTGCTTTAAGTTAGCTTGGTTTTTTCAATTCATCTTGAATTTTTATCAATTTTAACGAATTCTTCTCATTTCTCTTAAAATCCTCTAAATTCACTGGAATTTTATTTACAGGGTTGCGCAGGTCAGGAGTCACTAAAAATGTTTAAGATAAATCAGAAAGAAACATTTTTTTGAATTAACATTATTAACATTCTGGATGTAAGATTATTGTTATCCGTGAAAGAAAAGTTTATAATTGTCAGGAATGTGCTTGGGGGATCGGTTAAAGACTAAAAAGTAAGATTCATGAGGTTTTTCCAAGAAAAATTGATATTAGTGAGAAAATAGAAAAATGGACCAAAGAACATTTGACATTGATTTCTTCATTTTTATTTTCAGGTAATAATTGAATTTAATTAATATAGGATTCATTATTTATAACTGTAGTCTTCTATAAATTATCCCTGATGAGGAAGTGTAAATTGGCTTCGAAACATGTTGGGTCCCCAGTAGTATAAAGAAGACGGAAAAAAAAGTGAGAGGTTGGTTTGGTTGGCTCTTTCTTTTTCTCCCTTTTTTTTATTTTTATGTACATTTATGGTACAATTTTCTCTCATGAGCCGTAAAAGTGGGTAGTTTCAAAGTCTATTTTTGATTTGTGAACCTTTTGGGTGTTCTTTTTTAATACACAAAAATTTTTCATACGAAAGTAGATTTCATTTCGATCTTTATGGAATTACGGCCATGTAATAGTTATCCGATTTCTAATTTACTTTATTTATTATATAATTATATTTAAATTATTATTTTTTATTTTCTTTTTTTTGATACATTATTTTAAATTATAATATAATATAATTTATTTTTCCTACTCTATCAACATTTTTTTCGCAGCAACTCACGTCCACACGTATTCAGATATCGAGTGAAAAATTTGAGAAATTTTATAAAAGGCACTGAGGAACGTTGCATGGTCCAAAATATCTAAGAATTGAAAAAAATTCCAAAAATTTTGCAAAATAAAATTTTTTTGTAGTTTCAGAAACTTAGGATCATATAAACGTTTCTTAGTGCCTTTTAAATAATTACCTAAATTTTCAACTCGAGGTATATAAAATTATTTAAGGGGCACTAAGGAACGTTTATATGGTTCTAGTTTTTCTAAAATTAGAAATTTTAATTTTAGAAAATTTTGTTTGGATTTATTTTGTTGTAAATGCAACTATTTTTTCAAAAAGTCATTTCTTTGGTCAAAAATTCAACTACTTGGTTCAAAGTTAAACTAGTTTGTTACAAATTCATTTTTTGGTTAAGGATTCATCTCTTCGGTTGAAAATTCATGTGTTGAAAATTTGTTTTATTTTTGGTTGATAATTAATTTTTTTGATCGAAAATTTAACTATTCCACTTTTAGTAAAAAAATGATCTTTTTTAGTTGAAACTTTTTCTCTTTGCTCAAGAACTGAACTATTTGGTTGAAAATTCGTTTTTTTTCTGTATGAGAATTAATTTTTTTAACTAAAAATGTAACTATCCCATTTTTGGTTGAAAAATTAATCTTTTCTAGTTGAAATATCATCTCTTACATGTTTCATTCAAAATCCATCTTTCAATGTCGAAAAATCAATTGCTTAGTTTAAAGTTGAATTACTTTGCAAAAAATTAATTTTTTTGTTTTGTTTAAAGAATCGTCATTTTAGTTTAAAGTTCAACTACTTAGTTGTAGAATATTCGTCTTTTTGGCTTGAAAATTCAATCATTTAGCAGAAAATCAAACTATTTAATCAAAAATTCAAATATTTGGTTCAAAATTAAACCAATTATTTGGAAATTCAACTGCTTTGCAGATAATTTGTCTTTTTGGTTTCAAAATTCATCAATTTTGTTGAAAATTATTGTATTTTGTTGAAAAATCGTATTTTTTTGTAAATTATTAATCTTCTTGGTAGAAATTTCATTCTCTTTTGTTGAAAATTCAACTATATGGTTAAAATTCATCTTTCTTGGTTGAAAATTCAACTATTTGGTTGAAAGTTGAACTACTCTGTTAAAAATTCATTTTTTTAAGATTCACATTTTTGGTCGAAAATTTAACTATTCCACTTTTGGTTCGAAACTTATCATTTATAAGTTGAAAATTCAACTGTTTGGTACAAAATTTATATGTTTTATTAAAAAATCGTGTTTTTGATTAAATTCAACTGTTTGGTTAAAAATTAACTTTCTTGTTGAAAATTCATCTTTTCTGGTTTAAAAGTTAACTGTTTTGTATAAAACATTCGACTTTTTAGCTTAAAAACTGAACTCTTTTGTTTCGTTTTTTTTCGTTGAATTCAACTGGTTGAAATTTCGTTCTTTCTTTGTTGAAAAGTAATTGTTAAAACAGAAAATGTAATTATTCCATTTTTGGTTGAAAACTTATGTTTTTTATTTGGAAATTCGAATATTCGGCTGAAAATTCATCTTTGTGGGTTGAAAGTTCAGCCATTTGGTTCAAAATTCAAATATTTTGTTGAAAGTTTAATTATTTTGTTGAAAATTTAACTTTTTTTGAAAATTCGACTATTTGATTAAAGATGCATTTTTGTAGGTTGAAAAAAGTTATATGATTAAAAAATTAATTCTTTTGTTTCGTTTTTTTGTCGAATTCAACTGGTTGAAAATTCGTTTTTTTTTTTGAAAAATAATTGTTAAAACTGAAAATGTAATTATTCTATTTTTGGCTGACAACTTATGTTTTTCATTTGGAAATTCGAATATTCGGTTGAAAATTCATCTTTGTGGGTTAAAAGTTCAGCTATTCGGTTCAAAATTCAAATATTTTGTTGAAAGTTCAATTATTTTCTTAAAATTTGAACTTTTTTGAAAATTCGACCAATTGGTTGAAGATGCATTTTTGTAGGTTGAAAAAAGTTATATGCTTAAAAACGTAACTTTTTTGTTTCGTTTTTTTTTTCGTTGAATTCAACTGGTTGAATATTCGTTGTTTTTTTGTTGAAAAGTAATTTTAAAACTGAAAATGTAATTATTCCATTTTTGTTGAAAACTTATGTTTTTTATTTGGAAATTCAAATATTCGGTTGAAAATTCATCTTTGTGGGTTAAAAGTTCAGCTATTTGGTTCAAAATTCAACTATTTTGTTGCAAGTTTAATTATTTTGTTGAAAATTCAACTTTTTTTGAAAATTCGACCATTTGGTTAAAGATGCATTTTTGTAGGTTGAAAAAAGTTATATGATTAACAACTTGACTCTCTTTTTTCTTTTTTTTTTCGCTGAATTCAACTGGTTATACGAATTGAGATATGGAGTTGAATTTTTCGAAAATTAGTTAAAAGGCACCAAGGAACGTTTGTATATGGTTCTAAATTTCTGAAACTTCAAAAAAATTTAATTTTGGAAATTTTCGATTGGATTTGGAGAAAGTTAGGACCATACAAACGTGCCTTAGTGCCTTTTATATAATTTCTCAGATTTTCAACTTGATATCTCAATTCATATGGACGTGAGTTGTTGAAATGAAGATGTCGGTAAGGTAGGAATCGGGTAGGTATAGCATGGCAAAGAAACTTTAAGTCGGTATTGAAGAACCTTCTGCCACCTGATGGCACATAAAGGAGATTTGAAGTCACTTTCGTTTAAGAACGTCTCGAGAGTAAAGTAGATAACGCAAGGCAAAAGAGCAATTTACACGAGGGAAACATACGTTACACAAAATTGTATCAGATTATGAGACAGCTGCAAGCTGGATACTCATTTGAAAGTGTGAGTCACGCGCTAGAAGACACGTGTTTTTCATCCCCTCATTCTTAGTGGCTCCCTCATTCGATTTTCTCTCTATTGATTTCTAGAGCAATTTTCCCCTCTCGAATTTCATTTTCAACAGCTGGGTTTGTTAAGACCTCAGAAGACTTGAGTCAAGTTTTTATGTAGATTCTATGTTTTAAAATTCAATAATAATTTCTTTTAAAAAAAACAACTGGAACCAATGAAAATGTAAGAAAAAAATTAATTCCGAGTACATAAATTATTCAATGAAGTTAAAAAATTCAGAATTATAAAATACCTGAATTAAAGAATTGCCGACATTTAAAGTTAACGAATTATAAAATTACAAGTAACATACAACGAACGAATTATTACTTTCACGAAATTTCAAATTCCGAACAGAAAATATTACGAATCAGAGACAAATTTTAAGTGATATGCAATTCTAAAATGTCCATCTTCGACGAGTTAAAAATATTTATTTATTAAATTTTTAATGCTTACAATTAGTAATTGTTTAATTTTTAAACTTTGAAATTGTTCAATTTTGCAAACATTAGCTAAAAATTGTCAATTTGTTAACGCGATTATGCCTAAAATACAATTTTAGAAGCTTCCTATATTTAACTGATATGCAATTCAAAAATGTCCATCTTCAACGATTTTAAAAATATTTGTTTATTTAATTTTGAATGCTTACAATTAGTAATTTTTTAATTTTTAAACTTTTAAATTGTTCAATTTTGCAAGCATTAGCTAAAAATTGTCCGTTTTCTAATGCGATTATGTATAAAATTGGTCAATCTGAGACGCTTCCAATTTTTAAGTGATATGCAATTCAAAAATGTCCACCTTCAAGGGTTTCAAAAAAATTTATTTATTAAATTTTGAATGCTTAAAACGATAATTAATCATTTTTAAACTTTGAAGTTATTCAATTTTGCAAGCATTAGTTAAAAATTGTCAATTTTTTAATGCGATTATGTATAAAATTAGTCAATCTTAGACGCTTCCAATTTTTAAGTGATATCAAATTCAAAAATGTCAATCTTCAGCAGTTTTAAAAATATTTGTTGTTTTAATTTTGAATGCTTACAATTAGTAATTGTTTAATTTTTAAACATTCAAGTTGTTCAATTTCGCAAGCATTAGTTGCAAATTTTCCATTTTTTAACGCGATTATGTATAGAATTGGTCAATCTTTGACCCTTCCAATTTTTAAGAGATATGCAATTCAATAATTTCAATCTTCAGCGATTTTGAAAATATTTGTTTCTTTTAAATTTTGAATGCTTACAATTAGTAATTTTTAAATTTTTTAACTTTCAGGTTGTTCAATTTTGTAAGAATTAGTTGAAAATTGTCCATTTTTAACGCGATTATGTTTAGAATTGGTCAATCTTGGAAGCTTCCAATTTTTAAGTAATATGCAACTCAAAAATGTCCATCTTTAACGGTTTAAATACATTTGTTTATGCAATCTTGAATGCTTACAATTAGTAATTGTTTAGTTTTTAAACTTTCAAGTTGTTCAATTTTGCAAGCATTAGTTAAAAATTGTCCATTTTTTAATGCGATTATGTAAACAACTGGTCAATCTTGAACGCTTCCAATTTTTAAGTGATTTGGAATTCAAAAATGACCATCTTCAGCGATTTTAAAAATATTTGTTTATTAAATTTTGAATGCTTACAATTAGTAATTGTTTAATTCATAAACTTTGAAGTTGTTCAATTTTGTAAGCATTAGCTAAAAATTGTCAATTTATTAATGCGATTATGAATAAAATTGGTCAATCTTGAACGGTTCCAATTTTTACGCGTAATGTCGTAGGTATTTAGGAGAATTTAGGGATTAGCTAAAACCTAGGAAATCATCTTAATTCCGGGATTAAGAAAAATCTTTCATTTGAATATTACCTGTTCTCTAAATCCCTGGTTTATTCGGAGAATTATAACACTTTCAGGTCATTTCTAAAATACACATAATCATTATAATTTAAAACATTTGTTACGAAGTGATTTGCAAACATTAGGCAATGAATGAAATTTGTTGAATAAACAATTTTTTTTTAAATTAGGCGATGGCTACGAGTACCGAAATTACGGTATGAAAAAAAATATTATATATATATATATTTTTTATAAAAAATAAAGAATTCCATTTTCCAGAAAAACTATGCGAGATAAAACAAAATTGTCGAAATGAAAAATTTTTCACCTTAAAAAGATCTACACATTTACTTCAGACCGTTTTTTGATAAGACGTATAGTTTTCGTTTTAATCATGATAATGATTTTTTAAAGAAAATCCCTTTTCGGAACAAACTATGCGAAATACGAAAAAAAAGTTCAAAAGACAAATTTTTTATTTTAAGAAGACCTACGAAATCGTTCTGAACCTTTTTCTTATATAACTCACGGTTTATTTTTTAAAGATCGAAAATGCTATTGAAAAATCAAAAATTCAAATTATCAGCCAAGAAACCTGAGATATAAAAAAAGTTTAATGAAAAAATTGTTCCTTTTAAGAAAAAGTACAAACTCCGAGAAAAATATCTTTGACAATTTTTTTGATATAACTTATCGTTTTTCTATTAAATATTGAAGATGCTATTGATGAACCAAAAAACCAAATTTTTGGGATTTTATCATTTATTAGAGAATTATATGAATACATATAAAAAATCAAGCGCGAAACGCGTCTATTGTAATAAGGATTTGTTCCTTAAGGCCGGTAGAACCATAAGTAAATTAATTTTCGTTTCAATCTGAAATCAAAAAAATTCAGCAATCTCTGTAAAAGTAGAAGTTTCGACAGTTTTGCAATATTTGAAGTAAGCTTTCGTGTATAAACTACGATTACACTGTGCACTAAGCCGAGCACGATATACACTTTGAATTTTGACAATTTGAAACATATGTTTAAATTTGAAACCATAATAAAAGATTGTCTTTGAAAAAGTAAATGATCCAGTTCAGAACTGAATAAATATTTGTTTAAATGGTGGCCGGCTTTCAAAAAATGTAGAAAACCCGCATTCATGATCGTTAAAATTAAAAAAAAAAAGATAAAGTAGCGATAAAGTATTCTTGTAAATTAATATCATATAAACATAAAAAGACAAAAGTTTATAAAGAGCGATATACTATACATATTACAGACATACTAGACGATAAATCGACTCATTAATCGCTAATGTTCGAAGGGCGTGCGTGTTTCCTGCATTCTGCACTGTTAAAAATGTTAAGCATTTTACCACACTTTCACAATACGAGTATATTATAATTTTGCCTTGCACTCACTTCAGCCCGTCCACTGAATGAGTGACTTAGTAAGATGAGATTGTACCTTGCTAGTCTAGTGCGTAACGTACTCGATTTAGAGATTGGCGGTTAGAGTTCGATTCTCCGCGTTGGTGAATTTCATTTTTTTTTCAGCTTTCTTCCAGAACATTACATTACATATATGGTAATATTATAATACCAGCATTTGAAAACTATATTATCAAATATTGGAGCGATACCGTACATGTCGGAAATAAACTTCCAATACATTTAATGTAAAGTTCCAAAAGAAATTTTTAACAGTGTGGTGCATCACATTATAAATTGTAAAAGTATAAAATCACATATAAATTTTCTAGTTTGTATAAATGTTACGTGTACATTGCACAGGTCGATTTATATCTAGAAAAGATCCTTGACCGCGGTATACTAAAGCCGTCGCAAACTGCGGCTTCAATGCTTTCACACTCGGAAGCAAATAAATCTTCGTTACGTCAGCGTTACGAGCACCATGGATTGTGAATAATAATGAGTTCTCGTATGCAGATGCAAAAATCAAAACAAAATCTTACATTACGTTACCTGAGTTTGATATGTAATCGGGATGATCACAGAAATGTGGAAATAAATCAACTTACCTAAAACATAAAAAGAATTATAATTAGAACACAATTTAGCAAAATCTATTTCAGGATGACCGTTATAGTTCAGAAAAAAAATTCCCGGTCATTTCGCGGGTTTTCTCGATTTGAAAAAATTAGTCACGGTCATTGCAATTGAAAAATTCGAACTTTTAAAGTTGAACATATTGTTATTTGAAGTAATCAAAACTAGACTACAAATTAAAGCACTCAAAGTGGGATTCTTTTGAATTCTGAAGTCTCAAAATGGAAGGTAAACAAAATTTTAACTCAAATAATCAATCTCAGAGATTCCAAAAGATTTCAGAAAATCTCAAAGATTTCGCAAAGCTTATAAATATTTTAAAACTTCCGCAAAGACTTCAAAGATTTAAAAGATTTCAAAAATTTTCAAAAGACTTCACAACAATTTTAAAACTTTCACAAAGATTTTAAAGATTCCAATATATTTCAAAAGAGTTAACAAAGTTTCTCAATATTTCACACAGATTTCAGAGATTCCAAAATATTTCCAAGATTGCAAAGAATTCGCAAGAATTTTAAAGATTTCAGAAATCTTTCAAAGCTTTCACAACAGTGAACAAAGTTTTTAAATATTTCATAAAAATTTCAAAATTTCATAAAGATTTCAAAAATTATACAAAAGTTTCATCAAGATTTCTGAGATTTCGCAAAGATTTTGAAGATTTAAGAAACATTTCATACAAAGATTTTAAAAATTATACAAAAGTTTCATCAAGATTTCTAAGATTTCGCAAAGATTTTAAATATTTCAATATATTTCAAAAGAGTTATCAAATTTTCTCAACATTTCACAAAGATTTCAAAGATTACAAAATATTTCCGAAGATTTCAAAGAATTCGCAAAAATTTCAGAGATTTCAGAAATCTTTCAAAGCTTTCACAACAGTGAACAAAGTTTTTAAATATTTCACAAAGATTTCAAAATTTCATAAAGATTTCAAAAATTATACAAAAGTTTCATCAAGATTTCTAAGATTTCTCAAAGATTTTAAACATATCAGAAACATTTTAATAAATTTCAAAAGGTTCAACAAAGTTTTTAAATATTTTACAAAGTTTCCAATGATTCCAAAAGATTTGAAAGATTTCAAAATCTTTCAGAGATTTCAAAACATTCACAAAAATTTTAAAGATTCCAGAAGATTTCAAAGATTTCGCAAATATTTGAAAGATTTTAATATATTTTAAAAGAGTTAACAAAGTTTTTCAATATTTCACGAAGACTACAATAATTCCAAAATATTTTGAAGATTCCAAAATATTTTTAAAAAATTTCAAAGAATTCGCAAAAATTTTAAAGATTTTAATGATTACATAAATATTTCAAAAATTTCACAAAGATTTCAAAACTTTCACAAAAATTTTAAAGATTCCAGAAGATTTCAAAGATTTCAAATTTTTCAGAAGACTTCAGAGACTTCGCAAAGATTTGAAAGACTGTAATATATTTTAAAAGAGTTAAAAAGCTTTTTCAATATTTCACAAAGACTTCAATGATTCCAAAAGATTTCAAAGATTCCAAAATATTTCAGAAGATTTCAAAGAATTCGCAAAAATTTTAAAGATTTCAGGAATATTCAAAGCTTTCACAACAGTGAACGAAGTTTTTATATATTTCACAAAGATTTCAAAGATTCATAAAGATTCCAAAAATTATACAAAAGTTTCATTAAGATTTCTAAGATTTCGCAATGATTTCAAATATTCCAGAAGATTTTAGACAAATTTCAAAATATTTCAGAACATTTCATTAAGGTTTCAAAAATTTCACAAAGATTTGAAAGATTTCAAAATATTTCGGAAGATTTGAATGGTTTCGCAAAGATTTTAAAGATTTCAGAAATATTTCAAAGATTTCAAAAAAGTGAACAAAGTTTTTAAATATTTCACAGAGATTTTAATAATTACATAACTATGTCAAAAATTGCATAAAGATTTAAAAAATTACACAAAAGTTTCGTAAAAATTTCTAAGATTTCGCAAAGATTTTAAAAATTTCAGAAACATTTCAATGAACTTCAAAAGATTTCACAAATTTTTAAAATATTTCACAAAGATTTTAATGATGCCAAAAGATTTCAAATATTTCAAACCTTGTAAAATGCTGAATATTAACTATACTCTTTATCCAAATTATGTACCTAGGCGTAAACCGTTAACTGAATTCGAATTCAAAATATTTCAGAATATTTCAAAGATTTCGCAAAGATTTTGAAGATTTTAAAAGAGTTGAAAAAGTTTTTAAATATTTCACAAAAATTTCAATCATTCGAAAAGATTTCAAAGACTTCAAAATCTTTTAGAGATTTCAAGATATTACAGAAAATTTCAAAGATTTTGCAAAGATTTCAAAGATTCGAAAACATTTCAGAAAAATTTCAAAATATTTCAAAATATTTCAGAAGATTTCATAAGTCTTTACATAGGTATCAAAGATTTCAAAATATTTCAGAAGATTTCAAACATTTTGCAAAGATTCCAAGGGACTTCAGAAAAATTTCAAAATATTTAAAAATATTTCAGTGGATTTAAAAGATTTCGCAAAAATTTTAGACTTCAGAAAGATTGCAATAAATTTCGAAAGATTTAAAAAAGCTTTTAAATATTTCACAAACATTTCAATGATTTCAAGAGATCCCAAAGATTTCAAAATATTTTAGCAGATCTGGAAGATTTCGCAAAAATTTTAAAGATTTTAGAAATGTTTCAAAGATTTCAAAACAGTCTACAAAGTTTTTAAATGAATTCACAAAGATTCCAATAGATTTCAAAAGATTTAATGAAGTTTTTAAATATTTCACAAAGATTTCAATGATTCCAAAAGATTTCGAAGATTTCAAGATATTTCAGAAGATTTCAAAGACTTCGTAAAGATTTCAATGATTTCATAAAGAATTTAAAATTTTCAAATTGAATACACAATTTGAAATTATTTGAAAATTGAAAATATAAAATTTCAGTCGGAAGATGACATTTGTTCAATTACTAAGGCTTCCGAATTGAAACAGTTTATTTTTTATCGCAAAAATCTTTAAATCATTTAATTCTGTCAATTTTATCAAAAAAATTTAATTTAAAACGCTTTTAATTTTTAATTGTTTAGGTCTTCAAAACTGCATTTTAAAATTCTTTAAATTGAAAATGTACGCTTTAGAATGAAGACCTAAAATGAAAAATTTTCAACGCAAAATATTTTAGAATTACGCATTGTAAACTGAACGATTTCACAATTGAAAAAGTTAACAAATGAACTTAACATTTAAAAAAAAGTTGAAATCGAACTTATTTTAAATTGCATTATATCATGTGATATGAAGTTTGTGACATTTCAAGTGATTAGATAGAT
This sequence comes from Melikaiella ostensackeni, assembly GCA_032362435.1. Lineage (NCBI taxonomy): Eukaryota > Metazoa > Arthropoda > Insecta > Hymenoptera > Cynipidae > Melikaiella > Melikaiella ostensackeni. The sequence goes on from JAUMHM010000085.1 coordinate 27,005,230, forward strand.
TTTTCTTCTAAAAATTTGTAAAGTTCCCTGTCAAAAAAAAAATTCACTGTCATCTCTCGGTTTTTCTCGTTCTCAAAAAATTTTCGGTCATTTCCCGGTCCAGCGGCCACCCTGTTATTTAATTAAGTATAAATTTTAACTGCTGCAACTTTCCAACTTTCCTGTCTTTATAGAAAAATATAAATTCAAAAAGCTCTCAGCGAATCAATACTTGAATGCCAAAGCAATTATAACTCTGTGCATAAATAGAATATCTGAGTTTTTAAAAGTACCTTCAAATCCTCAAAGTTGCAAGTCATGTGTCAAAAACATTTAAGAGGCATATCATTCTGATTCATACTGGTATGATCAATCATCTTTTATTTAAAACGCTAAGTAGATATTAATTTCTTGGACTATAAAAAGCTTTTGTTACTTCAAGAAAACGAGTTTCAAAATAAGAATAAAGAGCATCTAATTTCATAATATCATCCAGGTACCATTATTATAAAAAGATTATTCACCTTTATAAAGGCTCCATTTTAATTCTATTTATAATAAATCATTCAAGTTCGAAACCAGTTGCAAGACTACTTGTCAAAATTTAACCTTGTACAATCATTTCTAAGAGGCCGTCATGATCTCGACTTTCGTTCTGACAATCATTTGTGCAACTGAACAGTAGTTTCATAAAAATGATATCCAATGTAGGATCATTCAATTAATCCAATATGCATTCAATCAATTTCAATTTACATACAATCCTTCAATGATCTGATTCTTACTCTTATTTTCATAATTATTTTTTATTTTATTTCTCATATTGCTATCTTTCGATTTTGTTAAGTGTCAATATGTTTCAAAAATTGATCGACATTCACGCCCGTTTAAGAGATGTCAGATTCAGTTGAACTGATGTCTGAGAGGTATTGTCCTGAAAGTCAATTTTAAAAATCGTTCGAATTTTAA
>JAUMHM010000085.1:27006277-27016953 GCA_032362435.1 Melikaiella ostensackeni
AACGCGAAATAATGCCTATCATCTCATATCAGTTTTGTACATTTTCATTTTTACTTTAAAAAGAAATTCACATCAGCTAACAGCTTCTATAGCATTATACAAAAAATCAGTTTATACGCTTGCTGGGTTACGATCTGGTTGGGGGTTACGAACCGGGGCCTCTACCTTAGTTTCGAAATCTATTTTTGATTTGTGAACTTTTTGGATGTTCTTTTTTAGTACACAAAACATTTTTATGAGAAAGTAGATTTCATTTCGATCTTTAAGAAATAAGATTCTAATTCTCAGGGAGGCAAATTTGTTTCGTTCCACGAAGAGCAAAGTCCCTTGCTTCAAGAAATATTAAGTCATTTTGCTGTCAAGTGCTTCAAGACAAAAAGTATGCAACGTTATGCTCTTGGGTTCACTAATTGGCTTCTTTCATACTCTATCTTTGGATATTACTGACGTTCAGAGGCTGTAGATACAAATTAGAAATTTTAAATCTGCAAGTAAAAAAACTGCAGAATTGGAGTTTAAAAAATTAGTCTGCAGAGAATAATTCTTGGAATCTAGTTTATTAATTGCCCAGTAGCTCGAATTAAAATAAAAGAATTTTAAGAGATTGAGATTGGACGTGAGTAGCTTATGTGATGAATCTGATAGAGAAATATAAATGGGTGTTATGGGTTTAAATAACTTTATAACGCCATGAGCTTTTCCACGAAGAGATCTGTCACTATCATGGGGTTATTGTGACTTTTAAGCCTATAAATGATCTTTATGGTTTTATAGTAAAAAAGAAAGGAGCTGTTGAAGCGTAAAAAAGTTCTCAATGAAAAGAGTCTTTATTTAAATTGACAACCATTATTTTTCATTTAAAAAAATTGATGTAGGAGTGCCTATCGGAAAATGTTTGCGACTGCATGACAGTTCTAAATGTTTTGGAATAATTTACACGCATAAAATGGAAGCCTTCAACACATCCCAATTGAATAGTTTTTAAATTAAATGCAATTAAACTGAAATTTTTTTTATTTTAAACTTTTGTAAAATGAGCATTTCGAAGATTTCTGGTTAAAAAATATAAATCCACACTATCATTTTCAATGCTCTTATTTAAAACTAATCCTCCCTCTCAACTCACATTAATAAAAATGTATTTAAAAAATGTTCTTCTTCCAATTCAGTCCAAAATTGTAATTAAAAAGTCCCCCCCTTTTATCTGAATATTTGAAATGCCAAATTTGCCCCCCGTCTATGTAGTAAAAATTTTTGAAGAAAAATATCCCTCTTCCAATTCAGTATAAAACTGAAAATAAAAAGTTCCCCCCTTTCTTCTGAATGTTAAAAATACCTAATTTGCCCCCCGTCCACTCAATAAAAATGTTCAAAAGAAAATAATGGCCTCTTCCAATTCAGAACAACAAGTAATAACCCAAATTTCCTCCCTTCCAACTTAATAAAAATGATAAAAACAAAAGAAATGCCTCTCCCATTTTAGAAAAACTTATAAACCAGAATTGTGTCTTCCAACTCTACAAAAATATTGAATGTGAAAAAATTTCCCTCTTTCAATTCGGACCCAACTCGACGAAAATTTTAAAAAGAAATAACTTCACCCTTCCAACTCAGAAAAAAAATAAATGATAAGAATTTCCTCCCTTCAAACTCTATAAAAATCTTAAAAATAAACAATTGTCTTTCTTCCAATTAACAAACAAATTACAAAACAAAATTTTCTTCTCTTCAACTAGATAAAAAGCTTTAAAAAAATTATTCTATTCTTTAAATTCATAAAATCTTGAAAGCTTTAAAAATATAAAATGTCCCTCTGACAATTCAACAAAAAGTAAAAACTAAAGTTTCCTCCCTTCCAACTCGATTCTCAAAAACAAAAGAATGTCTCTGTTCCAATTCATAAAAAATTGAAAACCAAAATTTCCTCGCTTCCAACTCAATAAAAATGTTAAAAATAAAAAATTATCCTCTTCCAATTCAGAAAGGAGATTGAAAATAAAAAGTTCTCTCCTTCAACTCTATAAAAATACTACAAAGAAGAAATGGTCTCTTTCAATTCAGAAAAAAATAACCTAAATTTCGTCCCTTCCAACTCTATAAAAATCTTAAAAATAAACAAATGTCTCTCTTCCAATTAACAAACAAATTTTTAAAAAAATTTCCTTCCTTTCAACTCGATACAAAGCCTTAAAAAAATTATCCTATTCTTTCAATTCGTAAAATCTTGAAAGCTTTAAAAATATGAAATGTCCCTCTGACAATTCAACAAAAAGTAAAAACTAAAATTTCCTCCCTTTCCAACGCAATAAAATCTTAAAAACAAAAAAAATGTCATTTTCCCGATAGAAAAAAATTTAAAACCAAAATTTCCTCTTTTCCAACTCAATAAAAATGTTAAAAATAAAAAGTGGCCGTTTCAATTTGGAAAAAAACCTAAATTTCGTCCCTTTCAACTCTATTAAAATTTTAAAAATAAAAAAATTTCCCCGATCCAATTCAGAAAAAATTGGAAAACAAAATCTCCTTTACTTAAATTGACTTTCACTAAAACTGTTAAAAAGAAAAAACTTACCTCTTCCAATTCAGGAAAAAAAAGAAATGACAAAAATTTCGTCCGTTCCAACTCTATAAAAATCTTAAAAATGAACAAATATTTCTCTTTCATTCAAAAACCAAATTCTCTTCCTTCCAACTCGATAAAAATAAAAAAATAAACATTATCCTTGTTCTGACTCATGAAATATTGAAAACCAAAATTTCCTCCTTTCCAACTCAGCAAAAATCAAAAACTAAAATTTCTTCGATTCTAAATCAGTAAAAATGTTGAAAATACAAAATTCCCTCCCTTCGAACTCAATAAAATTGTTAAAAAGAAAAAACTTCCCACTTCTTCAGAAAAAAAAAATTACAAAAATTTCGTCCCTTCCAACTCTAGAAAAATCTTAAAAATAAACAAATGTCTCTTTTCCAATTAAAAAAGAAATTGAAAAACAAAGTTTCCTTCCTTCCAACTCAACAAAATCTTAAAAATAAAAAATTCTTCTTCTTCCAATTCATAAAATATTGAACTCAAAAAAGTAAACATTTTAAAAAATGGAACAATTACAATTGTAACGTTCAAATTTTAAATTTAGCACTCTGAAATTTTAACGATTCAAGGCTTTCTATTTTAAAAATTAAGTTTTTGATATTTGATTTATAATTACTCATTTTAAATAATCAGTCAAATATTGCTAAATATTAAAAAATTGTTCTTTTTTTTTACTAGAAATTTTTTAATTGAATGGCTTAAAGTGGAATATTTTAGACTGAAACAATATTTGAATAGGATTTGAAAATGAATAAAAGCGTTTAATTATGAATCTATTAATTTGAAATTACTTTAAAATTAAAAATAGTTTATACAGTTTCAATCGGACGTTTACATTTTTTTAACTTCTAAGGCTTTCGAATTGAAACAGTTCAATTTTCAACGTTAAAATCAGTAAATTGTTTAATTTTGAACAGATCCAGAATCATTATGCAAAATAAATTATTGTTCAGTTTTTAATGCTCGAACAACAGCTCAGTTTAAAAAATCATTAATTGTGTAATTCACATTTTCATATGATCAACTTGTAACGCTTTTTATCAAAAATTATCAAATTTAAACGCTTTTTATTTTTAATTGTTTAGTGTTCAAAACTGCATTTCAAAATGCTTCAAATTGAAAATGTACGCTTAAAAATGAAGACCTAAAATAGAAAATTTTTAAAGTAAAATATTTGGAATTACGTATTGTAAACTGATTGATTTCATAATTAAAAAATTCACTGTCATTTCCCGGTTTCTCCCGGTCTTAAGAAATGCCTGATCATTTCCCAGTTTCCAGGTCCAGCGGCCACCTGAGAATCAGTATCAATTTATACTAATTATGTTAAGAATTCAAAAAAACCTTTTTTTCAAAACCGGAAAATATCCTCGGGAGAGATATGATCATTGGTTTCAATTTACAGGCATAATAGAAATAATTATCGTTATAATCACCGAGTAGAGACATGATCGTAATAAACTGTCATAAAATTAAAAGTGATAAATATGGTTACTCATTGATCTCATTATGCTTAATACTAGCAAATATACCTTCTTTAATTTGACTAGCGTTCGTAAGAAAATAAATTTGACATTTAAGACTAAATGTTTGCCTTTATTTTTCGACTTCAAAAGCGAAGGTTAGTTTGTTATCAAATGTTGCAAAAAAAACTTCAAATTGTATAAAAATAGATTGAATTCTTCATTTGTAACCCAAATTGAAAAATTGCAGACTTTTTAAGCAAATTGCTGTAATAAAATGAAACGTTGGATTAGAATACTTTAATGGCATGGAAGTGCTTGTTCTGCACAAGCCTCATGACAATGTGTCGCCTGTAGCAACTCATTTCTATTATCAACCATTTCTAAAGCCTTTATGACACTATTTAGGGCAGAATATTCCACATCACACCGATGTTTCTTACTCAGTCCACATTTTCAGTTACTACCTGCAAATTCCTAACTGTGAATATTTTGCATTTGACACATTCATTCATTTTCCAGTTACGAGGCGATTGGTATAACGGTAGCTTCTCAATTTCGGCATATTTCATGATCGAATGACCAGACGATCACGTATCTTACTTTCTTCAAAAACAGACACGAGAATAAATGTCTCTGAAAAAGTCCCGTTCATAAAGATATTCAGAATGTCTTTATATACGAGGGTCTTTTGATAATTTTGGTAAAAAAGCAAGTAAGAATTTATTTTTTGAAAAGTTCATCTTTATGTCTCAACATAGTCTCCTTTGAGGGCTACATATAGTCCAGCGAAATTGTTTTTTTTTATCCCTCCAGAAAAGTAAGATTTCTCGAGGTCTGCAAAATACGCATTTACAGCATCGATTGCTTCATCATTGGAAGAGAATCTCTCCCCACTCTCAAAACGTCGTAGAAATTCATCTAATAAATGATCCTATTAAACCATTGAGGTCTTTTTGGTCTGAAGGATGTCATTTCACATCTGGAGAATTCTTTATTATTTATAAATATCTCAGACGCACAATAACAACATCAACAATGTCAATTTGGATTAAGTAAAACATGGATACTACATCTGTATAAAGAAAGAGAAATTACAAATATTAGTTTAAAATCAAACATTAATTTTCATGGGAGGAGCACGAGAATGTTTTCTCATCGAGCCAGGTCTTCAAGTTGGGGATCAGAAAGAAGTCGCACGGAGCCAAGTCTGGAGAAGAGGGTGGTTGAGGAATCAATTCGAAGCCCAGTTCGTGTATTTTTGCCATTACGATTGCGGAAGTGTAAGCCGATTGTCGTGATTAAACATCACTTTTTTGTGCTTCAATCGTGGCCGTTTTTTTTGTGTAGCTCGGCTTTCAAACGGCCCAATAATGATGCATAGTACGTTCATGTTATATTTCTACCCTTCTCCAAGTAGTCAATGAAGATAATTCCTTGAGAATCCCAAAATACTTCGGCCATCACCTTCCCAGCTGAGAAAACAGTCTTCGCCTTCTTTGGCGCACTTTCACCAGACAGTACCCACTGCTATGACTGCTGCTTTGTTGTTGCGCTTTTGATCAGGAGTCAGCAGTCGCTGTACCCATCTTGCACACACCTTCTTAACCTCCAGTTGCTCGTGCAAGATAATGTATTTTTTCCATCATATCCGATGTGGTGACCTCAATCGGGCGTCCGGAGCTGGCTTCATCTTCAGCTGTGGTTCGGCCACGTTTCAAAAATTTCCATAAGAAAGTAGATTTTATTTCGATTTTTAAGAAATTTTAGAAGAGAGACATTAAGCAAAGATTTGTTCTAATCTGTAGGGTTGCTTATGAATATATAAGATTTCTTTAATTGAGGTTATTAATGATTAATTCAATTTACAAAAAGATATCTATTTTATTTAAACATTGTTCCATAAAATTGAGTAAGTTAGTAATTTTTACAAATGTGTTTGTGAGTTTAGATTATTACCTTTTTCTTTTTTGAAAAATGGAATAGTCTAAATAAATTGGTTCAAAATCAACCTACAAAAATAAATGGTTTTCAACGAAGGAGCGGACTCCCCATGAACTTCGTCTAACTCGGCTTTGATCTGCGCGCCCGTATAATTTTTTAAATAAAAATGTCTTATTATTACACGGAACTCTTCTCTCTCCATTTTTTCGAAAACGACTGACACACTCACTTCAAACGTATGCCAAACGCAAACTAAGCGTCGGGTTTTTGGTTTAATTTTTTGAAAGGAATTTCCAAAGATTTAAATGATTTTCAGAGATTTGAAAAAAATTCTTGGGCTTTTAAAGAGTTGCCTAGATTTTTGGAAGATATGCAACGATTGTATAGGGTCTATAATTTTTTAGGATATTTTTAAAGATTCCAAGGGATTTTATGAAATTCTCGAGGATTTCAATGATTTTAAGGGATTTTGAAAGTTCTCAAGGTATATTAATAAATTTTCCAGGATTTCAGGAAATATCAGATTTCATGTAATTTCACGGAATTTTGTAATATTTTAATGCATTTCAAAGAATTTACTCACCAAAATTGAGGGATTTTGTAGGATTTAAAAAATTTTCAAATATTTCAGGGTATTCTCAAAGATTTTAAGAATTTTGATGTTTAAAAAATATTTTATAATTTGAAAGATTCGGATATTCTAGAAGATTCCAAGAATTTTTCAATTGATTTCAATAATTCGGAGGGATTTCAAAGAATTTTAAATTTTTTAAGGTATTTTTAAAAATTGCAAGGAATTTTAAAGAGCTTTGAAGAATCGTAAGGGATTTCGTAAGACTTTAAAGGATTTCAAATATCTTAGAGTATTTTCAATAGATTTCAATAATTTGAAGTGATTCCGAAGGCTTTGAAATATTCTAGGGTACTTTAAAAGATTACAAGGGACTTTATAAGATTTCCGAGGATTTCAATGATTTGAAGGGATTTTAAAAGCTCTCAAGGTATTTTAATAGATTTTCCAGGATTTCGTAAAATATCATCAGATTTCATAGAATCTGACTGGTTTTTTAATAATATTCTAATGAATTTCAAAGAATTTATTCACGAGAAGTGAGGTTTCCAAGATTGGAAGAGATTTTCAAATATTTTTTGCAATTAATTTGAACTATCTTGGAATTCATCTTGAATTTTTATTAATTTATATTGAATTCTACTAAATTCTTTCAAATTCTTTGGAATTCTCTTGTTTTTTCTTAATTCACTTAAATTCTTCTAAATACTCTGAATTAGCTGAATTTTTGTTAATTTATCCTGAAGTCTCTTAAACTCACCTTGAATTTCATCAAAATCTTTTGAATTCCCTTGAATTTTTCTAAGCTCATTTCAAACTTACTGAATTCAATTAATTTTTTTATATTTTTCAATCGTTTTCAATTCATCTTGAATTTTTATGAATTTCACCAAATTCTTCTCATTTCTCTTTAATTCCCCTAAATTCACTTCAGTTTAACTGAAATCAATGGAATTTTTTGGATTTGTTGAATTTTTTCCAAATCATTTGAATCCTTTTGAATTTAACTTGAATTATTTTAAAGTGTTATGCAAATTATTCCAAATTCGTTAAAATCCACCTGGAATTATTATAAATTTCATCGAATCCTTTTGAATTCTTTTGTTCACTTTTTCACTTTTTTCGAGTAAAGCAGGCTGTAGTAGCCTTAAGAGTAATAAATTTAAAATTCATCAATTTAAATTTTTAATTGTTTTATTCAATTTGTAAAGGATGAAATATTAAGCATGTTACAGGATTAGAAATTTAGTCTTCAAATATTAATGGGTAGGGAAAATGGAAAATGAGTCAGGGAAAAATCAGGAAAAAGTCAGGGAATTTTGAAAATGAAGTTTTGCAGCCACCTTATCCACCTAAATATTTAAGTAGCCCCTAAGTTCGAGAATTTTTTTTCGTAAAAGCAAAAATAACGTGTCTCATGCTTTGCTTCCGAAAACAATATAATTCAGCCCCCAAAAATTCCTTGACTTCACCAGACAAATCTTATTTATTTTTTTGACTTTTTTATATCGTCGAATGGATTTCCAACGATTTACGTATATCCAATTTTCAAAAATAAATTCTTCAATGGCAGAAATCATTTTTCAAAAATCATTTAACATTATTTAAGAAAACGAGTATAACACATTTTATAAAAAGATTGTTTCTTCTTTTATGAATGTAAAAATAAATGTTTAGTTTTTCCCCTATTTTTCCCCTTCATCGTGAAAAATTCTCAATGAAATCTCGATGTTTTCCGACTCACTGATTGAGAAAAAATTGATTTTACGTAGGTGTCTGTCTGTCGTCGTTATCGTTTTCTGTGAAAAGGATTGGATTGCCTTTGGCATACTGGTTTAAGGCCTAAAATGTTATTAAATATAAAAAATTTCAGTTTTCAGCAAAATTATAAGAGACACGAAAAAACTGTTGAAAAGCAAAATTGTTCACCACAAAAAGAACTGCTAAAATGCTTCGAACTAGTTTTTTTTTTTTTTGATGATGATTTCCCGCTCAAACTATGTAAGATAAGAAAAAATTTTGCCCTGAAAAATTGCTTATCTCAAAAGGATCTACAACTTGCCTTCAGACCATTTTGTAATAAAACGCATAGTTTTTGTTTTAATCATGAAAAATAACATTAAAAATTTACATATTAAAAATTTAAATATTAAAAATTCACATTTTTGGAAAAACAACACAAGATACAAGAAAATGTTAATAATAAAATTATTCACTGATAAAAGGTCAACAAATTTTTCATTGACCATTTTTTTATTAGACTGATAGTTTCCGTCTTAATCGTGAAAAAATCCGATTAAAAATAAAAAATTCAAATTTACAGAAAAACGGCACATTATACAATAAAATGTTGAACGGCATTTCAAAATTTTCATTAAGATCATAATAAAATCTACTTTCTTATGAGCCCTTTCATGCACCAAAAATAATACAAAAAGACTCACAAATCAAAAATAACTTCAAACTACCTCCTTCCTGGCTCATTAGAGACAAATTTATAACAAATCCAATTTAAATTAGAGAAAAAATTATAAATACACTAATCTAATTTGTTAAGCAATAAAAATAATTAATTAGCAAAATCAAGGTATATAAATTAATATAACATGAATTTATTGTAACAGATTTCAACATAATATAGAAAAATTCGCATTTTGCACGTACTTTAATCGAGTGCGAAGCGCGAGATACGTGATGAGAATTTTTTCGTTAAAGCCGAAGGAGCTTTAACAAAAGAGAATTCATAATCACCAAATTACAGTTATAAACTGTTTAACTTTCAATTCTAAAAGATACGAAAATCGCGCCTTAGGCGCGCTCAAACTCGCGAGCGGAGCGAGCCACGCGCGTAGCGCGCAAAGAGACTGTGCCCGCGCAGCGGGCAGATTTTTTGAGTTCCTTTTGCGCTGTGATCCCTGTTATCCATAAAGGAATATTTATCCTAAAGAGGATATTTATCCATAGAGATAACTAGCTCGTGGATAAATAAGGTATCAAGGATAGGCAACCCAGTCAAGTAATTACCACTCTTACACACGCAATCGATTTGCGATCTGTAACTATAGTCTGAATCACGTAATTGCTCGCAGAATTTTTCCAATCGAAATTGCCTTTATTAGTTACGCAAGAAATCGTAACGAGACTTGTCAGAGATTGAATACCGAGTACCTTTGTTATACGTCATTAATTATATCCTAGATCTTTGGATTTATTACTGACTTGTTTTTTTTTTTGCTACGAGAAAAGTTTTATTCAACAAAACAGACCCCTATTTATTTTTCTCTTACGTTTTTATAATCTGCCTAATTGTTGTTTATTTTCAAAAGTAATTATTAACTACATAAAATAATGGAAGAGCTTTCTGGAAATAGGTCATATTTGACCAAAATGAGGTATTTTCTCTCCAGTGCACACGAATTGCGCTCGCGATCAGAGTTTGATCTGCAGGCTTTACTGAATTGAGGCCGCGGTTACAATACAATACCTACAGAATGCAGTATGCAATGTTGCATACTGTTTTCTCACCCCTTCTCTCAAACACGATAATTTTTGTTTGATTCACGTTAATCTTATGACTCATACTCTTCATACCGTTATCCAGTGTGCTCATCATTCTGTGCAAATGGTCGACGGATTCTGCCGTAACAATCTTATCATCTGCAAATGCCGGTCCACGTACTTTCACTGTCCCAAGATCAACACCTTCTTCGTCTAACGCAGCCATTCTTAGACATTTGTCTATATTAATGTTGAACATCCAGGAGAACATAACGCAGTCTTGCCTAACGTCCTCCTTAATATCAAACCAATCATTCAGTTGTTTTTCTATGATCTGTCTTAAGCTAAATATCTAATCCGCACATGATCTTTCTGGCATGAATCCACATTGGACTTCCCAGTTCCTTTCCTTAGTTATTTCCATGACCTTCCCAATAAGAATTTTGGTAAATATTTTGCCCACGGTACTTAGTAGGCTAATTGCTTTATAATTAGTACAATCACCTTTATCACCCTCTCCCTTGTAGAGTGTGACGATAATCGCCTTTCTCCAATCATTTGGAACTTCACCGTTCTCAGCACACATATTCATAAATTCGCTCAGCCACAC
>JAUMHM010000085.1:27025339-27041269 GCA_032362435.1 Melikaiella ostensackeni
GGGCTAAAAATGTAATGCTTAGGGGCGCATTTTTCCTTGAACCGGCACTGAATATGACATGATCCCCGAAATAAAATGAACAATAAAAAAATTTTAAGATACGATTGGACATCAGATACCATTATCCGAATGTATCAAGCAATGTCTCAATGATTCAAGTACAATTAATCTTACACGTGATAAAACAGCAATATTTTTGTTCATGATACATCTTTTATGTTGTTGGTATTGAATCAGTAGTTTTTGTTTCACGTCAAAGCCATACATAATCGTTAAAAAATATCTCCATTCTCAAAGATCGAAATAAAATCTACTTTCTTATGAAAATTTTTTGTGTGCTAAAAAAGAGCACCCAAAAAGTTCACAACTCAAAAATAAACTTTGACACTACTCGTTTTTCTGGCTTATTAAAGACAATTGTACAATAGATGTACAAAACAAAAATAAAAAAGAGGGAGAAAAAAGGAAGAGTCAACTAAAACCAACCTTACAATGGTTTTTCGTTATTTATTTTATTTATTTTCGTTATTTATTTTATTATTTTCGTTAAAAATTGGAGATATTAGCAAAAAAAGACAGGTGCGTTTTTTTGTGTATTTTGTACTTGGTCTGACAGTTTCTGACGGTATGTGTACATTTACATATTAGCAAATTCCGAGAGATTAATCACTCTTGAAATCTGGTGTACAAACCTTAGTGAAATCATGAAATGTTTGTAAAATCTTTTAAATCCATGTGAAATCTTTGAAATTTTTGTGAAACTTTTGCGACCTATTGAAATCTTCGAAACTTTTTTTAATCTTTGAAATCTTTGTAAAATTCTTGAAATCGTTTAGAGATGGACCAATCGAATTTTGAATGTACACCAAATTTGAAAATGTCAAAGATTTCAAAAGGGAGTATTCACATATGACGTTGAGTTATCAAGATAAAAAACGAATGTTTTATAAAACTGTTGACTTTTAAATCCCAAAATATGAATTTTCAACCAAATAGATGAATTTTCAAACCAAAAAAAAAACGAAGCTTTTAGACGACAGTTGAATTTTCAATCCAAAAAGACGAATTTTCTATTCATTAAGACAAATGTTCAACAAAATAGTTAAATTTTCAAAAAAAAGTTGTATTTTTAACAAAATTATTAAAATTTCAATCTTTTACCTGGTCAACAACTAAAATATCACCTTTTAAAGTGACGAATTTTCAACAACAAAATTAATTTTTAACAAAGAAGCTCATCTTTCAACCAAATAGTTGAATTTTTAATAAAAAAAGATGACTTCTCAACGAAAAATGTAATAGTTAATATTTCAACCAAAAAAGATTTTTATTAAAAATCTAAAACAGTTTAATTCAACCCAAAAAGACGAATTTTCAACAAAATATTTGAATTCTCAACCATAACAGATAACTTATTACCCAAACAATTGAATTTTTAACCAATTAGTTGCATTTTTAACCAAAAAGATGAAATTTCAACCAAAAAAAAAAAAAAATTACAAAAGAGTTGAATTTTCAACTAGGAAAGATTTTTCAGCTAAGAGAGAAAAAAATTTCAACCAAATTGTTGAATTTTTTAAAAAAATTTCTGCCAAAATATTTAAATCCTCAACACAAAAGGACGATTTTTCAACAAAACAGTTTTATTTTCAACCCTAAAATATGAATTTTAATAAGAAAAAGGTGATTTTCAACCAAATAGTTGAATTTTGAACTAAAAACGATCAATTTCCAGCCAAAAATCGAAAAGTGAAATTTGCAGTTGAAAAAATTGATTTTTTAAACAAAAAAACGAATTTTCAACAAAATAGTTAAAAAATGTTTACCAAGCAGGTGGATCTTCAACTAATAAAATGAATTTTTGACAAAGTAATTCAACTTTCAAACAAGTACTTGAATTTTTAATGAAGAAGATTAATTTTCTACCAAAAAAGACAAGTTTACAACTTAATACTGTTTTTTCAACCAATAATTTAATAGTTGAAATTTCAGGTAAAAACGATAATTTTCAATCAAAAAAGAACGAGCTTTCAACAAAATAGTTAAATCTTCATCCAATAAAATGAATGTTTAACAAACTAGTTCAACTTTCAACCAAGTTCTTAAATTTTCAACCAAAAAACATGAATTCTCGATGAAAAATTTAATAGTTAAACTTTCAATCAAAAACTATCAATTTTCAATAAAAAAATATAAAAGTTAAATTTTCAGTTAAAGAAATTTATTTTCAACCAAAAAAAAAAGAATTTTGAAAGAAATAGTTAAATCTTCAACCGATTAGTAAAATTTTTCATCAAAAGTGATGAATTCTGAACCAAAAAATATAATAGTAGAATGTTCAATTAAAAAGAATTAACTTTCAACCAAAACTGGTTGGATTTTATTATTGGGTTCTATTAATTCAGTTTGCATCTAAACCCCCACGTCACAATCATCACAAAACATGCCCCTCCCCCGGCAGTGTGACGTAGTTTTTGAACAGTCCCTTGCTTACTTTATCATCTTTCAGTTACTTTTTTCACATTGAAACTATTGAATATAGTTCAACCTTAGGAGTGCCCTCGCCGGGATAGAACCTTTCAGTATGCATGTTTCAAGAAAGAACTTTGTCATTGGGACCAGTCTGAACCTTCCTATTTCAAATGTCCTCGATTTATTACAAATCTGCGGGCAAAGTATGAAGTAAACATGTGTGTGAATCCTTCATAAAAACACAAAATAACAATCAAGTAAGCAAATACATATCTTCCCTTCCGTCCATCATTTTTAATAACCCCTGGTACCAAGCTACCATCAAGTAAGCTACTAAACCGCAACACCATATTACGGAAGGTCCGGAACTCCTGACAATAGTAAACTCCAGCGCCTGGGTTCCTCCTCCCGTCGTGCTCTCTCGCCTTTCGGGTTGCGCGACCTCTCCAAACTGCTCTCACCTTCTCTCTCACACTCACCGGTAGCATGGTAGCGCTGCTTACTTCTCGAGCCAAGCAGCCGGCTGGGTGGGCGGCAGTTGTCCAGGCGTCCGCAGTCTGCGGCGAGGCGACGTGGTCATCACGGCGGAGCAACATTCCGCGTCCTCTCGCCATATGCGAAAACCATTTCTTCCTCCTGCCATTCATTCAACCTTCGACGCGTTCACCAATTCGCGACCGAGGTCAAATCCGTCATATCAGCGCCACATCGTTACAAAAGTTACCTGTGTGATGACGAGCCGGGCGTCGCTTTTAACGCGTCTATCCACCTATTTCAGCGCGGGTGTCAGTGACTCTCCAATTACCAAGGTGATACTCAGTTTCGATGATTACTTCACCAACGTGGGTCGTGTTACGCGTGTTACTCACCTCCTCCTGGAGGAGGCACTTCCTACGAGTTTTCCAGTGACTTGGTGAACAGAAAATCTAAATAGAGGAACACATGATCGAGATTTCCATGTTCACCAATGTGAGTCACTCCATAGTGCCACGGCCTTCTTAGACAGGCTCTACAATCTAAAAATCTACCTGTGCCTTCATATACCTGGGAATCATATCTCCACTGTTAGGGCTATATAACGCTTTTTCCAATAGAGTTTATCGTTGCGATTCGAAGAGACCCTTACTGTGACGCACCTGTACTCATCGTCTGGCTCCTTCACCGACAGGTAAAGGAACCGGGCTTACGTTTATTTTTCGAGTTTACGACTTGACACTTTACAATTTACATTT
Source organism: Melikaiella ostensackeni (assembly GCA_032362435.1). Lineage (NCBI taxonomy): Eukaryota > Metazoa > Arthropoda > Insecta > Hymenoptera > Cynipidae > Melikaiella > Melikaiella ostensackeni. The sequence goes on from JAUMHM010000085.1 coordinate 27,029,044, forward strand.
ACACACTCCGAATCCTATTGCTACACGTTGACGAGGGGATATCATGTGCCGTGTTATTTTTGTAATGTTATTCCTCCATCGCGTGATCTAGAGACTGGAAAATAGTTTCCTTACTTTTACTAGGTCTGATTATTAGCTGGGTTCAATTGCCAGGTGTTGGTGCAAGAAAACAGTGAGGAAAAGTGATTTTCTGCACGTAGATCTCGAGATTAGATTTGTTTTCGAACGGGTTATAGTTTTTGATGTCTTAGTAAAATCGGTTAGGAAGAATGATTGTTGAATACATTATGGAGGCTATAAGTATCAACATTGTTGACAATACCATGATAAACACTTGTAACTTCATTCATAATGTAATGGTCTTTCACAATCATAAATTTGAAATAACACCGAAAAGGAGAAACCAACTAAATAAAAAAAGATTGCAACTAACAACACTTTTAGTTTAGTTCAAATCTTGAAGTTTCAATTATATCTAATTTTAATTGCGTAATATTCATTTTAGGCAGTGCTAAAAATGTCACAACAAAATTGACAAAAGCAAGTAGTGTGTTCTGTAGTTAAAATCTGGTGCAAAGTCTTTGACAATGTACTGTTTGTAGGAACTTATATAACAATAGTGACCAGAGAACAAAAATCTGCTACATTTGCAGAAGTTGTTCCTAAAGAAATTTCCGTGACATTAACGGATGATTTATAAATTTAAAAATGAGATGTATGCGAAAATTGGTAGTCGTTTCTGAACATATTATAGTACAAAAAGTATATCGGACAGAGAGAGTCTTCCTGATGTTATAATTCTTGAAGACCTATGTTAATAATGATAATTAAAATTTTAGCCAGTGGTCTTTGATTGAAATTCTAAAAAATTTAGCAACATGTGACAGTAGTAACCTATAACTTAAGAAGATAATATACAACCTAATCGGTTATTGTATTTACCTTATGTATTCTTATAATAGAAATCATGATAAAAATTTCTGTACTATAACAACTTCTCTTTTATATGATTTTTATGAACCACATTTTAATAGTAATTGTCCTTTGAAAGAAAAAAACAACTTTGAAAGAAGTATTGCTGATATTCTTGAAATATTAATGCTAACTGCAGCCCTTGATTAAAAACTACTTTTTCATTTGATGTCCACATGAGCTCAATATTCGCAATTATAAAAGTTACTGCAATTGCATCCTATGTCTTCAGTTCCAGTGATACTTCTGAAAACAATTCTGTTTATTTTTGCAAAGTTGTTGGTGGAATAATTATGGCAACTGCATATATAAACTCAAAAACAACTCCTATATCTCTTCTTCATTAAAAATAATACAATTGCAACCGAATACCATATCTGTATTTCGACTAACAGTTCTTGAAATATTTGTGGATTTGGCAATATTCTTGATTACACACTAATGAAAATAAAATATCTTCATTCGGTAACAAATTATATTATATTTTTATTACTATTAAGCCAATAAGTGCACCAAACATAGATTGCAATTGCATTCCAGATCATTATTGGCAATCATTCTCTGAAGAATGCTGACTTGAGTAAACATTGATTATATAAATTCTTGCTCACGCAATACACGCATTTTTCCTTTTTGCAAATAAAATGAATCGATTGCTAAGATTATGAGAAAAGCAAGGAATGTGATGGACTTTTGTCTTATGAAATATTCGTTTTATTTTAAAGTTGAAGGTCTTTCTATTGAAAAATAGTCAACATTATTTTATGTTGATTTCTATTATAGACTATAGTGTACATACAAATGTTTTAGAATTCTATTGTTACACCAATGTAATCGCATGATAATGAGGAGTTGTTTAGTCATATGTAATTCTATTCTCCAAAAAAAAATTATAATTCACCTGATGTCCACCCTTTAGAATAGCTTCCGAAGCGAACGCTAAAGAATTTAAAATTTTAAGATCATCTAATAGCAGAATTATTTCTACTGAAGGAAAAATTTATAGGGAGGATTTCATGTCATCAAGGATGTCTATCTATACAGTCAGTCTCAAAGTTCATCTAAGCTTTATAATGATTTATGAAGTCTACAAAAGTAGATTTAATTGCTGCGAATTTTGAAGGATATATCTAAAAATACTTTAGAAAATAAATTTCAGGTTAAAATTGTTTATTTAACAAAAGTTATTCGGATTTTTGTAGGTCAAAGCTGAAATTCTTGTAATCTTATACAGTCCTTAATGATCAATAGCTGATTTTATCTAAAAGATTCTGTGATTTTAATCAAAACCAACCAAATAGTATTGTACAAAATCTTTCAAGGAAAAAGAATTATCCATGGATCATTAGAATCGAATAATAATTGCAGATTTCAGCTTTTTTCTACAACGAAAGTAATAATAGAACAATCGAAGTAACTTGTTAAATGAACAATTTTAACTTGAACTCTCTTTTACTAAAGTAAGCTTCAGTATCTATTTCAAAATTAGTTGCAATTAATAACAGTATATTTTTCTTGAATTTGTAACGAATTGTTCAGTTTTGAAGGGGAGTGTACGTCGAGAACATCCTCAAAATAAAATTATTATTAGTAAGCAAAGAAGGTTTCAATTGTCACATGATCTGAATGACCTGTCATTTCAAAGAACACGAATTGAAGAATTTTGTACGCAAATCAAAGAAGACACTATTCGCATTTTAAAGTCTGATCAAATCGAGGATCAAATATAAAATATAGCTTTGAGATAAGTTTCTTGTCGAGAGTTGAGATGTAGGTTTTAAAGGCCTTGGAAAGCATAGGGAAATAGTATTTGTTAGATTAAGACCAAACTGATAAACGATTTTGTCTGTTTCTTGCGCACATGGAATCTTTGGGGCGGAAGTGTGAAGGGCTCTGTCCAATCAAAAATTCAGATTTGAAATTTTAATTTATTAAATATGCATTCCTAAATAGAATTGAACGCCGTATCTTTATTTGTTTTATTTGAAAAATTTGTATTCTTGATTTTTTTCCCCCGGAAAAACCTGGAAAAGTCCTTGAATTTTGGTCATAGTCTTGGAATTTTTATTCTCTTAAAGAAAAAATATGTTTTTAAACTTGTTCTCTGCTCTACCGTCACGCGTCAGGAGTTTTCAAACAAAAAAAAACGAATTTTCAACAAAATAGTTATATTTTTAACCAAGAAAGATTTTCGAGTCAAGAAAAAAAATGTCAACCAAATTGTTCAATTTTTACAAAACAGTTGAATTTTTAACCACAAAATATGAATTTCCAGCAAAAATGTTAGTTGATGTTTCATCCAAAAAATATTTTAGTTTTAAATCAATAATAGTTGAATTCAACCAAAAAAGACGATTTTTCAACAAAAAAGTTGAATAATCAACCAAAACAAATTAATTCTCAATTTTCTACAAATCACTTGAATCTTCAACCCGAAAAATACGAATTTCCTACAGAAATAGTCGAATTTGCAATCCAAACTGACGAATTTTCAACTAAAAGGGATCACTTTTCAACAAAATAATTAAATTTTCAACCAAATAATAAAATTTTCAACCATAAAGATGAATTCTCAACTTAAGTAATTTTTAAAAGCTTTGCAATCTATCCTAAAAAAAATTTGAGCATATAGAAACTTTATCGCACTCAAAATTGACCTTAAGAAGAATTACAAGATTTTTGCAATTAAAATGGCCAGACCCTGAATTAAATGAAGCTTAAAAATTCGTAATTCTCAGACCTTTGCAAAAATCGCAAAAATTTATTTTTCTTCGTAATCTACATAATATGCCTAGTTTTCAAAAATCTTGTAAGATTTCAATATTTTCAGTTTTTTAACAACAATTTTTGAAAATGCTCTAAATTTTTTGATTTTTTGACAATCGTTTAACTTTTCTTCTACAGTCAAGCATTGTTAAATTTTACGTAGTTACGTTTTTGAAGTCTTTAATACAAAATTATTTATATTTGAAGAACTTAGATTTACAATTGACAATTATATTTGGTCAATTTCAAAGGTTTAAATTAGAAAAATTATCTGATCATGAAATTTTTAATTTTATATTATTCGATTTGGAACATTTTCTAAACTAAATTTGTCTATGATGCTTCATTTTGAAGACTATACAAAACTGTTGCGATTACTTTTTTCTACCTGCATCTCTTCATACAAAAGAAAACTACCTAAAGGATTTTAAGAGATTTTGAAAATTTCAAGGAATTTCTAGAGAATTTTATGGAATAAATTTAATTTATTTTATTTTCAAGGGATTTTAAATTGTTTCTACACATTTCTAACTATTTCAAAGATTTTAAAAATATTACCAAAGATATCACGAGCTCAAGAGATTCCAAAGGATTTTAATGAATTTCAATGAAAATTGGAGCGGTTTTAAAGATGTCAAGGGAACTGACAGACTTCTGCCGTTAAAAATTCAATTTTCAATTTTCGTCAATTTCATTTGAAAATTCAGCTGTTGAAAATTCAAGAAAAAGGAAAATTTGTTATTCAAAATGTTACATTAACATAACTTTACATGAGAATTTAATAAATAAACATTTCAGTTCATAAAAAAATGTTTGAAAAAAGTCAATTTTTTCGAATACGGGTCGCTATTGTCAAATGTTTTGGCAAATTAATAGTCAGCCAATGGGCTCTTAGTGGGAAATTCATGAGATTTAAAAAAAAATCCCAAGTCTGATCATTTCCTTGTTAGAAAAAAAAATTAATTTCCAGAGACATAGATATTTATAGCCCAATACAAGAAAGTTGGAATTTTTCTCCTACTCCGAAAAGAAGAATTTTCTAAAACATTCCCTCTTGGTCGTAGGTGATGAATAGTAACCTCTTAAAGGGACATAATTTCATTTGCAGAGCCGTAATGAATTACAGGCAAAAACAGGAAAATTCTAATTTAATTAACTCCACTTTGAAATTCAAAAGTCACTTTAGGTGCGATTCATATTTAAAGCAATGTTACATGCGCGCTATAGCGCGCGCAATTATATATATATGTAGTTTTACTGAAATATTGTTTTCAGTGTATAAGTAGGGGGAAAATTGTGCTATCTTTCTGATTTTCAAGTATAAAAATTATTTTTTCAACTGCGAATTGGTGTTTGATCTATTTATATAATTTTTAAATCTCTTAGAAAATAATATAATGTCCTAAGTTTGAGGTTGAGGTGCCCAGGGCTCCATTAGAGTTGATCATGGCAGCCATGGTTCTAACGTAACCCAAACCACCGCAAATGCAGAAAATACTAATCAATAGTTGAAAAAATGTCATATGAAATTGATAAGCAAAAAGAGAGCCCAATTATCTCACCATTTATGCACTGAAAACGACATTTAATTTATCTATAATTTATAAATTAAATTATACGTATTTTTTTCAATAAAGTTCACTGTAATAATTAGAAAAAAGGTACCTGGAAAAATTTATTTTTTGTCCTGGAAAACCACAATTCTTTCCAAAAATGTAAAAGATACGAATTTGTCGAAAAAAAATATAGATGCAAAAATTAATTCTGTATAGGAATGTATATTGAATAATTTGAATTTTTGATGACCAGGGGCCTCCCCACTTCCACCCCAAAGATTCTATATCCGCTGTTCTTGCATAGGGATCCTTATTTATTTCGATAATTACATAAAATATATAATTTTTTTCGACAAAAACGTCTTGTACCGCAAATCTTTGTACTCTTTAAATTATGTATGCAAAAAATTAGACAAAATGGTTTATCCGTTTGTCCTTAATCTTACAAATACGATTTCCCTGTGCTTTCCGAGGCCCTTAACGAAGCATGAGCACGTTTTGCCCATAAATTTGAAATATCCTGAACGTAATTATTTCTTTGTACGGAAGAATATGGAGAGAAAGAGTAGTAAGGAAGCCAGCTGGGTTAGGTCACGGTTAGGAGAGGCATATAGGAAAACTAGGCAGGCTCTCGTATCTTAAAGTCAGTTCATTGTAATCAGTGATCACTTGTTAACGTGTAGCATAGAAATTCAATTTTACACCGCACATTTAGTTACATTCGCTTTGTTATTCTTTGGACATGTTTACAAATTACTCCGGTGAAAGTGCTCTAAAAAGGCATGATTTTCATCAGATGGTTGCTAACTTGGCTGAACTTCAGCAAAACTTAAATCTGAACCAGTATGTTTCGTTAAAAAATCAGGGCTGCCACACAGTCACTTTTTAGTCACTTTTTAAAGATAAAGTCACTATAGACACTTTTTCAAATCACAAAATCACTAGTCGATTTTCTTTCAATAAATTAAAACAGAGAACCTACTTCGGCATTTTATTGAACTATTTGAATTCACCCTGTATTCTCTGGAATTCCCTCAAAATCCACTGAAATCCAATATTTTTTCGATGTGCACTTTTTTTTAAAAATTCATCTTGAAGACTTTGAAATTTAGCTTAAATTCTTATGAATTTTATCAGATTCTCATTCACTGATTCTGTTCAAAAATATTTTTATTTAAATATTTCAAGAAAAAATAAATCGGCGTTTCATGTCGATTTTTATGATATGTATTATATTTTAAATCAGATTCTCATTCACTGATTCTGTTTACTTCTATTTATCTGAATTCAAAGGAATTTTTTTGGATTCTAGACATTTTCGTCCATTCACTTGAATTATTTTTAATTCATCTTAAATTCGTATGAATTTCATGGTATTTTCTTGAATTTCCTTGAATTATTCTAAATTCGCTACAATTTAATTGAAATCAATGGAATATTTTGAATTGAAAAATTTCAATTCATTTGGATTTTACCCTGAATTTTTATTAATTTATACATAATTTTTTTAATTCTTTGGAATTCTCTTGAATTTGTTTTAAGTCTCCCTAAAATCTTGTAAATTCACTTCAAATTTAATGAATCCAATTGATTTTTTCTTTGAATTTTTATGAATTTCATCGAATTCTTCTGATTTTTTTGAAATTCCTGTAAATTTCTTAATTTTATTTACTCCCATTTATCTGAATTCAATGGATTTTTTTATTATTTAAAAAAATGTGTTCCATTCACTTGAATTATTCTAAACTTACCCTGAATTCTTTTAAATTAATCTTGAAATCGTATGAATTTCATCGAATTCCCTTGAACTCTTCTAAATACGCTCTAAATTTACTGAAATCAATGGAATATTTTGGGTTTTTTTTTCAATTCATTTGGAATTTAGCCAGAATTGTTAATAATTTAACCTGATTTTTTTTAATTTCCTTGAATTTTTGTAAATTCACTCCAAATTTAATGAATCCAATGAATATTCAAAATATTTTTTAATGGTTTTTAATTCACTTGAATTAAAATTTTTTTTTTTAATTTTTGATCAATTTCAGTGAATTCTTCTTATTTCCCTTAAATTCCTCTAAAATCACTCAAATTTTATTTACTTCATTGGTTTTTTATTTTATTCTTTAAATTTTTCTCTTCAATGCACTTAAATTCTCTTTATTTTGCCCTGAATTTTGTTTATTCCCATTTTCTTCACTTCAATAGAAGTCTTTGATTTTTAAAAGTTTGTTTGATTCACTCAAATTCTTATGAATTCTGTCAATATCTCTTGGATTTCCTCGAATTCTTCTAGATTTACTTCAATTTTACTGAAATCATTGGAATTTGATGATTTTTCCTCAATTGATTTGAATCCAACTTAAATTGTTTTGAATTCATTCTGAATTCTTATAAATTTCCTTGAATTTTTCTAAACTCACTCTAAATGTAATGAATTCAATAAATTTTTGTAAATAGTTTTGAATTGTTTTAATTTCACATTTTAAATTCACATTACACTCCAATTTATCTGTTTATGGAATTCAATGCAATTTTTTTTTGAATTTTATCAAATTTGTTCCATTCACTTCACCCTGATTTCATTTAAATTAATCTTGAATTCATATGAATTTCATAGAATTCTCAAAAATTCCCTTGAATTCTTCTAAATTCGCTCTAATTTTACTGAAATCAATGGAATATTTTGGATTTTTTTTCAATTCATTTGGAATTCAGCCAGAATTCTTAATAATTTATCCTGAATTCCTTTAAATTCTTTTGAATTCCCTTGAATTTTTGTAGATTCACTTCAAATTTAATGAATCCAATTAATTGAATTTTTAAAAAAATGGGTTTCAGTTCACTTGAATTTCTAAAAACTTCTTTTTGAATTTTGATCAGTTTCATTGAATTCGTATTTCCTTTAAATTTCTTCAAATTCACTTGAATTTTATTTAATTCATTGATTTTTTATTTCATTTCTTGAATTTTTCTTCAATGCACTTTGATTCTGTTGAACTTGCCCTGCCATTCTGTTCATTTCCCTTTTATTCAATTTCATGGGAATTTTTGATTTTCAAAATTTGGTTCAGTTCACTCAAGTTCTTATGAACTTCGTCAAAGTCTCTTAACTTCTTCTAAATTCACTTCACTTTTACTGAAATCAACAGAATTTTTTGGATTTTTCAAATAATTTGTATCCTCTTGAATTCACTGAAATTGTTTTTAATTAATTCTGTATTTTTGTCCTGAATTCGTTAAAATTCACCCGTAATTCTGATAAATTTCATCTAATTCTTTCAAATTTAAAATAGCATTAATGCACATTCGTAAAGTTTAGTCACTTTTTGGGTTAGAAATTAGTCACTTCTTGTCACTTTTTGCTTTGAATCAGTTCCTTTTTTCATTTTTTTGACGTAAATTAGGTTGTGACAGCCCTGTATGTAATGCATTCTTTGTGATATAATCAAAGAGCCGAAATTCTCATTTTGAGAATTTATTATTAACATTAAAAAGATTTTTAAATAAAAGATTTTTTGAATGTAATTTCACTTAAATAGACACAGGTGTGGAATTAGTCACGTGTACTTTTTTTAAAAATAGTTTGAAATAGGATTCCAATACCACATTGACTAATAGATCTCTTCTAGATACGTAAAAACATTATAACTTATCGGATCATTTTTAAAAGAGTACAAGTATATTTCCATTCAGATCAATCATCGTCTAAATGAATATTAATACATAAATAATAAAAATACTAATAAATGGGTTTATGACTTCAATTGCAGAATACTGAAAAATCTCATGCCTTTTCAAATCACTTTCCAGAGTAAAATTAGATGAATATATTTATAATTATTATAAGACATGAATGGTACCACGAGCTTATGGAATGGAGAAAATTATACTCGTCGATGATGAGCCAACATATTGATAAAACCCACTGTTATTAGCGATAAATGATAAGATAGGACGATTTCATACATTGATCGATGCGCCTGACAAGAGACTTCGTAATTAATTAAAGATCGAAATGGAATCTACTTTCTTGTGAAAACTTTTTGGGTATTAAAGTAACACCCAATAGGTTCACAAATCAAAAATCACTCTTTCTTTTCTCCGTCTTTTTTATACTTCTGGCGACCAGCATGTTTCGAAGTCAATTTAGACTTCCCCATTGGAGAAATTTATAGTAAAACGGGCACAAGTAATGAAAACATTATTGGATTAGAAAACCATTACTACATGAAAATAAAACGGAGATAATTGATAGCAATTGTTATTTTCGTACATATTGCATTTCTTGACTGAAAATGATTTTTACATAGGCAAACATTCTGAACAAAAACCATATTCAATTATTTCATTCTTTAATTGAAAATTGACTTGCACATAGGCAAAATTCTGATCAAAGCTCCAGTCAGTGTATTCAATTAATGACTCCATCCCAAATCTCTTTTTTGATTTCTCTTATGATACAAAATTTTAACATCATTCCAGTTAAAGTCATGACCATGCGTGAGTTATGTTTTGTAATGACCGAATAATATCTTGCACTACTATGAAAATTATTTTTATGTTCCTCTTTTCTTATTCTAAGTGACCTCCTTGCTTGCCCCATATAAACGTCATCATATTGTCTACATTTACATTTGTGAATCACACATTGTTTATCAAGTTTCTCATATCATTATTACTATTATTATTTCTAGGGTTGAGCCCGAAGGAGCCCTTGACGGTTGGTTAATCCCGTTGCGTCCCTTTGTAAGCCTATGCGTGACCCCAAAGCCCTCTCCATACGGAGAGGAGCGCAGACACGCCTTTGGCCGATATGCCTGACTCACTGATGCATTTACTGCCCGTGAGTGCTAGACGCTTATGTTCCTCTTTTCTTATTCTAAGTGGCCTCCTTGTTTGCCCTATATAAACAGCATCATATTGTCTACATTTAAATTTGTAAATCACACATTGTTTATCAAGTTTCTCATATTTATCTTTACCCAATTTTATAATCAAATTACTTTTGAAAGGGATTCTATATATAGTATGTAAACCCAATTTTCCTAACATTAATTTCAAGATACTTGAGACTTTTTCAAAATAAGGCAGAACAACCGTATTGAATCTATTGTAATCTTGTATATTGTTTTTGTTCTGATTATTACTTTAAATCTTAATTTGAACAATTCTGTTATGCATATGTTTGTCAATAAAGCCAAGCGGATAATGGTTGAGAAAAATAATCTGTTTGTATAATTCAATATTCTTGTCATGGAATTTTGGATGAGATAATTTAGGAGCTCTATCAATCAAATTCTTTACAACTCCTATTTTGTTTCGAATGGAATGATTAGAATTAAAATTTAGTGTCCTTCCTGAACAAATAGTTTTTCGGTGCCAATCAGTGATAATATAATTTTCATCAGTTTTTATCAAGGTCAAATCAAGACAATTAAATCTACTTTCTGCTTCAATTTCAACAATAAACTGCAATAATTTTGAAACAAGAATCAAATGTAAACAAACGTTTAACCTTACAATGTTTTTATATCATGAAGGAAAAAAATTGTATAAATCTTAGATATGAAAATTCTAGGCCTCCTTCACATTATAATATTCTAGTTTAAATTAATAGATTTGTTCATTGATTTGTTTTCCAAATTTCATTAAACTATTATTGGAAATGTGGTAATGATTCTTGAATTCAAAGTTATTTGGCGCCATAATGTATGAATTGATCGTTTCAAGAACACTCAATTAGATTGAATATCTTTCAGAACTCTTACTTTCGGAAAAGACTTGCATTCTTTGATTTAATTTTATTATTTGTTGTGTTTCTACTTGAATGTTCTAATCAAATTTCAAGAATGTGATTTACGAATATATATTTCCGTTCTTAACTCTCATTGCCAAAAGAATGTTTACGGGATTATTTAAAGCAATATTTTTTAATTGGTAAGTTATTCTTAAATTGAATTTATAACTAAGTTTCGACATAACCTCATTAACTTCACGTACTTAAAATTTTTTAATATTAAATCACAGTTTTATTTATATAAATTTTTTTTCAGACTAGTCGAAGAGTTTTTTTAGATATTCATCACGTCTTCTTTTTCCGTTTTTTTGGCATGGAATGAAGTTAAGATTGGAAATGAAGGCAATTGGACATTAATGTGATTTTATTTATCCACAACTATATTATCTCGTTTATAAGTATTTTTTACACAATTGTTGCATTGGAGGTTTTACTAATTGTTTTAAAGAAATTTTTTTACATAGTTTAATTTTTTCTTTATCTCTGTGATCTCAATTATAGGATTGTTTTTTATCAAAGGCTTGAAAATGGTCTATTCAGGACCGAAACGTCGCCATACCAAAATAAATATATACTGTTTATCCAAATTGATGCGGATTTTTTTTTCATTCTAAATGAAGCCATTGAAGCCATTTAACGGTTTACCATGAATAAACTGTAATCTTAGATGTATGCTATTGAATACATAAGTAGAATATCCACATCTTGTGCACGTAAAAAAAGTACAGAATCATCAACATATCTTGCATAAAAGTCCAACTCTAAATTAATTTCATTAAAAACTTCATTTTCCAAATCTTTCATCACAATTTCAGCAATAATTGGTGACAAGACTGAGCTTATCGGAGTTCCAAATTTTCGTCTATAAAAACTACCATTGAATTTGAAACAAACAGAATTGAAAACATATTCAATAGCATCAAGAAATTGTTTTTTTGCAATCTTAGTATGAAGTTTAATCATATCTCATCTTTTTTCAATGTCAAATTTAACTCTTTCATATGGAATGTTAGGAAACATGGCTATTACGTCAAAGGAGACAAAAATGTGATTTATTGTGATGTGATTTTAGCATACTCAATTAATTTTAGAAAGGCAGCACTGTTTTTTTTTATTGAGCTTATCGAAAGGGTAA
>JAUMHM010000085.1:27051234-27067606 GCA_032362435.1 Melikaiella ostensackeni
TGCAATAATTCCAGTCGATAGTGAGTTTATTTCTGTATTTTTTCTTGAGATAAAAATTCACAAAGCTGAAATGGCCATTTTTGTCACTTTGTTTGTTTATATATTGTTGCTCTGTGACAAAAATAAAAAAAATCGCAAACCACAATTCTCTTAAAAATTTAATGCTGAACATTTCTATGAAAAAAATTTAAAAATCGGTTAAGAAATACGACTTGTGGGCGATTATGAACAGTAAATTCCTATTATAGACCTCTGTGCGTCTGGTACTCACAGGCACTGGCATCAGTGAATCAGACATATCGGCCAAGGGCATGGCTGCGGTCCTCTCCGTATGGAGAGGGCTTTGTGGTCACGCATAGGCCTACAGGGGGACACAATGGAACTACCCAAGCGTCAGGGGCTCTTTTGGTGTCAACCCTAACAAGAAAAAAAATAATAATAGTAAAGGAAGGGTTTTTTAAAAAATCTCAAAATGAGAATGCGTAGTGGGTATATATTTATATATGTATATTAATATTTGAATTTTCAACAGTTCAAAATTAAAGAAAAGCAAACTTTACATTAACAACAAATGTTAAAAATGTTGCATTTAGATAATTTGACGTGAGAACTTATCAAATAAACATTTCAATCCATAAAAGATATTTTTTTTAAGAAAGTCGATTTTTTCGAAAATGGCTCGCCGATTTTTTTCCTAAATTATCAACGGTTGACAATTCATTTTTTTGGTTAAAGATTCTATTTCTACTTGGTTGGAAATTGACCTTTTTGTTAAAAATTTATATTTTCGGGTTGAAGATTCAACTGCTTTATAGAAACTTCGTCTTTTTGGCTTGAAACTTCAACAATTTGGTTGAAATTGTTTTTCTTTGTTGACTAAAAAATCTTTATTGGTTGAATATTCAACTCTTTTATTAATTTTCGTCTTTTTGGTTTGAAACTTTATCACTTTTGGTAGAAATTTCTTCTAATCACTTTCGACTTTTATTTTGAAATAGCAGTGCAGCGTGACCAGACAAAAAACTCGTTGCACAGACTTCGAAGTGTTTTTCGATATTCTTAACACTAAAATATTCATCTCTACTCCTAATTTTTATCTTTTTCAACTCAATATAAGCGGTATCTATAAATTTAAAGTAATTAAAAAATGGCGTAAATACTATTTATCAATTTACTTAAATTAATTCCTGATTTTTACCTTTTTCAATTTAATATAAGTGATATCTGTGAATCTAAAGTATTTTAAAAATGGTGTGTATATTACTTAGCAATTTACAATTTTAAATTAGTAGTTTGGGACAGGTGTGTAACAAGACTAATTCTAGTATTTTCAACGATTTCAATTTGAAACCAGATAATTTTTAATGTATTTTACTCTAAAGTTATTCAACTTTGAATTGGAGTCGGAATTGGAATTTGTTTAATTTCAAACGCTTTTTATTTGAAGCTATTCAATTTTGAACACTTTTAATTTATTATTATTTTTTATTTAATTCATTTATTTAATTTTTAAATTATTCGCTCTTATTTAAAAATTGATAAAGTTTATTGATTTAACTTTGGAACAGAATGATTTGTAATGCATGAATGAGACATTATTACATTTATAACGCTCTCAATTCAATTTTGTCAAATTCCGAACACTCTTTATTAGAGTGCCAAAAAAATGTGTGTTTTCAATTTTTGCAAATGCTACCCCTTAAATTTCTTTCTTTTGGTGAAAAAATACTATCATATTTTTTTTATTTTTTAAACATTGTCAAGAGGTTTCGCTAGGCCTTTTTAGGTCTGAAAATGAATTTTCCTAATATTGAATTTTAAAAAAATACAAATTTAAGGATAAAATATTCTTTCACTCCTAGAAAGTATTTGTTCTTTATTGAGGAATAAGTCCTAAATTTTATGAAAAAATCAAAAAATTCTGAAGATATTATCTGGACTAGAATACAAAAAATTGTAATTTCATTGCAGTTTATGGTCTAAAATGACCCTAAACATTTTTTTACCTGGAATTATATGTACAAAATTTCTTCTATAATATAAAGAGAATATTCTCAATGAGGAATTAATTATAAATATTTATACTGGGACACATAAAAAATCTTTAATTTCGAAATACACAAAAATCATACATTTTTTATAGTTTAAAGATACCTATAGTACTTTAAGAAGTTTTTTAAAATATCATTTTATATCAAGTCTTATTTTCACCAATTGAAAATTCAATGAAATCGATAAGCAAAACTAAGAAAAACGCAGAATCTCACCAAAATCGACCTTAATTAACTAGCTCACATCTTTTGCAGGTAAATGACAGGTAAAAATACATTTTAAAGTATTATAGGAATCTTTAAACTATAAAAATGTGTTTTTTGTGGACTTTGAAAATCAAGCTTTTTTTCTGTCACCCGGCACAAGTATTTTGAATTTAATTGTAATGAAATTACAATTTGTCGTATTCTAAGGCTGAAAGAATTTCTTATCCTTGAATTTGTATTTTTTTAAATTGAAAACTAAGAAAATTCATTTTCGAACTTATAACGACCTAGCAGAACCTCTAAGAAATTTTTTTAAAATAAAAGAAAATTTATGGCAGTCTTTTTTCCAGGTAAAAGAAGAAATTTAGATGGTAGTGTTTGCGAAATTTAAAAACACACATTTTTTGGGTACTCTACTCTTTATTTTCAATTATTAATTCTAAAAATAAGTCTTAATTTCGAAATATTTGTACTTGCAATCAATGTGAAAAATTATACATAAACAGAGGAGAATATGAAGAAAATTGATTGAAATTCGTTAAAATGTGTAAAAATTGGTCATATTTTGAAAAAATGACTAAAGCTACTCGGTGTCTGGCTTGAAATAAAAATTTGAACCTGTATATTATTAAGTTTTGTAGTTATACAGTTAAAAATGGAGAGATTTAATAAATGCCATGTAGGTTTTCAAACATTGGAATTTCTATAGTTTTACACTTTAAAAATATAAGGATTAAAACAAACATATTTTCATAATTAGGATCCTTGAAAACTGAATAATTTTTGAAATAGGCATTTAAAACTGAATTATTGAAAATTTTTCAAATGTCTTAAATGAAACAAATGAATCTCAAAGTTTTAGAAATTGAACAATCTAAAATTCTAAATAATATGGAGGGATGTTTTCTTCCTGTTTTTTACGTCCAGGAATAATATTTAGAATGGAGAAAGAAAAAATTCCATTTTTCTATCTGTGAACGACACTTCCAGACTTTATTAAATGTAGGTTATGATAAGCGACGTTTCGATAGCGAAGCACTATCCTCATCAGGCAATTAATTCTGTAAAGAAGTTTAATAATATTAATTTTTTATTTAATAATATTATTTTATTAATATTTATTAATATTATTAAACTTCTTTATAGAATTAATTGCCAGATGAGGATAGCGATTCGCTATCGAAACGTCGCTTATCATAACCTACATTTAATAGAGTCTGTAAGTGTCGTTCACAGATAGAAAAATGAAATTTTTTCTTTCTTCATTCTAAAATGCTAAAGGAATAAATTTTAATATAATATTTTTTTTAGAAAAAAAAAATTCAATTTGGACTGTGAAGCATGGTTAGATGTGTCTTAGAACTATTTTTTAATTTAAAAACGAGTAAAAAAGTTACAAAATTCATCAAATACATTTCTTATTTTTTCATTTTAAAATAAAAATTTACACAAAAATTGTTCCCGTTTTGCAATATTTTGATCTGTTAGTTTGATGCGGTAACAAGTTGTTGTACTCAAGGCTTAGAGTCAATGGGGGAAATGTAACGATGATAGATAAGAATAAATCATCACCCGAGGCGATTTTCTCTTTATGTTGTTTGACCCCCTGATCTTTATCGTTTTTCAAAATGTACCTTCCAAATTGCCTCGTTATCAACTTTACCGATGCAAATATCCGCAGCCATTAAGATAACGAGAGGTCCAGCTGCATTGGAATACTTCTTGAATAATAGATCTTTCAGTATAAATTCATCTGAAAAATTAAGATACTACAAATTTTCCTATACGTGGGCATATTCTTGGTCTTTAAGATACTTCACAGTGAGAGAAATTCCTCCTAATGATAGTACAATAATTCCACCTGTCATGTGTGACAAAGTACCTCGATTTGTCACTTTACTGCTGGTAGTAAATTCTTGATAACAATCTGGCAATGCACAATATTCTCACGATTGGTGTATAAAATCTGATAATATTCTCAGATTTGTAAATATTGTAGGAGAGAGCTGTAATGAAAAGTGTTTTATTACCTTTTTACAATTCTATTGCTGGCTATTTTTATGGAGTCATCACTACTAGGGCTTAAGTGATTATTATACGAGACTTGAGAGCGAAGAGTTCACTCTTGACTATAACTGTTCATCTAAGGTTGCAGCAGTTATTTCTGTTTTAATAGTTAGATGGCGAAACTGATTAAAATTCTCTTTCATCTACCGCACTTCATTCACCATTCTCGAATTTATTTTTGATGTGCAAAAATTTCAACTGAATTTCGTAGAAGAAAGATTGATTGACAAGAGTGAAAGAAATTCGCCGAGGTGGTTTGGTTATGTTGTGAGAATGAATGAAGGACATTTAACGAAGCAAGTGTATTTTGGTAAGGTGAATGGTAGCGTACCCAGAGGCAAACCGAAGAAAGAATGGTTGGAATGTGTGAATGAGACTCTAAAGTGAAGAGATATAAAGAGTCGTAGAAACACAAGAGCTTACATGAAACGATGTATGGATGTAAAGGAAGCAAAAGATGTATGCAAGGATAGGGATGTGTGGAGGACAATTGTTTATAAGAAGAAGAGTGATGTCTGAAACGAAAGATTTTGGATACTAATGGACCCTCGTGGAGAGCTTTGCTTAGTGGTTGTGGTTGGGATAAAGAGTATGGATCTTCCTATGGGCTTATCAGTCAGTTTGAGTGTTTACAAATGAATTGTGATGTGGCATGACTTTATTAAGTTTTTCACCTGGGGTGATTGCCAGAAAGATTGATCAGTGTGTCGTTTGAATGATCAACACGCGAATTCTAAATTGATTTAAGACCTATCCCTTTTTTTACACATCCTTTACTTCCCTTTGCCATATAAATTTCTTGATCCCCGGTAGTATAGTGAGGCTAGAGCAAAACGATTTACGCTTACCACAAAAGGGATTTGGCTTAATTGTATAATAATAAATAATGTTTGCACTTCTGATAAATCCAGATGTGGTAAGCTGTCACAGAAAATCCTGGGGTTTTATTTTCATCTTGAAGTTAGATCAAAGTGATTTGCAGCAGGCTGATACTTAGATGATTGAAATGACGCAGGTTTGGTATCAAAATTATAATTCACAAGTGAAAATTGACGTGTGATACATGCATCAGATGTCAAATTCATATACTCACATTTCTCCCAATTGATCGAATCTTATTTCCATTTTATATTTTGTAATGTTATGTTATGTTATGATCATGAGTCATAGATTATCATGTGTCATTAAATCGTTATCATCAACGCGTAACATCATTTTCAGAGATATCATTGTTAATCATAGATCATCAAATTATATCACCTTCATCAGATAGAATTATCATCAATAATAAGTCAGCATGATCATCACTAACACATGACACCATCTTCACATAATATCCTCATCAATTACATCTTGTTATCATGTTATCATTCACTCATAGCGTCATCTTTCGTCATTATCATTTTCAATTATAGACCACCATCATCTTATCTTGCCATCATCAACATATAACACCATTTTCAGATGATATCATCAGTTATAGATCATCAACTTATAGCACCATCCACACATCTTCAGTTAGTACTATCATCAATAATAGGTTATCACTATCATCATCATTTATAGAACATCGTCATCATTATCATTATCATATAATCATCATCGTCTTGGATCAGCTTTTTGTTTCTTGCATAAGTTCCACTAATGTTTCAAAGTGGGGCTGAACCAACTTTAATTGCAAGGTCCTTGCATATGGGATTTTCCGACTGATTATTATTGTAGTCTATAACCCCCTGGACATAAGGGCGGAGCGAAAAAAAAAAAAATTTTCAAACTCGGAGGGGGCCCAAAAGTTATAGTTTGTTACCCTGATTTCCCACAAAAAGTTACATGTAAAAAAAATAAATGTCTTATTTTCGCGCATGCACAATAAAGCTCAAAGTAACAAATAATAGGGAATTTTTTATTATTTTGGTACGAAATAAATTTTCTAATAGATGAAAAGGGTTTTAAAAATTATTATTCACAACTATAATTATCCTCAGTAAACTATGCAGCAACAAAAAGTCTGTATACATCGTAGATTTTCATTAAAATTGAAAAAAGGAGAAAAATAATGTTTTTACCTGAGTAAATGATACTTTTCTTATTGATAATAACTTTTTTATGGATAGAGAGGGTTCTAAAATTTAGCACTTACACCTATAATTATCCCCCGAAAGATACGCAGCTATAAAAAAAATCTTATACATCGTAATTTCTCATCAAATTAAAAAAAAATTATTTAAAATCACGATTTTTCACTTTTTAAGACTGCTTTTTGTACATATTTTGGTTTAATATAATTAAAAAATATTTCTGAATCACTGTGCTTTTAATGTGGAAACAGTAGATGTTACTCTTATAAATGATTCCTATTACTATTCTTGCATATATGGGGCGTTATTTCTCAAGTGTTCTCACTAAAAAAAAAAAAAAATTCTTCGATTAGATTGAAGCATTGGCAAATTTTAGTCTTGTTGGATGGTAGTTTAGGGAAAAAATATTTGCCGCTTTGAGAAATTTTCGTCAAGGGGATGGGTGTGAAATTTTTTACTTAAATAATTATTCTTGAAAATTCATCTTTTCGGGTTTAAAGGTCAACTGTTTTTTCAGAACTTTCGACTTTTTAGCTTGATAGCTCAACTCTTTTGTTTTAAATTCGTCTTTTTGGGTTGAAAATTCATCTTTTATGGTAGAAAACTTATCTTTTCGGGTTTGAAAATCAACTTTTTTTTATAACGTTCAACCTTTTAGCTTGATAATTAAACTCTTTTGTTTAAATTCATCTTCTTGACTTGAAAATTTAACTGTTTGGTTAAAAACGCCACCTTTTTTGGTTGAAGTTTTATTTTTTTTGTTTGAACATTCGACCATTTGGTTGAAATTTATCCTTGTAGGTTGAAAATTCAACTGTTCGGTTAAAAATTCAACTACTTTGTTGAAAATTCGTCTCTTTTGCTTAAAAGTTCAACTATTTGGTTGTAAATTTAACTGTTTGGTTGAATTTTGTTGTTGTTTTAAAGTCGACTATTTGATTGAAAATTTATGTTTTCGGGTAGAAAAGTCATCTTCTTTGGTGAAGAATTCATATTTCTCGGTTGAAAATAACTTTCTTGGTGAAAATTCAAATTTTTAAGGGTGAAAATTCAACTCCTCTGAAAAATTCGTCTTCTTGGCTTGAAAATTCAACTGTTTTGTTGAAATTTATCTTTTTTGTTCACAATTCATCGTTTATGGCAGAAAATTGTTCTTTCTTGGTTAAAAATTCATCTTTCTTCGTTAAAAATGATTTTTCAGCTGCAAAATTCAATTTTCTTGTGAAAAATTCGTCTTCTTGGCTTGCAAATTCAACTTCTTGATTGAAAAGGCAACTGGTTCTGGTTAAAAATTCAATTATCTTATTGAAAATTCAACTTTTTTGCTTGAAAGTTCAACTACTTGCTGGAAAATGCAACTTTTTTTGGTTGAAGTTTAATCTTTGTGCTTGAAAGTTGAACTATTTGGTTGTAAATGTAACAGTTTTGTTGAAATTTATTATCCTCTTCGTAAATACGAATATTTGGTTGAAAATTCACTTTACGAACAAATTCGTCTCTTTTGCTTAAACGTTCAACTATTTGGTTGTAAAATCAACTCTTTGGTTGAAACTTTTTTATGAAAATTAAACTATTTTGTTGAAAATTATCTTTTCGGGTTTATAAATCAGCTGTTTTCTAAAATATAAATCATTTTTACCTGTAACATCTACTGATTGCACATTAAAAGTACAATGACTCATATTTTTCTTTTTATTAAACTCAAATATGTATGTACAAAAAGAAATATTAAATAGTCAAAAATCATGATTTTATATCATTTATATAAATTTAATGACAATTTACTATGTATAAGAATTTGTTTATGGGTGTGTAGCTTTCGAAGGATAATTACAGGTGTAAGTTTTAACTTACAGAACCCTTTCCGTCAATGAAAAAATCGTTTAATCAAGTAAAAACATGAGTTTTCTTCTTTTTTTCAACTTTAATAACAATTTACGATGCTTCTGGGTTTTTGTTAATGGCTGCATAATTCTCAGAGAATAATTTTAGTTCAAAACACTAATTTTTATAACCATTTTCACCTATTAAGAAATTGATTTCGTACCAAAATAACAATAAATTCGCTATCATTCCTTATCTTGAGCTTTCGTGGATGCTCGAACATGAGATATTTTTTTTTTGTCAATCTGTAACTTTTTATGGGAGGTTACAGTACCGAACTACAATTTTTAGATGGTATCAAAACTCGGGGACATTTAAAAAATGTATAGTATACTGTAATTATAATTAGAAACAAAAAGTCAACTTTATTTTCGAATTTTGCCATTAATTCTTAAATTATACGTGTATTAATAATATTATCTGAAACTTTTCTTCAAAAGATATTTCGCCATAAATGTAAAAGAAATATGGTAACGGACATTTACTTTACTTTACATTTATTTAAGGATGAAATTTACTCATATTTATCCGAATTTATTTTGATACCGATTGAAGTAAAAATACCCTAATTTAATAAATTACCCAATCAACTGTTATATACCAATTATCAACCAGTATTTTGGGTAATTTGGATATAGGGTATTTTGGGAGGAAATAGACTTAATAAAAACCTGTAATTAATAAAATCTTTCGTCCAAACACAAGCGTATAATATTCCAGGGATATGTTATTGTCATCTTTTTGATTTTATTCCTTAACTTCCGATATAATTTTCTTCGTTCCGTCTGTTAAAACAAGAAAAAAACAACACGAATGTCCGTTGCTAGGATCGTGAAGTTGGGCCAGTAGATTTTTGATTTATTAAATTGGATCATTTTGATAGGGGAGACCGGGGCGAGATGAGCATAGTTATCGTTTTCTGTGAAATATTTGCAATCTTTAACAGTTTTTCAAAGTGTAATTGGTTCTCTATATTCTTTGAACTTTCATGTATCAATTTCATGAAAGATGAAGTGTTCCAAAAATAGTAATTACGATGAAAATTACTTTTTGTTAATAGAAGATCATTTTTTGTATTTCCTGTACACACAAAAGATTATTTACAGTATGTTGCAAAAAGATATCACTATAAATTCAAGTAATGGTCAATTAAATATAAATTTTTCCTTATAAATTTTAATTTCTTTAATTTTAAGTAACTTAACTAGAATTTAATTTATAAACTGTTTTTCTAAATTTCAAACTTGAAAAAACCTTAATTTTGCACTGGATAAAAATAGGGATTTCTTATGCAAAACTTGAAAACCACTGAAATTCTCCTTTTTAATCTTTACCTATTTCCGAACATTGCACTCAAATTTTGCGAATAAAAACTTTTTGGCCAGCTCCATAAAAAGGTTAGGAATGGTTGGAAATGCTCAGTGACAAGGAGGACAAAAGTGTATCATCTCGCCCCGGGAACCCGGCTCATTCTGCCCCAAGTCACAATTTATATTAAAACTTCAATATTACCTGTCTTTGTTAATTAATTGTGTATGAATGCGTTAGTACATTGAATTTCTATGAATAAACTTCACAAAAAACCTTAGATTAAAAATAATATCCCCTATTTTCAATAATTTCCTTCCGTTTTAAAATTCCGCAGAATAATAGGATTCAGGTGTTGAAATTTCAATCATTTTTATTCTTTCTTTATTAACTTTATTTATTTTTTTCTGCTTTAAAGAAATATTCAATATCATTATTTCTATTATTCCTGAAAAGGGCAGCAATAAAAACCACATATTCTGAGAGAAAACTCAGTGCCTCATTTGACCCCGTATACTCATTTCGCCCCGGTCTCCCCTATTAAATTGAAGATTTAATTGAGTTCTAGCAGTTTTGATATCACAAGATTTACTGTGGTATAAATTGCAAATTATTCATGACGCCTGATAGATGATCTTCACATCTTGGGCTCTACTCATAGGTGCCTACTGATTGGCAGAAGGCATATAGAAGGTCGAATGTAATGCGTGTACTTCGCGAGTCTGTAGTAGAGTTTGCCAAGTGTAGGCACATATGGTATTTATACGTCATTTACATTTATATTGTACCTTACGCTGCATCTGGCATATTATTTCCTCGATATGGGATACTATTATGATGTTGAAATACACACGAACGTTATACGATAAGCACAAGAACCGACAGCATTCCTTCCTTTTCAAATTAAGCGATTTCCTAAATTACAGTCCAAACGAACTCGTTTTAATTTTTTCTTATTCATAAATCAATTTTACCGTGGCGAATATGCTATCTTCTTTTTTCCTATACTTAGAAAATAAACTTCGCGAAACATAGACTTAATCAGAATGATATGCTAAAGAGCGGTAAGGCTTATCCCGTTTTATGGGAAAAGCATGGAGTATTCTATCAACGGACCAGAGTGGCAACTGACCGTGAAAACCGGAAATTGGCCTGGAGATTTTAAAGGATTTTGAGTGAATTAAACGGATTTTAAGAAATTTGAAGCGGTTTCGATATTTTCACGGAATATCAAAGGATTTTAGAGGATTTCGTAAGATTTCAAAAGATTTAACGGAATTTCAAAGGATTTCCGAACTTTATAAACGACTTTAACGAATATTGGCGAATATGCTGTCTTCTTTGTTCCTATACCTGGAAAATAAACTTCGCGAAACATAGACTTAATCGAAATTATATGCTAAAGAGTGGTAAGGTTTATCCTGTCTTATGGGAAAAACATGGAGCCTCTTATCAGAAGACCAGGGTGGCTACTAACCAGGAAAACCGGGAAATAGCCTGGAGATCTTAAAGGATTTCACGAAAACCCGAATATCTCCTAAACTAGGATAAAAAAATGCGCCTTTTTCGTGCATAAAGTCACAATTTATATTCTGAAATAACATCAGCTGCTGCCTTGCACAGAATTTTCACAACGGTTCATTAAATCACAGACTTTATACTCTTTCCCCCTTTTCTCGTTTTTTGTCTTAAATAAGAACTGAATTAATAGAATCCAATAAAAAAATCCAATTGTTTTTGGTTGAAAGTTATGTAATTGTTTTAAATTGAAAATTCTACTATGATATTTTTTGTTCATAATTCATCTCTTTTGGGCAAAAATTCAACAGTTTTGTTGAAAATTCGTCATTCTGGATAGAAAATTGTACCTTTTGGATTAGAAATTTATTTTTTGGTAGAAAAGTGGTTTATTTTTTGTTGAAAGTGAATTCTTTTTCATTTAAAAGTCTACTATTGTATTTTACGTTTAGAATTCACCTCTTTCGGTTAAAATATCTACTATTTCGTTTGCAAATTCAACTGTTTTGTTAAAAAGTCATCTTTTTTTGTTAAAAATTTATCTTTTTGGGTTAAAAGTTAATTCTTTTTGTTTGAAAAGCCTAATATTATATTTTTGGTTTAGAATTAATCTCTTTTGGTTAAAAACTCTACTATTTGATTCAAAATGTAATTATTTTATTGAAAGTTCGCCCTTTTGGATTAAAAATTCATCCTTCGGTAGAAAAGTCATCTTTTTTGGTTGAAAATTCATCTTTTATGGTTGGGAGTAAATTTTTTTTTTTTAATGAAAAGTGTTCTATTATATTTTTGGTTCAGAATTAATCTCTTTCGATCGAAAATTCAACTGTTTCGTTAAAAATTTGCCTTTCTGGGTAGAAAACTGGTCCTTTTGGATTAAAAATTCAAAAATCATTCAAAATTCAAAAGTCATCTTTTTTATCGAAAATCCAACTATTTTATTGAACATTCGTCTTTTTGGATAGAAAGTCCATCCTTCTGGGTTAAAGATTCAACTTTCTTGGTTGAAATTTCAACTTTCTTCTAAAAAATTCCTCTTTTTTATTGAAAATTCAACTATTTGGTTAAAAACGCAACTGTTTTTGTTTGAAGTATAATCTATCTTGTTTGAAAATTCGATCATTTGGTTGAAGATTCGTCTCTTTTGCTTGATAGTTCAACTATTTTGGTTGTAATTGCAACTGTTTGGTCGAAAATTCATCTTTCTTGGTTGAAAATGAACTTTTCTGTTAAAAATTCATCTTCTTGGGTTTAAAAGTCAAATTTTTTCTGAAACATTCGACTTTTTAGCTTGAAAATTCAACTTTTTTGTTAAGAATTCGTCTTTTTTGGTTGAAAATTCCACTATTTTGTTGAAAATGAAATATATTTCGATTTGAAATCTGAGGAATATGGTACCTGCAATAATGTTATTTAAAAGAATTTATTCCTCTATTTTCGTTAAAAACCGCCTTATTTCCCCTGTTTCGAGAGCATTTTGCGCTGTGAAGCCTGAAGTAATTTTTACAATAATTTACATTATGTATTTGACCTTTGGAACTCTAAAATATTCAATTCATTCAAAATTCATATAATAAAGCAATTAGTATTATATAATAATTATTATAGACGCGTAAAAGTCAACTGGAAAAAAATGTAATTTTTGACCGAAAAAAATCGGGAAATAGTCTAGAATTTTTCTTTAAAGTTTGAGTGGCCACCCTGTCGGACTTCATCATGATTTCTCTTATGTATATGTGACTCAATTCGATAAAATTTTTAAAATAATGCGAGTGAGGTGCAGCGAGTTATTAAATCATTCTCGTGAGGGAACAATTGGATTGTAGTCGACCTGTTTCTTTGTCTGCAATAGTTTCTTAAGCGGATATTAAACGATAAAAATTTAAATGGCATAAAAGGACTGAGAACGGATGTGGAAGAAGCGCTGATCGGTCAGATGAATATTGTTTTCAGCATTCGAGTTTTCAGCTCGCTTTTCGTTAGATTTTATAGTCTTCGGATTTTTCGAAGTGTAAATGTTACTAGAAGTCATGTAGTTTAATATTTATTCGGTCGGTTGATGGATTCTCAACCCCTTTTTTGGAAGGGGATGATTGAATGATATACTCGGGTAGTTTGACGGCGTCGAAAAGAAAGTCGTTTCATCAGATTGCGTAAGAAAACGAGCAGAGACAACCGGCCTGGACGCCTTGGTTTCTTAATTTGGCACGATCGGCACTCTTTGCTTCACTCCGTTTTTGTAATTCATGGTGGTTTAAGTGTATGTGCAGTGTGCACTTTCCTGTCCAAGTGCTTGTATACCTGCAGCTTTTATAGATCACGTGACTCGTCTATGTAGGGGACCTTATTCTAGCTCCTAACTCTTAGCTCCTAGCAGGCAGGTATTTATGATTTCCGAGAAGAAGCCGATCTCAAAACGGTTAAAGTTTCTGCTTGAATATACATGACCGATTGTGGCCGTCCTTTTATTTTCTCTCTCCGTTCATGCCATCAGTGCCCTTCCCATCAGAAAGGGACTCGAACTGGGACTGGACAAGCAATATTTCAGTGCCCTAAGTCCTTTTTTAAAAAGTTTTACTCTCAAGTACTGAGGTTACTAAGTTGACTTTAGGATTACACTGGAACCTTGATATACCGCCGGTCTGGTTTTGCCTCGACTCGTTTTGCCTCGTCTCGTTTTGCCTCGTCTCGCTTTGCCTCGACTCGTTTTGTCTCGACGCGTCTTGTCTCGCCTAGTTCTGTCTTTCCTCGTTTTCGTCTCGGTTTCTCCAGCATTTCTTGGCAGATGTTGACCAAACTGCTCAGGACCAGTCAAGATGCTGCAGACAAAGGGAAAAGGTGCATTCTGACAGAAGGTTCTTCGTAATAGACCATCTTTTTCTGACACGTCGATTTTACAAGAGAACATTTTTGTTAATGAGGCACTAGACTTTTTGAATTATATATTTTCAGATTATTCGTTTTATGCTATTAAATTTGATATTAAACACGATATGATATGTAAGCAAGCGATTACAGCTACTTTACTGCTTTACCACTGCAGGAAGGCGTGCTAGTGAACTGAAGTCTGTGCAGTACAGTTTTTAAGCGTACATTTTCGATTTTAAGAATTTAAAAATTCAGTTTTGAAGAATTGAACAATTTAAAGTTGAAAGCGTTCGAAATCGATATTTTTTTATAAAAAACGTTTTAAATTGATCAAATGTAAATATTAAGTAATTAATGATTTGGAGTTTGTAGTTCGAGTATTAAAAATTGAACAATAATTGATTTTACAAGACGATTCTAAATCTGTTCAAAATTAAGCAATTTGCAGGTTTTGACGTTAAAAATTGAACAGTTTCAATTTGAAAGCCTTAGTAGTTAAACCAATGTAAACGTCGGATTAAAACTTTATCAGCCATTTTCAATTGTACAATAATTTCAAATGAATAGATTGATAATTAAATACTTTTATTCAATTGGAAGTTTTTTAATAAAAAAAAACAACAAATTTTTAATATTTAACAATATTTGACTGTTTACTTGAAATATATTTATGAATCAAATATTCAAAACTGTACAATTTGAAATTGAATTGTTTGAAATAAAAAGCCGTGAAACGTTAAAATTTCAGAGTCATAAATTTAAACTTTATGCGTTAAAATTTAAATATTTTCCTTTTTGGAATGTTTCGAAATCTTATGAAATTTATTGAAATCCATGGGAATATTTTTTAATCTCTCAAAAACCGATAAAATCCTAAAAAATTAATTTAAATTTTGGGAAATCCCACAAAATCCTTTCAAAATCATTGAAATCCCTTGGAAACCCTTAAATTGTCCTTATTAGTTTGAAAATCTTTAAAATAATTTCAAATCTCGTGAAATTTTCAAATTTAAGGAGATAAATTAATCATTTGTCTGTAGATTCTTAATTTTTTGTATCAGTTCTTTCAATATTTTAACATTATTTATTTCTATACTGATTTTCTAGAATGATTTTTCTAGAATCTCGAAAAAATTATAAGAAGTTCACTATAGGAAAGTCATTATAGACCTATACTGAATTTCCTATAATTTTTTTTGTAAGTGGGATTACAAGGGATTGTAAAAGAATGTATGGGGTTGCAAAGGATTGCATGAAATTGCACAAGATTGCATAAGATTGAAGAGAGAGTGTACACCAGATTGCAGGAGTAATTAACCTTACGGGCCTTAATTGAATTGAATCGAACAAAAGCTGACCTTCCTCAATTTTTGAACCTACATTGCATTTTTCACACCAACGATTTTTCGTTCCGCATAGAGTAGGAAGTGCGATTACGGATGTGGGGCATTTGGCGTATCGTTAGGCTACTTTTATTTGCGATTACGACGGTTACCATACAACGGCATTAACCGTCAGAAACAACCTACTTGAGAGCATTTACCATGGCTTGTCACCTGATAACCAAGTCACTATTCACAGACTACTGCTAACGATTTCCTATGCACGCGAGAAATTGCGATCTTTCACTTTTCACTAATTTTAATTTTATTCTTTATTTGTAAATCAACTCTATGATATTTATCGTCAAAACCCTAGTTAATTTTAATCTGAGCATATAGAGACCTAATTGGTTGACTGATATCAAAATTGAGACAATCCTAATGATATACTACAAACATCTTCATAACTACATTGTTCTAGAACTTATTACATGCATTTCAGCGGTTTTTGGCATTAGACATACGATGACTCTAATTTTTGAACTACATACAGAGGAGATTTGATCAACATATATCTGTTGTATCGGCACTCATGATAAAGAAATGATAAGGTAAAATCACCAATAGCCGAATCTATTAGACGAAGTGGTTTGATTTTTGCCATTTATTGTTAATAACGGAACACGAAATCAATAATTGTACCAATAATATACAAGTGCGTACCCTCTACTTCAAAACGATGTATCCAAAGTTGTTTAAAATTGATTAAATCTGTGGAAATTATTGAAAATTCAAAAAAGTGCTTTGGAGCTAATAGCCGAAAGGGAAACGTGAAATGATCCAATAGCCGAACGTCACTGCACTAATAACCGAACGAGAGAATATTATATTTCAGTTACTATTGATGTGATCATTAAGTAAGTAGTTTAGGTACAAATCATATACTATAAATAGGCAACAAGAAAAATGTTTTCAGGAATTAAAACCAATAGAATACTTACCACATCTCTTGGAAAACATTAAAAAATTTGCACTTGGTCTTGTAAACAAACTTACATTCGGGAACTAG
>JAUMHM010000085.1:27068283-27091304 GCA_032362435.1 Melikaiella ostensackeni
CTTGTACTAATAACCGAATTTGAAATATTTCACAGAAAATATTGTTTTTTTTTTCATTTTGAAAAGTGACATTATACCTATTGAAGATTCAACTTTAGTTCTGCACGCATTAAAATGTCAAAAAAGGTCAATAAAAATGTTCTTGGCTTAACAAAGGCGACGCGTTTCTTAGGTTTTAGAGAACATTTCGTTTCATTTTGATCGATCTCATACATCAGTAAAGAAATATTTTTTCCTGGCTACGTTTCTACTTCTTTTAAAACAATTTTTTTCCCGTAAAAAGTTTAGGTTTCGTCGTTTGTATGCGATACATTAAAAGAGCAGATATGATTAAGAAATCCTTAATTTTGAGCGAAATTCATGGTTTTGTTCGGCTATTGGTGACCGTTCGGCTATTGGTGCTTTTACGTTAATGATAACGTAAGTTCCAAAAATATTCCCGAGTGTGCTACGACAGCTGCATTGGTAAAAGCATCTCTCATGAATGGATGAAGTTGACAGTTCAAATCACGAATGTCGATACAACAGATGACTGTTGATCAGATCTCTGTATGAAATTTAAAAAATAAGAGTCATCGTATCTTCAAGGGTAAAAACCGCAGTTATACATGTAATAAATATCAAAGCATAAAATAGAACAATTATTATTCTAGAACTACTTTGAAAATTACAAACCAGAATTTTAAATCACTAGATGTCACTACAAAGTTCAAATTAATCCTCCAGACATTAATATTAATTACCACACTATAGACACTACCAAACTGAACATACCTTACGCAATTTGGAATAGAAAAGTTACTTAATTGAACATTTTATTCGCTAACGGTAATAACTCCTCGTCTCGAGTCCATTTCGGAAGACAGATTGCATTTTCTTCAGTAATTCATGCTCCAAGAAGCGTGGGCTGATTACGTCATTCAAAGAAGACAACATTCGATTTCTGTCAAACTCCCGATTCGGCACCATTATTTTCTCCTGTCAACTGTAGCTTTAATTATCCGAGGGAATTGCTCACTGAATGTGATACAAAATTTCACAGTTGGTGAAATAAATTTCATGTTCGGTGAGAACATAAGTTTCTCATTTTCGGGCTTTTGGCAAAGTAGGATGAATATAAATCGCGCGAAAAATTATGGACCGCCTACCTCCCTTTGGTATGTACGCGGGCCTTATTTGGGCCTGGGCGAGAAGACGAACGCTGTGGGAGGTTTTCGGCGATCCGCGGTGAAATTCTTGATTGCCGTCGGCCCTGGTCGATAAAGAAGGCCCATTTGTTGAAATTAACAGCGAATCAGACCGCCGCCTTTTAAATGCACCGATAATTCCTCCTTTCGCCGAACCGGTACCTTTTCCTCGTGTCTGGAACGATATTTTTCAAGTGAATATATAAACCGAGTCACCTGTCACGGGGAGTACGCTTGACGGGGGACACGGATTTTAATAATCTTTTGTGGGCGAAGAGGGTCAAATATAAAATGTAAAAGAACAACTGCGATAGAGCAATGGTCTAGGTTCAAGGCTAGAGATTCCGCCGTCATGCGTTTGCATTCTCGTACTATGAAAAAAAAATTATATATTTTTTCTATAATTCGCAAAAAAACACTAGTTTTTCCACATGTTTTCTGTGTAAAAGGTGATGCAGGCAGCGAAAAAAGTTACGCACAGTGAAAGAAGTAAATAAAGTACGAACTACTGAACCAACCCTGTGGCCTGCTTCAGTAAGTGAAGGTAAACTCACAACTATTGCGTTGTATCTAATTCCACCACTCCTAACCTTCCTGACCAAACATTGCTACCAACTTACTGTTACGGCCATATTTTGCGATTGTTTTGACAATTGCCATTGTTATTATTGCCTCAATCGACAACCAATCGCCTCCTTTTTAAACAAAAGAACAGGTAAAAACACTAGCATTTTTTAAACAAATTATAGAAAAAGTATCGTGTCCCATATTTTGAACAGGTTAACCGCCAATACGCATGAATATTATTTTAAAAAAATAAATAGTAAGAAAATATTTTTAAAATCTAAAAATTATTATTTCTGACACAAAAATTTGTTTATCAATATGTTGATGCCTGTAGTACATAGTAAATTATTTTTAACCAAGAAACATTATTATTTTTCATTTTTTCGACGTTTTTCACTAGCACGAAATTAATTTTTAAAAAATTATATGCATGAAAAAAATTGAAAATACCTAAAAATATATAAGTTAATTTTTTATTTAAGATAATTTAAATTGAAAATATTGTATCTTGAGGAAGAAACGGGATCGACTTGATTGCCAGGTCGACGAGGAACATTTTAAAATTGAATCTTCCATTGAAATACCTTCTCGTAAAACATTAATCATAACTCTTAATGTTCCTTATTTGGTTTCTTACTTTTAGCTCATCAAAATAATTCGGGCACGTGATTGAACATACCTCGACATACCTTCCAATTTTTTCTTTACTTCTATCACACAATCTTATGAAAGTCAACGAAATTCGTTACTCCTCATAATTAAACTTTAAGGCCAAAGATAACTCATCTGCTACATTTTTCGGAAGAAAGAGCACTGTAGCGTAAGACAGCTCACAACCAGAAGGATAAAACGATAATTGACAGAAAAAAGGCTCAAGAGCCACTCAACCTCCACTTAAAATTTAAGCGACATTTAAATTCCACTGTTGTAATCTGAGCTCCTGATTGAGGTTTTAAGTTCAGATTATACCTAACGACTTTTTATGAGCCAATTTTGTTTCGTGAACGAGGATCTCATTTTTTTCAATCATAACTTGAGCTACTTCAAAAATCCTCTCGGAAATTTCCAATCTTGTTAACAAAATATTTCAGTTACGACCTAAAAGACAGTAAATCAGGTGTCAGTTTATATTGCAGGGTTGCTACAGCTCAGGAAATTCCAGAAAGTCAGGGAAAGTCAGGAAATTTAAAACTGATCAGGGTAAGTCAGGGAATGTTAGGGAAAACCTGAAAGAATTAGGGAATTTTCGAAAAACTGAAGTTGAAGTTTATAAAATTCTGGATAAATTTGTGACTCTAAAAAATGTTTAAGATAAATTTAAAAACAAACCTTTTTTGCATTAAGATTATTAATCTCCTAGACAGGCTTCGATGTTCCACACTTTTTTACTTTTTTGATACTTTTTTCAGTAAAGTGATATAAAAAATTGATTGTACTAACAAATTTCAGTATTTTTTTCAAATAAAAAATAAAAAATGAAAGAAAAGTATGCCTAAGAAAACTGCTTCACCCCAAAAAAAAAGAAATAAAGAAATCAAAATAGAACAATCGATGGGTTCCTTTAAAAATCTCAAAATAAGAAGGCGTAATATATACTATATATACATTCATCATTCATTTATCATCTTTTTTCAATTTTTTTTTATTGATTGAAATGTTTATTTATTAAATTCTCATGTAAGATTATGTAAATTTAACACTCTTAACACTTGTTTTTAATATAAAATTCAACTATTGAAAACTAAAAAAAAATAGAAAATTGACTTTCCAACAGTTAAATTTTCTTAAATTTTCAACAATTGGAAATTCAACAAAAAAACGAATTTTATCTTGAAAACAAGTGTTAAAAATGTTATTTTTGCACATATTAGCATTAGAATATAATAAATAAACATTTCAATCCATAAAATAAAAATCTGGAAAAAAGTCGACGTTTTCGAAAACGGGTCACCGTTTTTTTTCTTGAGTTTTCAACTGTTAACAATTCTTTTTTTTTGGTTGAACATTCATCATCTTAGTTGAATTTCATCTTTTTCGTTTTAAAAGTTATATTTTTGGTTGAAGTTCCAACTGGTATGTTAAAAATTCGTCTTTTTGGGGTTGAAAATTAAACTGTTTTGGTAGAAAATTGATCTGCTTGGTTGGAAATTAACTTTCTTGTTCAAACATCAACTGCTTTGTAGAATATTCATCTTTTTGGCTTGAAACTTAAGTAATTTCGTTGATTTTTTTTCTTTCTTGACTGAAATATCTTTCTTGGTTGAGAATTTAACTCTTTTGTTATATTTTGTCTTTCTGGTTTGAAACTTGATCACTTTCGGTAGAAATTTCTTCTGATAATCTTTTTTGGTTAAAAATTCAACTGTTTGGTTGAAAATTCGTCTTTTCTGGTAGAAAGTTATTATATTTACATAATTTTGCATGAGCATTAAATAAATAAACATTTCAATCCATAAAAAAAAATTTGGAAATGAATAGGTTTTTTCGAAAACGGGTCGCCATTGGCAAACAATGTTTTGGCAAATTAATAGCCATCCAATGGAACCTCAGTAGGGAATTTATGAGATTTAAGAAAAAATCCCAACTCTGATCATCTCCTTGTTATTTGCAGTCTGCGGCGCAGTTATTATTTACATACAGAAAAGTATGAAAGAAACTTCCCTTTAAAATACGTTCCTTTTTTTAGTTAAAAGTATTTTTGGCACAACTTTTTTATTTAAAATGCTAATTCTCAACTGATTTGAAAAGGCTATTTATTTAATACTTTTTTTTTTATTTGAGTATACTTTTTTCTTCAGAAAGATACTTTTCTTACACTTTTTTTAGTTTCATAGAGCACTTCGAAGCCTGCCTAGGTGTAAGGCGAGATGTAAGGTTGTTTTTATGTCTGAAAGAAAAATTTACATATAGCGGTCAGGGAAAATGAGAAATTGGTCAGGAAAAAGTCAGAAAAACTCAGGGAATTTCGAAACTGGGATTTTGTAGCAACCCTGATATCGGTATCGAATTGAAGATCACCTATATTTTTGCGACCAAACTTCGTTGAAGCGGATTCAGAGTTCCGGTAGGGTTGGAGGGACAAAACCAACAGCAGCAGAACAATAACAATGAACGTGCACTTATAAAGTCAATTTTGTACCGCAGGCAGAACTGCTACTCCTCATCAGTACAGGTCGAGGGATTCGCGTGGGTGAACTTGTCTGGGCAGGGTAACCGCGTTTTCTCTCCTGGTCCGTTCTTCACTTTGCAGTGGTACCACCATTCCAAGTTCGCCACTTCCAAGCGTTCCAAGCGTTCCAAGTTACGTAGGTACCTTCTCGATGTGACATCGTTGTCCAAAGGCTCCCACGTATTTTTACGAGGGGTACCCAGCGGTAACCATTTAAGGATCGGTTCTCATACCGATCGACAACGCGTGAGGTTCGATTCCCATGATGGTTTATTATCCAGGTCCTAAAGGAGAATCGTTTTTGTGGATTTCGAGTTTTGGTCGATCGATATCAGGAAATGAGAGCCATTGACGTAGAGTCTGTTTGATTGGGTGATTGTTTTGTTCCTGCTCGGATTGGAAGATGCGAATGGCTCCGTATGGTATGATTGCGTACTATTTTTAAAAATGCAGGCTAAATAGGCAGGATCTTCCAAAAATGTGAGACCACCTGATACCAGTGCTTCTTCTAAAGACTTTAATCGCTATTGTAGTTGAAAACAATCGCAAAGATATATAATATCTATAAAAGAAGATGTATATGCATATGTTTCCAGTTGGTTAAGACTAAAAGAATCAGCCTACAAGTATTATTCCAAGTGTTCCACTAAATATACGTAAGATCCCTTTTTTTCTTTTAGGTGCGTCTGCCTAAATAAACATTTTTTCATCAAAGAGAGATTTCGCAAAGAATGAAAGAATGGTGGACGTAGTAAAAGTTCAAGGTCTGCGAACCAAAAATATCTTTCTGAATGCCATTCTGATCACTCTTAATGGCTCAAAAACTTGGATCTTTATTTGTTTTTAGTTGTGTGTCGCTCTAGAGAGCTTGATTTAAAATACTCCAGCGTCTAGGTGCGTTGAGCATTCGGACGTTGCCTTTGTTTTTCTATACAGAACAGAAAGACCGGAGATTGTGCTAGGTACACAATAAAAAAGTCTTATTGAAGTCTTGACCTTTGAGAGCACTTGAGTAGAAGTACCTGAACTTTCAACTTGAAGAAATGTTTTTCAATTTGCCATCCAGATTATTATGACCCGTCCTCGGCTTGTAGAATGTGTGTCATAAATTCTTTTTCGGAGCACTGTTGAACCGTAAACCCAACCACCTTTTGGAGCTGGCAAAAAACTCGTTTCCCCACGTGACATTTATATGCAGAGATAATTCTGGGTCGATATGGTCTGGAGAATTTTTATGACGGTAGCTGAGCATCGTGTCTCCGATAAAGAAGCAATAGCTACACTTTGCAGGTTCGAAATTGATGTACGTTCTGCCTAATAATTGCAGACAGTAGCTTTACAAAAAAGAAGATGACATTTGGAGGTGTGTAACCAACCTGTTTATACCAATTCAGAACTCCAGAGACGATTTTTGTTCAACTGATTTGTGTTTATAGTCAAGTACCAAAAATATAGCAATCGGTCATTTTTTACATTAAAAGTCAATGTGAAAATAATTTTTTCAAGAAAGTAATTTTTTATTATTATTATTATTAGCTTTCTTGTGTATGCTTGCTTTTTCTCGTTAACGTGCACGCGGATTTCATCATTCTACCAAGCATCTCCAGTCTTTCTTCCTGAGGCTGCAGTACCGCACACTTCAGATGCACTCTTGAAGATGCTATCCCGTAGTGGTATCCATGCATCCCCTACATTTTTATTGCCTAATTCCGTCTTTACGCCTGCTTTGTGATTTGTAATTTGTACTTCTGGTTTCTGCAAATTCTCTATTTTAACTCGCGCCTGCTTTGGCTTATTATTAATGTCTTTTTCTCCGCCATCCTTCACCTAGGTTCATTTTTGAAATTATGTATGAGGTAGTGATCCATTCCACATTCAGAGCTTCTCATAACCCTTGTATCTCTTACCAGCGCTCTCAGTCTCTCATCCGCTACAATAAAGTCAATCATACTGTGTATTTGTAATTAATAAGCCTTTTTCTAAGCATAGGCTAATCAATTTCTCTCCGTTACATTTAATTTTTGGGTCTCTGAAATGACTAATTATCCTGTCTATACCTTTGCGTTGCACACCAACCCAGCCATTCATATCTCCAAATAGAATGAGTCTTACCCCGGGATTGCAAGTACCTATAATATCATTTAACGAGTCCCAGAAGTGTTAATCCTATTTGAATCTTTATTTTTATTTGTATTATTCATTATTTCAAGTATACACCCTACTACCAACTTGATGCGAGAAATGCTTTCCACAAGTATAAAATTATATCCAAACTAAGCAGCTAAATTTTCATAAGGTGGAGTGTCTATTCGTAACGTCAGTCCCATCAAGCTTTGGTCATTCAAAGGAAAGTATGAAAACGAAGCCAGAACCACAGGAGTTATGAACGGTTAGTGTTGTATACTGAGGAGAGCACCAGTCTCCTGCAGTTTGGTCTTTAAGATGGGAAAAGACCATGCTTACATCATAAATGTGATAGGAATTCTCAACCCTGAATAAAACTTGACAAGCTTAGAAACTTCCACAAATTTCCATTACTCTCCAAAAGTTTCCCAGATTTCCAAAGTTTCAAACATTCCCAAACATTTCTATCAATTTTCAAAAATTCCCAGAGGTTTTCAAAAGTTTCAGATATTTTTATCAACTTCTAAAATTTTCACAAGTTTTATAGTTTTCGAAAATCCCCACAAGCTTCCAAAGTCTCAAATATTTGCATTCATTTTCAAAATTTTTCTTAAGTTTACCAAACTTTGCATGAATTTCCGGCAATTTCCAAGAAATCATACATTTCCATTACATTTTTTTTCTTTTTTATGTGCAAATAAAATACTCATTGTTAATTTTGTTGTAATTTAAATTTTTTTTAAATATTGGTGTGGCTCACTAAGCGAACGAAAAAGTAATAAAAAAACATTAAAAATATTACAAAATAAATATGTTGGAATCAGATGACAGAATTTTTAAGTGTATTTTTTTCGTAAAACTGCGCGAACTAATCCGGTCGAAAAAAACCCAAAAGAAATTCATTTGATTAGTTCTGTGAATGCAATTTCGGATTTTAAGTTGTCGGATAATGTTCCGAATAGCCTTCATCTCCGATTTTTTTGAAACTCTGTATACTCATGTATTTTGACGCACTGATGACGAAAATCATAATGAAAATTGGCGCAAATTTGATTTTCATGGTGAAACCCATAAAAATCATGGTTTTTCACGTTTACCCCGAGAAACATTGAAAATTAAAAAAAATCATTTTGACAAAAGTTGTAGACCTAGTAAAAATATACATTTTGTACGATTTAAAAAAACACTTTGTTGTGTCGCTGATTCATC
The DNA here is from genome assembly GCA_032362435.1 of Melikaiella ostensackeni. Classification (NCBI taxonomy): domain Eukaryota; kingdom Metazoa; phylum Arthropoda; class Insecta; order Hymenoptera; family Cynipidae; genus Melikaiella; species Melikaiella ostensackeni. The sequence continues at coordinate 27,076,540 of JAUMHM010000085.1, forward strand.
CTGATGGTAGGTTTTGAATCTCCAAAAAAAAACAAAAAACTAAGAAAAAAAAATTTCATTACGAAATCTCTGCACACACTTTTTGTATTATATAATCGCTTTAGTTCAGTCGTCCTGAAAATAATAAGAGCACGTAACCAACTGCTCCTGAAGTACCGTCAGCGCGGACGGTGAAGAAAGGTCTACAGTTACTGCACTCAAGCCTGTTACACGTACTAATTTTCAATAGCAATTTTCTCAGAAACTATTACTCCTAAAAGAAAAGTATTAAGAAGGGAAAATGCATATTTTGAATTGATCTATAGTTTTTATCTAAAAACTTTTCCGAAATTTTCTGTATTTACCGAGATAAATTCGAAAAACCATGACTTTCATGGGTTTTCCATGGTTTTCACTATGAAAATCAAATTTTCGCCAATTCGCACTACCATTTTCGTAATCAGCGCATCAAAATACATGCGTATGCGGAGTTTCAAAAAAATCGAAGGTAAATAAATACATATGTTTTCGGCAGGGGCTAGGCATGAAATTTTCATCTTTATCATCAAATACACTCATGCTGCAATCTTTGGCCGGCTTCAGGTCTGATCGGACAGAGATCGGAGCCTATTAAAAATGTAAACACTCAGGGCAGCATATATAATCTCTAAACTCGGCACGTACAAAAATATATGCGCAGAGACTCGCCATATCTACCACGTCGCTGACTGACCAAGAAAAGACCTTGAGATAGACTGTCAAGGGATGTTCAGGAGGGAAGACAGAAGCATTCAAGCGTGAAGAACCTTGACGCCGGCCAAAGATGAGCACCTCGAAAAATTTCACTCGTACAAATAAAAATGGATCAAACATAAAATATGTATCTTGACTAAGTCTACAACTTTTGTTGACATTATTTTTTAAAATTTTCAATCGCTCTCGATAAAAACGTAAAAAACCATGATTTTTATGGGTTTCATCTTGAAAATCATATTCGCGCCAATTTTTACTATGATTTCCGTAATCAGCGCGTCAAAATATATAAATATACGAAGTTTCCAAAAAATCGGAGGTATGAGGGCTATTCGGAACTACACCCGCGTTCTTTTAAGGATCACTTAAGAGTTTATCAAAGTGATGCTTTCCATAATATTATACAGTTATATGACTGAATAGCTACTTTGCCGATACAAATTCACTGGAAATTCTATGAATATTCTCATGCCCAGTCAAGTTTCTGAGATTTTCTCTACAAGTACCCAGATAGCACTTTTCAAAGATCCAAGTAGCCGTCATGGATGTTCTGAAGGCCCATAAACTTGTTTTTGTAAATATAATTGAAATTTTTCTGAATAGCAAGGAATTTCAGACGCTGGCCTTGGAAGAGAGGCCCCACTCGACATCTGGCTAGCGCACCAGGTGGAAAGGATTCTTTTGTATAGTAAAGTTGCAGTGCAGTGGCCAGATGTAAAAGCTTCAAAACTAAATTTCTTTTCAATTTCCCAATTAGAGATCCGAAATTTAAAAAATCAGAATCTACGGATTTTCACAATCACAATTATCTAAAATTAGCTTTGAAAAATTAAAAATATATCATATTTTGTATGTATCTCGTAAACTGTACATGATACGTAAAAACAGATAGCATTTTTAGATTTACCATTAGAGAAATACTGTATATAAATATAAATATATAGGTTGTCACATATAAATATATGCATGTAAATAAATAAATAAGAATTTTTAAAGTTTTAAGAGGGATTAGTTTTATGAAGGTTTTATGATAGCGAGACCTTAAATATTCATTCAATATTACCCTAAATTTAGGCGTAAAAAAGGACCCAAATTTCTCAAGCTATCTCTAGAGACGAAATCATTCAAATCGATCCTACAAATAGCCGGAAACAGGCCTGACTTTTTCCCCAAAGAATGTTCAGAGATTTTTTCTCGGTAGGGTAGCGTTTTATAAACACAGAAAAAAAAGATAAAGTTTAGATCGATTCAAGGTTAAAGATTCGCTGCAACTTGCCTGGGTAATCTTCCGTCTGCTTTCGCTTCAATTTATGTTCGAAAAGTAGCGAAAGTGGAGTAAAATAGCGATTTATAGCTGTCAGTTGCTTTTTTTGCTAAGTGGTGTAAAATTAGTTCTAGTGCGTTTACAATAGTCTAATCTAATTCAGAGGAGATTTATAAACAAGGACAATGTAGTATTTGTGTTTTTTGTTACCGATTCTACATTCTACCCCAGTTTGCTCACTCCAGCGTGACGTATTTCGATGACGTCAGAATTGTTCTCCTGACCTCGCTTAAGCTTTCGCCGAAATTTGCTCAAGTTATAATCATTCCAAAATTTATCTGCAACACATTTCAACTTTTGTTTTTTCTGTGAAGATGACTGAGAAATCGTTTAATTTATCTGTTTAAATATTTGTAAAAAATATTTGAGAAGCACCATTTCTAACGAAAACATTTGTCTATTTTATGTGTTAAAATACATAAAAAGCTTATCAGAGAAAAGTATATGCTTCCAACCCTATTCTTTACTGCCTGATAAGGTGTAACAACCATATCGATGTAAAAAAGGGACTTTGCTTGTTGACTATGATATATATGTCGTAGGTAATTAGGAAAATTAGAAACTCAGCTAAAGCCGGGGTTTAGGAAAATCTTCCATTCAGGTATTACCTTCTCTCTAAATCCCTGGTTGATTCAGGAAATTAAAACACTTTCAGGAAATTTCTCTAATTTCCTAGAGCGCTTTAGGCATTTGGAAAAATCTGAAATTTAAGCATAAAATTAGTCTTAACTTTGTTTCTTAATTCCTTGAGAGTTTAAAATTAAAATGCATTGAACCAGTATAATTTGAAACATTTGTTGCGAAGCGATTTGCAAACGTTAGACAATGAATAAAATTTGTTGAATAGACAATTTGTTTAACTAGACCGTGGCTACGTGTACCGAAATTGCGGTATGAATAGCCGAATTTTTTCGGTATGCGTAGACACTGCCTTCCATTTAATTTTATAAGAAACAATATTTTCTTCTTGGAAGCATACTTTGTTCCAAGACCTGTCCTTTTGTCTTTGTGTAGGAGCTTCATTTCGAATTGACAAAACCTTGTTTACAAGCAATGTTGAATGTGAAGTTAGAATAATGTTGCAACAAATAATTTATATCTCTTTATTTGATTAACAGAAAGTGTATGTTCAATAAAAACTGTTAAAATTTTATTTTCAAGTAAAAAAACGTTTAGACAGAAACTTAAAAATCGCCGATGAGCTTTTTATAAACGTATTTTTGTACTTGACTCTTGAATTTTGGAAGTCTTGAATGAATCAGAGTTGTAATAAATAATATGCAATCAACTTTATTGTGTTTCAATTTTAAATTCATAAGGAATTATAAAACAAAATAAAGATTAATTCTATCCGTAAATTACAGATTTTTCTAAATATGTACCTAAAACGCTACAGTTTCGAGCGAAGCGAGCTGCGCGCGAAGAGCGCAATGAGAATGGAAATGAAAATATATCTTTAATTTGAAAATAATTTAAAAATAACTTTAAAGCAATATTTTACTTTTATTATAATGTTAGGTAAGATTAAAATGATTTATAGATATATATATTCTTAATAAATAAACATAAAAATATGAAACTAAATGATGTTTTATTAAAATTAATTTATATAATTAATTTCCAATGTAAAAGTATGACGACAATAAGAATTATTAGGATAATTAAAACATTGTGCTTATTTAACAAAAATAAATATTATATTCAAACTAAGGGCGTGAAAAAATCAATAAAATAAGAATTTTATTCTGGTAGTTATTTGTTTAATTGATTGTATTACTATATAAAGAATATTAATAATGGAATTATAATGTTCATATTTTCACACTTATTGTAATTAATATTTTTAAAAAATCTTTTATGTTAATCTGGAATACTTTTTTCTACTGAATTCAAAATCTATTAATTTCAACTTTTTTATTTCAACCTCTATAGTTATATGCGTGTAAATGACTTATATTGGAATCGTACGTTTTCTAGTAGTTATGGTATATGCTTTGTCAATGCGTATTAGTAACCACCTGCAATCAAGTTCTGCGTATTATGGATAATCAATAAGGGATTAGCCATAAAAACAAGTTCAGCATGGTTCGCTTATTTTACCCAGATCTGCTTGAAAACTAATCTATCTTCAAAGATAATCATCTGGAATTCAGATTATCTACTTTAAAATCTTGCATGAACAGTTTATCTTAATTCAGGGCTGCAATTTACTTGATACATTTAATTTGATGTAATCAGTGTATACTTTGTAACCAAAATGCAATCAATACACAATAAAAATTTAGAATTAAAAAAAATCCTTTTTGGGGAATATTTTTAGATAAGTTGAAAACTATTCAAGTTTTATTTTAGGTTATAAAATAATTAAAGTACATAGTCGATAGAATTTGAGATTAAACAGCTTTAAAATAAAAAATTACAAAACAAATCCAAATATTAAACAATTTTTCAAATATCGTGGAAGTTTGCAATTTTTATAATTGAAAATGTAAAAAATGTGGAAAAATCAAACTTAATAGGTCCACAGTTCAAGAACTTAAATATTGAAGCTTCAGAATTGATCTGAAATTTATATCGTTGAGAGTTAAAGAAATTCTATTCAAACAATATTTAAAATTGTGGAAATAACCAAAATGTCAAGATTCAAAAATGAACAATCCCAAAACTAAATTGTTTGATTTTTGGATCTTTTTTTAACTAAAATAGGTATTCAATCTCTTCTTTCTGATTCTGATGGAATTTTTTGTCCTTTTTCGAAATTCGTTGGAAAATTTGAAAAAAGTTTAAAATTGACGAAATAGCGGTGGTTTTTCTGAAAATATTCAAAGTAAATTTACTCAAAAACCCCAGCGTTTTTTTTCTCTTGATTTTCCTTCGATTTTTCCTAATGTAAAGAGTATATTCCATGATCGTCTGCCATATTCTCGTGTCTTGGAGAAAAAAGAGACTTCTTTTATCTGATAAACGGAAATTCGAGTTTTTTGCTAAAATGACAAAAGATACGAAAAAAAGTCAAACAATAAAAATTATTTTTCTAAAATAGTTCTAGAAAAATGTCTCTTGACATATTTTTCTATCTCGCCTCATTTTCGAGATTTTTGAGAAAATATGTATAAAATCCTTTGAAATTTATTTGTTCTCAGAAATACAATTTTATGGTGCCGTAAAAACAAAGACAAACTTTTTCCTATGAAGTCGATATTATTGAAAAAATCGATACTATCTATTTTGTCTAACTTGCTATATTATTCTTTCACCAACATGTTGTTAAAACTGTTAAATTACGTCCATTCGGTTTTTCATGACACCATAAAACTGTATTGTTGAGAAAAAAATAAATCTTAATACATATTTCCACAAAAGTCTCGAAAATAACGCGAGATAGAAAAAAGTGTAAGGAGAAATTTTTCTAGAATTTTTTTAGAGAAAAAGTTTTGTCCTTTTGACTTTTTCCGCATCTTGTGTCGTTTCAGCAAAAACGTGAATTTCCGTCTTTTAGACAAGAAAGAAATTCTCCCTTCTCTCCAAGACACGGCCACAGGGCAGAAGAAATACTTTCTACATTGAGAAATATCTTGGAAAAAATCAAGAGAAAAAATACGCTGAGGCTTTTGGGTAAATTTACTTTCAATATTTTCAGAAAAACTTCCGCCATTTTGTCAATCTAAAATTTTTTTTCATTTTCCAACGGACTTTGAATAAGAACAAAAAATTCTATCAGATTCAGAAAGAAAAGGTTGAATATCTATTTTAGCTCAAGGATATCACACTTTAAACAAAAACTTTGACCATTTTTGGATAATACGCGTTTCCATTATTTGAAATTTAAATACTCATGACATTGTCAAAAAAAAATTTTCGTCAAATCGGTAAGATAAGTACGTGTCGTCTTATTCCCTTTGAAAAACAACATATTTGAGTGGCAAATGATTCTGTGATTTGAGCATGAATGCCTGCCCGATTTGAAATGAACTCAGCCAAGTTTAAAAGTTTATCTAACTAATTCAAATTCAACTTCTAAAGATAGAAAATTTCTAACTGTCTACTTTCGTTGTTGAAACACTTAAACTTTGAGACGCCTAAAATAAAAAATTTAAAGTATCCAGAATTAAACATTCAATAATTATGAGCGTTTAGAAAGTAACCAATTGAAAGTAGTAATTTGTCGAGGGAATTGTATGATTATTCAAGTTGAATAAATAAAAATAAATTTAAAGCAATTTTTTATTATTCGTTTTCACATCGTGACAATTTATACAATTTGAGAACATATACTCGTAACTTAACGAAAAGTGATGCAATCCACTTTTTCCTTTTTTTAAGTTTAAGTAACATGTTTGCTAGATGTTTTAAAAATGTATCCAGTTATCTTGAGATGCCATCCTAAATTTTTAAAAAATTAAGACAGAGAACAAGAACATATTATATTACATATTATTATTAAATAGGAGAAGAGTGAATCTAATTTTTTGAAAGTAGCTTATCTTCAATATCGAAGTACTATATATTTAGATTTAGATTCATTTTTCACGTTACATTTTTCTTGACATTTACATATATAATAGAAACCCGGCTACGAAGGAAACTCAAAAGATAATAATAACGAAGTACTATATTATGTCAATTTTATTCAAAATAGAGGATGAATAATTTTTTTTATTTTTAATCAAATATTAAAAGGTATTTAAGAATCGTGTAAAATAATCAAGATTCATTTTTTGTTCAAGTTTTAACATATCTATATAAATTACAGTAATGTGAGCAGCATGTTGCCCAAGACAAAGCCGAATGTAGATACGGCATTCGCATGATTCCAGGAGGGTGTTAATAATTTTCAAGAGGGTTTGCTTTTTGGAATGAAGATCAAATGAAGATGAACCGATATATAACCTTGAACCAACTGGGCGATGGTACATTTGGTTCAGTTGTTCTCGGTGAACGTATTGATACCGGCGAGAAGGTCGCGATAAAAAGAATGAAGAGAAAATATTATTCCTGGGAAGAGGCTATGAACCTCCGGGAAGTCAAGGTATTTCAATAAAATGAATTCTAATCTATTTAAATTCCATTTTTTAAATTATATTATATAATTTATTTTCTTTATTTCTTAATAATAATAGATTATTATTATATATTAATTTGAAATAATCTGAAAATGTTTTTCAAAGTCATCAAACAGTTTTGATGTGATAAACTTATATTTCTTGCGTTTGGCAGTCGCTGAAGAAACTAAGTCACGCAAATGTCGTGAAGTTGAAGGAAGTAATAAGAGAAAATGATGTTTTATATTTCGTCTTCGAATACATGAAGGAAAATTTATACCAATTAATGAAAGAAAGGTTTGTATAATGAAAGAAATCAAAAATCTCCTACGCTTATGTATACTAAAAACAGAAACTGGAGAAACTAAAGAATATTATATAATTGACAGGGATAAGCTCTTCCCCGAACCAGTGATCAGAAACATGGTATACCAAGTGCTGCAAGGCCTAGCGTTTATGCACAAACACGGTTTCTTTCACCGAGACATGAAACCAGAAAATCTCCTTTGCATGGGACCCGAATTAGTCAAAATCGCAGATTTTGGTTTAGCAAGAGAAATTCGATCCAGACCTCCTTATACGGATTACGTGTCAACCAGATGGTAAGTGGCACTGATTGTTTGTTCTACATTCTACATTGATAACACTTTTCCTACTCGCTGCCATGCAAATAGAGCAACCCAGATTCATCTTTTATGTCTACTGTCAAGTATGAACTATATGCTTTGAACTTTAAAGGAAGCTTTCTTATAGTCTTTTTCGAGGGCATTAACTGGAGATTTAATAAGCGATATAGTCGTTCTTCATTGACTGCTTCTAAAAACATCACACTTCACAATCTTATAGATTTTTTACATTATATACTTTACATCATCTATTTTAATCTTTCCCGGGTAAAAATCGAAATTATGGGATTAATCAATCATTGATTTTTCGAAGTATAAAATATGTGTGGCAATAAATGAGACGATCCCATACTTCAAGTATATTGAAATCGTATAGCTAAAGTATAATTAAAGTATAGCTGAAGTATAGCTAAAGTATCGGGCACAACATTTGTTCATTTGATTTTTAAAATATCTTAGCAACAGGATAAAACATAATGCATTGTGAGTGACAGCTAGTCCAAAAATTTATTTTATGGAAAATCATCAAAACAAGAGGATTTATATAAGTAGCTTATATTTTTCTTCTTATTATTTCATATATGAGGGTAAGAGATCCAGTAATGTTTGATTCTCAATATTTTGATGAATTTCTTCACGTTCTTCTTAATTTAGAAGTTTCAAAAAATATTTTTTTATGCTGTGATAATCATGATTCTGGATCTCTAATTTTATATATTTCGGGTCTTCAATGTAATCATCAAGAATACGCATATTGGCTTCAAAATAGAACTCTCTAAAAATAATCCTCAATATAAAAAGAACTATAGTTTTTACAGTGTATGCTTCAACCATACATCGTTATACTTCAGCTTTATTTGAGCTATACATTCAATATACTTTATTGAAATATACATGGTGCATGAGATAGTCTTATTTGCCATAGTTTTACTACACTATCTGAGAGATCACTCCCATACGTTTTCCCAGACATTTTACTAGATAATCCCATATCAAATTTTTTTACGCGGGTTACTTTGCGTGCTCTTATTTACATTATGTGTTTTACAATACGTATTTTATATTGCCTATACAGGTATAGGGCGCCGGAAGTGCTTTTACATTCAACGACGTACAATAGCCCTATCGATATTTGGGCAGTGGGGTGCATAATGGCAGAGCTTTACACCTTTAGGCCATTGTTCCCTGGAAAAAGTGAGATTGATGAGATATTTAAAATATGCTCTGTTATCGGCACTCCGGACAAAAATGATTGGCCGGAAGGTTACCAATTGGCAGCTGCGATGAATTTTAAGTTTCCGAGCTTTAGTCGCACTTCTCTTGGAGTTCTGATGCCAAATGCTAGTGAGCCGGCTGTGATTATTATGGAAGATATGCTGCAGTGGAATCCTATCAAGAGGCCCACGGCACAACAATCCCTTAGGTAAAATTGATCGAAATTGAATATTATAATTTGTTTTCTTTTCATTCATAAAGTTAGTAATGATTAAATAAATAAGAACACTTTTATGCCCTTGCTAATTTTGGAAATGTATGTTTTTAGGTACCCATATTTTCAAGTTGGTGGTCCCCGTGTAGTCAGCAGTAAAAAGATTGGAGTAGGATCTCAAAGAGAACTTGTGATGAATAGAGTCAATCTACCACCACCAATTCAACTTCATAATTATAATCCTCAAGACGGTAGCAGCATGATTCATTGCAGGTAACTATACTAATAAAAAATGTGATGATCATCTGCTTATCCTAGGGTAATTGAGTGAATTCTACAAATTAATTATTCATATATCTTGATTGATAAAGACAAATTAATATATTTTATTTATACCCACTTCCGTGGTTTAGTAATATATAAAAAATTGAATAATTAAGATACATTAAGAAAGAGAAAAAATATCTGATTACATTTTATATCTATGTGCGTTGTGTGAATGAACCATAGAGTGATGTACGCGCTTACAATATGTAGTATATTATTAGTAGCCAAATTATTCAAGATAATTTTAGATTTTCTTCGCCTTATTTGACAAAGATTAAAGATAAACCAGGGTTTAACAACAGTCATTATTATAATCTGATTTAAATTTTTCATAGAATCCCTTTATTACCATTCGATTACTGACATTTCTGAAATCCTTTATAAGGCTTTTCAATCTTTATAATTTTTCATTTTCTTTCATGATTTTCTATAATCTTTAAAAAAAAATTTTTTGTATTCATTTGCTATATCTTGCACGCCCAGCCTAAACCAATTTTTACTTAAAAGGGCTTGCACATCCCGGTTTCTTTCTGATTATGTTTTGGGGATACTTCCCAAGTATTTTAAGCCTAATATGAAAAAATTCAGTTGGGCCCTTCTTGAGAAAGCTCAACTGAAATTTTTTAGTCCATTTTCACTGAAATCTATGAAAAGTGAATCTTTATTTGCTGAAACTCTTCCATTTTTCATTTCAAAATAATATCCAAGTTTTCGACATCGTGCAATATCCTGTCACATTTGAAAATGCTGAAAGTAAGAAAAGAAATTAGTCCAAGTAGGCGACATACGCCTACAAAAAAACTGGTTTGCAGCTTATTTCAACAAAAAAAAGGAGTTTCTGTGGGTTAAGAGGGGTTTCGAGGGATATGAGATGTCCCGTGAAATAGTAAGGGTCATGAGGGCTAGATGTGGTTCCGTGGGATAGGGGAGATCTCGTGGCATATTATTGGGTCCTATGGGATAGCTGGAGTCCCATGGGTTACGTTGCTTTCCTTGAGATAAAGGGGCTTCCGATAGATAGGTGGGGTTCCGAGGAATGGGTGGTGAGCCGTGGGATAGGTTGGGTCCCGGCGGATAGATGGGGTTCCATGGGTTGGGTGGGGTCCCGAGGTATACGAGGGGGTCACATGGGATAGTTGGAACCCCGAAGAAAGGGTGGGGTCCCGCGGGACAACCGGGGTCCTGTGGGATATGTGGGGTCCTGCGAGTTAGGTTAGTTTCCTTGGGATAAGAAGAGTTCTGAGACATATGCCGTGTTCCACGAGATAGTAGTGGTCCCAGCGGATAAATAGGGTTCCGTGGATTAGGTGGGGTCCCGACGGATAAATTGGGTTCCGTGGGTTAGTTGGGGTCGCAAGGTATAGGAGGGGATCACGTGGGATAGTAAGAACCCCGAGGAGTAGGTGGTGTCCTGTACGATAACCGGAGTCCTGTGGGATAACTAGGGTCCTGCGGGTTAGGTTGGTTTCCTTAAGATAAGGGGGGTCCTGAGGGGTAGATGGTGCCCCGGAGTATAGTAAGAGTCCTGGCAGATTGACTGGTTTCAATGGGTTACGTGGGGTCCCGGCGGATAAATGGGGTTCCGTGAGTTAGGTGGGATCCTGGCGGATAAATGGGGTTCCGAGGGTTACGTTGGGTCCCAGCGTATATACGGGGTTCTATGGGTTATGTGGGGTCCCGAGATATAGCAGAGGGTCACGTGGGATAGTAAGAACCCGAGGAATAGGTGGGGTCATGTGCGATAACCGGGGTCCAGTGGGGTAGATGGGGTTCTGCGGGTTAGGTTGACTTCCTTCGGATAAGGGTAGACCTGAGAGATAGATGGTGTCCCGCGACATAGTAAGGATCCCGGAAGATAGATGAGGTTCCGTGAGTTAGGTGGGATCCCGTCGGATAGATGGAGTTCTGTGGGTTAGGTGGGGTCCTGGCGGATAGATGGGGTTCTGAGGGTTACGTCGGGTCCCAAGGTATAGGAGGGGGTCACATGGGATAGTAAGAACCCCGAGGAATAGATGGGGTCCCGTGCGATAACCGGGGTCCTATGGAATAGGTGGGATTCTGCGGGTTAGGATGGTTGTCTTGGGATAAGGGAGGGGGGACCTGAGCGATAGATGGTGTCCCGCAGCATGGTAAGGGTCCCGGCTTATATATGGGGTTCCGTGGGTTAGGTGGGGTCTCGGTGGATAGATTGGGTTCCATGTGTTATGTGGGATCTCAAGATATAGAAGGGGGTCACTTTGGATAGTAAGAACCTCTATCCACTTTTGGATCAAAATTTGGCACCTTGGGAATGAGTGTAAATCTATTTGGAAAGCTAATATTGTTAATATCTAAACTATCTGCATATACTATATATACCATAAAGATTATTTAATCTTTCATCTATAATTTGCGGAAAACGTATGATACCACGATACCGAATGATCACCGTAATTAAGCTCTACTGCCTCAAATTATCATTTCAGAATCCAGGACAAAAAGCCTCAACCTCAGCAGCAACCAGTCCTACCACTTCTGAACCACAACAGTCGAAAACGAGAGAACAATCCAAAATGGGACGACGACGACTTTGCTGATCTCCTGGGGTGCGTTACACCTTAACTTTAATTCTTCATACTACATACTTCTACTAACCAATCATCGGTTAAGTCCGATTTCGCGATGCTCAGTATTCGTTGTTGTTCACGCATCAGGAGCAAGATCATCCCGGACAATTCCAACATGAAACTCGTACCTGACCGTGTCTACAAGGAAAATCGTGCCAACTGGAACAGCAGCTACACCATCGAGAATCAGAAGCAAACCAATGCCAACTGGTCCCTACCAGCTTGGGACGAACCTCACCCCAACAACTGGAACAGCCAAAGCCAGAAAAACCTTAAAAGTGCCAGGAAAGTCTCAGCAAAACAACATTACCTCAGTGTCGCTCGGTACGTCGCTGGCCAGAGCACGAATTTGCCTTCCAGGTACCAACACTTTCGCACACTTCTCAAGCGGATTCTTGCCACCAACCTGGCACTCATCCTCAGTTACCTGCTCGCCTGCTGCTTATTTGGCCAAGAAACGCTCCACAAACAAATATTCCATAACATTGACTATTGGCTGATTAACCTCAACCTCAAAAAATCATCCTACACCTGGAAAATCCTTGATAACATCATATCTCCTTTCATCTCAATCCTCCAGATTATTCAAAATGATCCCTTCTTTGGAAGTTTCTTACTTATTTTCAAAGAAATTTTCATCTTGATTGTGCAAGATTTTACAGACATTCTTGAAATTTTCGGTCTGAACACCTTCTTTGAAGAAATGCAATTATTTTCTCATCATCTTGTAGACTTTCTTGCCTTTAGCTTGGACCTGTTCCACATTGCTGCCTCGGAACTTTTAATAATCATCTGGGAATGTCTAATCTTCCTTTTGCTCCTCATATTCCAAGTAGTTTGCACTCTCTCTAGATTAATTTTACACCACTCCTCTCTGGTTATCACAAATATTTATTGCCTAATTACAGACTCTGATGTCAGATTTAGGACAATCAAAATTCTAGTCAAGTTTCCTTGTAAATCATCCTGGGGGAGAGTTTTTGGGATTTCGAGATTTTGCAATCAATTTTTGGGCAAGTTTATCGAAAATTCTTGGGGGGATGTGATCGAGGGATGGTTGACGGTTATTCAGTATAATAAATTATTCGGTCTGATGATCGTATGGTCTCCAGTGATTGTGGATATATTGTATTGCACTTTTCTGAAAGGTGAAAAATTGAACATTGCGTATGTAGCATTTTCGATAACTCTCTATAGTGCTTTGATGTGGATTTTATGTTTGTGAGAGTTAAATTTTCTATATGTAAAAAATGAATTTTGTACGTGAAAGGTGTATTTTTGCATAAAAGAATAATAAAATGATGTCCCAATTGAAGAGTTTTTATTTTTTGGTTCTAATGAAGTTTTTGTTTGGGGTTTTCAGGCATGGGGATACGGACTCAAATCGATCGAGGATTTTGATGAATGGAGGATTGATTCATTCTCCAACGACGGGAAAAATTGAAGAGTTTACGGAATCCTTTTGGACGCCGAGGGATAATTTGGAGAATCAAACGAGGCAACATTATATTGCGAGAAATCGATATATTGCTGAGAAAACTACTAAGATTCCTTATGCTACTGTCTACGGTACTCAGAATATCAGTGAGTTGTTGGTGTGGCTTGCTTCGGCTTCTCTTGCACGCATTTTTATTTTCTTAGAGAAATTTCAGATTCGAAATATGATCCAGAAAAATTAGTTTAGACATTGGTCCAGGGTGACTTTAAGGATGGCTTAATTCTCTCCTAATTAATATTTTTTAATCGCTCAGGTGGACATTTCTTCTTTAAGGTCTCTACAGTACCACTTCGTGAATATCTTTCAATTTTTTGCATTTGGAAAAATATTAGAATCAATGAAACAAATATTCCCAAAAATTAGGTTTGAAAAAGAAATGTAGAACTTTCTTAATTTTTAATATTTTTGCAAGCATTTTACAGATTCTGAAAAAGAAAATATTGTTCTAGAAGGTATATGAAGACTTATTTTCAATTCCAAATAGAATATAAGTATTTCTTTTCAGGTATCTCACTCTCGCAATTACATTATTCCTTGAAATTATCTTAAATATTCGCGAATTTTATCAAAAGTTCATTTCAAGAAGTCAGTTAAAAGCATTCAGATTTGAGGGATTCTAGGATCACTCTTATTCTTTTTATTACATTATAATCTTTCTGCCTGACAAAACTTGTGATCACATTGTAAGTTGGTAAGCATAAAATATTTTCCACATCTTGCAGTGTATGCAAAAAATGCAATTGTGAGTGCACATTTTTTTTATTGAGATGCTTTGGCTGACTGACACTGTCTTGATCTACTTTTTGATTTGTGAAACTATGTTGATTTTCTGACACCAGTACTTATCTTAACTACTTATTTTCACATTTAAGGCCATGTTATACTTACCCGATTCCTACCTGACCGACATTTTTTTCGCAACAACTCACGTCCATACGAATTGAGATATCGATTTGAAATTTTTGGAAATTAGTTGAGAGGCACTAAGGAACGTTTGTATGGTTCTAATTTTCTGAAACTACATTCAAACCCCGATATAAGAACAGTTTCGGGAGTTGCTTCGCACTGGCCTTAGTCCTAAACCGGGTTCCTCGAAATGTAAATAGTCAGGGACGTGTGAACCATTTCCTAATATTACGCAATCTCCGAACGTGAGTACGAACGTCAGTACCCGCGCACTG
>JAUMHM010000085.1:27103955-27126590 GCA_032362435.1 Melikaiella ostensackeni
GAAAAAGTTGGAGCATCGCTGGGCCAAGTGTATTGAGTTAAAAGGAGATTATGTGGAAAAATAAATTGCCACTTTTCTAAAATTTTCGTTTTTCTTTTGTGGCTAAGTTTTTATTGAGTGACCCTCGTAAGTAAGGATATAACTTGAAAGAAAGAACGCAGGTAATTCGGTAATTAAATAAGAAATATTAAATACGGAATGAAAATTGAAAAAGGTATAAGAAGACTTTGTTTCGCTTTTTTATTTCAAAAGTGCAGCGATTATAGTAGGTATATGAGTTTCAAATCACTTTTTCATTCAACATTTGCAAAATATTTTTAAAGGAAAAATGATATTTAAAGAGCGATAAAATTGATGTTTAATATTTTTCATCTTATTTGAATCTATCTGTATACCAAACGGCGCTAGATAAGAAAAAAAGTCAAATGAGTAGAAGTTGTGCTTTTGGAAGTTTAATTAAAATTGCTGTTAAACATTTCTTCATAGAAACAATCGTAAATCATCAAGATAATTTTGCAATCGTATTTTTAACTATTTATTTGTATATACTATACGATGAGCGCAGAAAATCGAGCACGAATATTATGATGAGAACGTATTTCTTAAGGCCGATAGAGCCTTGAGTAAATAAACTTCCGTTTTCATTTGAAATAAAAAACAAATTTAGTAATTTGTACATGAAGAACATATAACACCGAGCGCGAAGCGCGAGATCCACATTAGAAAACAAGACGTTTTGAAACAGTTTCTTTTTATGACACCAATTTCAAATATTTCTTTAACGAATTATTGGCCAATTTTGTTTAAAATAGGGCCTAAAATGTTTCAAATTTCGGATTACACACCTTTTGTATGCCGACCCGAAAAACAGGAGAAATAAAGAGATATTTCACGAAAATAGGGAAATGAAATTCTTTTAAATATTTCAAATAAAAATATTGCATTTTTAACAAAATAGATTAATTTTTAACCAAATAGATGTATTTTAACCAAGGAGATAAATGTTGAACAAAAAAAAAATAAAGTAATACAACTTTGAATCAAGTAGTTGAATTTTCAACAAAATAGTTCAATTCTCAACCAAAACAGAAACAGTCGCATTTTCAAGCCACAAAGACGAATTTTCTATAAGACAGTTGAATTTTTAACAAGAAAATATGAATTACCAACAAAAAAGCTTATTTTTAACCAAGTAGTAGAATGTTTCACAAAAATAGTTAAATTTTCAATCCAGAAAGACAAACTTCAAATCAAAAAGGAGGACCTTTGAACAAAATTGTTGAATTTTCAACAAAATAATTAAATTTTAAACCAAAAAATATAAATTCTCAACTAAATTGTTGCGTTTGTAACCAATAAAGATGAAATTTTGAACCAAAAAAAAAAAACGAGTTTTCAATAAAAAAGTTGAATTTTTAACCAAAAAAGATTTTTTAGTCAAGAAAGAAAAAAATTCAATAAAATTGTTAAATTCTCTACCAAAAAGGTGAATTTTCAATGAAAAATGTAATAGTTGATATTTCTGTCAAAACAAATTTCCATTTTAAACAAAGAATACTTGAATTGAACCAAAAAAGATGAATTTTTTAACAAAAAAGCCGAATTTTCAACCAAACGGCATGAATGTTAACAAAATTGTTAAATTTTCAATAAAATAATCACATTGGCAATCAAAAAGCATGAATTCTGAACCAAATAGTTCTATTTTTAACCAATTAAAATGAATTTTCGAACCAAAAAGATGAATTTTCAACAAAAGAGTTAAATTTTCAACCAGGAAAGTCTGAAAAGAAGTTAGTCTGAAAAGAAGAAAAAATGGAAGCAAATTGTTGAATTTACAACAAAAGAAAAGACAAATTCGGAATGAAAAATAAAATAGTTGATATTTCAACGAAAAAATATTTTATTTTTCAACATTACTGTGGAATTTTCAACCAGATAAGCGTATTTCCAACCAGATAGTTGAATTTTTGAACAGAAAGATGAATTTTTTAACAAAAAGACTTTTTTTCAATAAAAAAAGGAATCTAAATCAAAAAGGATGACCCTTCAACAAAGTTGTTGAATTTTTAACAAAATAATTAAATTTTAAACCAAAAAAGATGAATTCTCAACCAACTTATTGCATTTGTAACCAATAAAGATCAATTTTTAAACAAAAAAACGAATTTTCAATAAAAAAGTCGAATTTTTAACCAAGGAAGATTTTTTAGCCAAGAAAGAAAAAAAATCAACCAATTTGTTGAATTTTCTACCAAAAAAGATCAATTTTCAACCAAAAAATTGTATTTTCAGTCAAAAAAGATTAAATTTCTACTAAATAAGATGAATTTTTAAACCAAAATGGCGAATTTTTAACCAAACCGGATGACTTTTAAAAAATTGTTCATTCTTCAAGAAAATAATTACATTGGCAATCAAAAAGGATGAATTTTGAACCAAATAGTTCTATTTTTAACCAATTTAGATGAATTTTCGAACCAAAAAGATGACTTTTTAACAAAAGACACCAGAGATTTCTGTGTATCTGTAGTGTGCATGGCAAACTTTTTAAAGCAAATTTAAAATAGATTTTTTGAATTTATTTGTAGTTTCATTGTTGACTCTTTCTTTTTCTCCCTGCTTTTTGTTTTTGTTGTACATTTATTGTATACTTGTCTCTAATGAGCCGTAAAAGTGGGTAGTTTCGAAGTCTATTTTTGAATTGTGTACTTTTAGGGTGTTTCTTCTTTAGTACACAAAAAATTTTCATAACAAAGTAGATTTCATTTCAATCATTAAGAAACCAGTATATCGTTGCTCTTGTTCTTGTCCTGACTTCAGACATTGCGTATTGGCTTGTGTATAACGTTGTTGTTTTACATAGACTGGTGTGTAAGTACCCGTAAAACGCCCACGACTGCTGAAGCAAAGAAGACGGCCTTCTCCCCGACCTTTTCGGTTCGGGATTCTTGTGAATGACTTGATTTTCTCTGAGTGAAAGTGAAGATAAAAATGTCGAAAATGCTTTTTAAGAAAGTAAATTCTGTTTTACTGACCCATTTTTGTCATATTATACAATTTTCAAAAGTTCTTAAAAGAGTAAATCAGTTACTTGAAGAATGTGTAATGTAACGAATTATTATTTATAATAGTAAATGTTTCCATGTTTATAAGAACGACAAATGATATCAGCTGGATACTAACATAAACGTTTCTTCAAAGGGTGTTTACTATTTGCTTTAGGAAAAAAAAGTTTTAAAATTTTATCTATGGGTGAGAAACAAATACAAGTTATTGTGTAATAAGTAGTCCTTGTTATTTGTCGCGTTTCCTAGGTAGACAATAAAAATTGCAGTTTTTGCAAATTTTTATAGTACTGTTACGTCGTGAGTAATTTTATATGCCTTACATCACAAGTATTCATTATTTATACGTAATAAAAGAAGGTGTTGAATTGTTGAATAAAAATGCAAGAGATACATTTCCAATGCGTTATGTTAATTACATATTCAATCACTTCCTTAAAAAGTCATGGGAGTTCGCAAACGCGGGATATTGAAGAGTGTGAAGCAGATGATTCAGAATAATGAAGTGAATTCGATTTTAGCTTCTTTACTTTTAGACTAAAATGGGAAACAATCACTGGTTTATTTTTTTTGTGAAAAATTCCAATGACACATTGATATTTTTACCGAAAACATTTCATTCTGTGAATTTTTTATATTTAAAATATTGACAAATTATCATTTTTTTAAACTTTGTTAAACTTTATATTTTACAATTGTTAACGTTTCAATTTTTTAATTTTCAATATTCTCACCGTTCGGATTAAAAAATTGGGAAAACATACAATTGTACATATGTAATTTTTTTTAAGGGATGACAATTTTTAATTGTTGAATTTCAGCTCGTTAAATTTCAAGATCAATAAATTTGAGATTGTTCAATTTTTTTTCTTTACTGATGTTTCAATTTAATCATTTTGGAAAATAAAAAGGTAGACAAATTTCAAATTGTTCAAATTTTACGCTGACGAGAAATAATTTGATCATCATACAAAAAATAAAAAATATGGTTGTCCAAGTTTTGGCACATAGATGAACTTGGCAAATTTAAAAAAATGCTTGTATCGACAAAAATGTGTTTGAATTAACCAAATATTTTAAAATAAATTTTTAAGTTCAATTTTTGAAAGTTTTTGATGTAAAATTCTCCAATCAATTTCGATCTCTTCAAAATTTTACGTCTTAAATTTCAAAGGTTCATGAAGACATACTGGTTAAATTTAATAGATTTAAGCAAAAAAAAATTAAATTTCATCCAACAAATAAAAGTTTAATCTAAGTCACCTGAACCTCGGAATCTTCAAGCAAATAAATTCTCTATTTATTTTTCTTGCCTTGAATCCATTAAATGAACAATATATCTAATAAATTTATAAAAAGAATTAAACAAAAATCTGATAAATTGAAAAGAAACTTGACTTCCGAGACGTAAAAAATTTAGGGTTCCAAATTTAAAAATTAGAACCATGGTATTTATGTCTCCAAACAATTCAAACTGATTAACTTCTAATTCTCCAAACACTCCAGCCAATCCAAAAAATTTGATTAAAAAAAAAAATTAATTGCATCCAACAAAGAAAATTTTAATCGAAGTAACCTGAACCCCAGAACCCTCGAGTAAATAAATTTTCTATTTTCCTTGCCCTGAATACATTGTATGTACAATATGTCTTTAAAATCCTAAACCAATAAGGTTTAACCAAGGAAAAATGACTCTCTAAACTAAGAATTCGTTTTGTACATCCGAGCAGTACCTATTTAAACATTAAAATCTGATAAATTGGAAAGAAACTTGACTCAGGTCGGCTGATCTCCAAATAAGGCCTAAAAATCATATTACAATCTCGAAAGCTAAAAACACTGACAAATGAGTCAAAAATAGTTTTTACTTCAGTCTTTCTTGGTGACTGGCACAGTATTTGTTGAAGTGTGATTATCATTCCAGTATCAGCGGAAACCACTTACACCTCGTTTCTAGACTCGAAACTGGTTAAGTCATCGCCTCATGACGTTAAATCAGATCGTAAACCGGCTGAAAGGACAACTTATTAAAATTGTATCTCACCTAGCTCTTGCATTATCGTGTGCCCAACTACCCACACTCTGGACCACGCGGTGCCAAGTTGATTGGCTAATTCGATTCCTGAACGATCAGGATTGGCGGAGTCAGGGGGCCCAGGGGAAGGCACCCACTCATATCTTACCGATTACCATATGCGGGGACCCCGATCGCAACTCGGTTCTTTCCGGTTGTTCTGGGCCCTCGAGCTCGAGACCAACTCAACTTTCAGTGTCGTGTCCACGCGCCTTCTGATCAGACAGTCATCACAGGCACTGGGATTGTCCGTCTTTCTGTCGGTCAGTTTCGTTTCCGGATTCTCCAAACTTTGGAATTTTTGTTACATCTATCTCTATTCTCTTCTTTTTACTGTGCTTCATATTCCGCCGAGATTCAGCCTGTAGTGTGCTTTTTTTCGTTCTTCGGCGGGTGCTTTTGGGTTAAACAATTTGAGGCGTTAGGCCAGGCATCTCGATAGGCAGATCCTGGATCTACCAAGCCAGTAGGTCAGATCTACTCAGCTTTGACACAGAACTCTCTCAAGGTTCAGGTTTACGAACCGAACCCTTCCAACTCGGATTCTCTTTCAAGGGTTCATAAATTTTCTGTCAGTTTTCCGTCGAAAAAAAAAAACAGGATCGCCAGGCAATCCTGGGTCAGACTGCACCTGTGTATTGTGGAGACGCCTGCGTTAAGCTAAACTGCTTAAGTCCTTCAAGTCATCAGTCAGTTTTGGGAAAATGGTTCTCAAATTAAACAAGTGTGAACGAATAACACTTGCTAGTTTTTGGACTTTTTTTTTCATTTGAAAATTATTTGTTGTCATTATCCAAAAGTGTAGTTTCTGAGATACTAAAGTCCGTTGGACGCTGGTTGTGTTAGTTAAAATAATAAACTCTTTTATTACATTTCCAAGAACTATTTGCTCAATCGATACGAGAAAAAACAATTTTCCTAGTAAAGGGCACTCTTAAGTAGATTCATGTTTAAAACCCATTTAGCATCATACCGGAACCTTGAATTTGCTTCTAACTCAAGTAGACTTCCAATAACCACATTAAGTGCTAATTTTTAGAAGTAATAAGTGTAATCTAATGAGATTTGATCATAAACCTGAACCCGTTCCCTACCCAACATTCTCATCCACTTTAAATCGCTGTCCCTGTTCCCTTGAATAAATAATACCTTCTTTTGAAGCCTCGGAAATAAAAATTCTGACAGTCCCTTGCTCGAAAACAGTTATTCAAATAGACCCAAAACCAGTTCCAGAGGGATGAATGCCCCTCTGTCTGGTAGTCCCTAAAATCTCTAAAAAGTATCAATTCATCCTCTCGATGAGATCATCCAACTTAACACATTTCTCACGAATGAACTGATTCATAAGGAACCGAAAAGGATAAAAAAGCTCGTGGTACCAAAAAATTTTAACTCGTCTAACCCATTATTTCCTTATCGAAACAGATTCACAAAAAGGAACCGAAACGGAAGGACGAGGGGATGATGCAGAAATCGATAAAAAAAGGGTTCGCCAAGTGGGTCAGGAATTCAAAGTGCCATAGCAAGTTGAAGAAGCTGAGAGCGAATTAATACATTTGCAGAGCATCCATTAATCCAGCTAACTGCGAGACTAATGCTCTAACATTCTCGTAACATAGGTACGAAAAGAAGAGAAAGAGAATTACTGTATATAAATATATGAATATAATAACAATTTGATTATTTGATTAAAGGATCAATCTCAAGAGTATCAATAGTCTTGAATCAGTATCATCAAAAATCAGTATCAAAAATTATCAGTAACGTTATCAAATCATCAGTATCAAGTCATCAATATCAATAATATCAAAATCAGTATCATCAACCGAGGGACAACGAACGAAACGAACGAATCTAGATACGAGAAAAGCAAAAACTTCCACCTGCAAAGGTGGACCCTAAATCGGAACTGGTTTTTACAAAGTGTGTGCCTTATTTTGAAGTCTACTCCTTTTAAAGACACTTCTCTGGAATTATTAATTTGTGGCGAAAAACAGTGATACTGTGGAAAAGTGAAAAGTGTGAGATGAGCGACTAGGCGACTTTTTGGTGTCTAATTTCGAGGTTAACGGAGCAAAATTAGCTCTGGAAGATGTCGACTCAGGCTTATTATAAAGAAAGGCTGGGTTTCGACCCAGCTGATACTGTGGCTGAACATCATCGAGAGCAGAGGTCGCAGCATGGATACGAGGAGTCACTCTCCAAGTTTAAAGGTCAGAATGAAAGTCCTTTTTTGGGAAATTGGTCCTTCGTGACTAGTGGGACCGGAAATGAAGATGCAATTGAGGAAGAATTTCGTCCAAGCAGCTCTCAGGCTTGCTGGGGTTGCTGGGCCAAGTTCATTGAAGCTCATGGTAAGTGACAATCTTATGTGCTGATTTTTGTGTGCTGTTGCAAAAAGCTCTTACGAATTCCCCGGTTTCCATTTTATTTAATGATTTCAGGAATAGTCGGTTCCAAAATTTTCAATGCATTAAATATTGAAGTAGAGAGTGAACAGTTGCTTGTGATGTGCAATTGGTTTGCTGAAACAGTGCTAGGAAGATTTAAAGTAAAGAATGTTCAATCTTACATTCAAATTTCGCGCCACAATGATGTCAAAATTCAGCTTTTATAGTGTGACGTCATTCTCCATCGGTAAAATCAATACCTAACAGAGTGAAAATTCCGTTGTTATGATTTTTCTTCAAGTGGAGAAGTTAATTTCACAATATTATATCTCTGTATCGTTGATCTACGACTACTAGATTTGTCGAAAAACAGTATAATGGCAACAGTGTGAGGTTAGGACGCCTGAATGCACGGGGCAACCTAACCTCAAATTATGGACTTGAAACTTTTTTCCGTTAAGCTGAATAGTCGTAGATCGATGATAAAGTAATATACAAGAGTGAAAATCAATTCTACACTTCAAGAAAAATATTAAAATAATGACAACGGACTTTCAATAAAAAAAATTGATTAATTACAAAACGATATTTCTCTGTTCGGAATTGATTATACCGACGGGCCATTTATTTTTAATTGAGATTGCAATATAGTAGCTCGGTATTTTTCTTAGATGATAAATTGTATATTTATAGTATATTTTGAATCCCTACTTCTTCATCTGTCGACAGATTTTTTGACATTCTTTATTTAATCTAATGGTTTTGCTTCCAATATAAGATTGATCTTGAAGTCTGTTATTAGTCAGAAATAATATCTTCATTCAAAGATGCTCTAGTGGATTGAAATGCTATGAAAATTAAAAAATAAATCGTGAAATCAAGATATAAAATTTCTTAAAATTTGGTTGTATTTTTGTGGCGATTTTTTTTTGCTAAGAAGACACTCAAAAGAAGATAATTTTTTGTAATTCTTTAGAAATTTATCTATTCTCATAAAAAAGTTTTCGATTTACACAATTCATGGTTCCTAAAATTCTTTTGAAAATAGTGTGATTAAAATTACATGTCAACTATAAAAAATAATTATTTCCAGTTTTTCTTCCAATCTGTAATTCCTCAAGCACTCTTAAAACGAAATTTAATTTAAATTGAGATATTCCAAGCATCAGTTTCCTCTTGGGCATCTTTCCGCAAAAAAAATTATTTTTAACACTTTATTTAGATTGCTCTGTTATAGTCTTATACAGCATTCATTCAAATTAGTTCTACAAAAGCATTCTCATTCAGAAGAAAATTTTGGTCTATTTTAAAAAAGTATCGGATGTTTTTATGTGACAAAAATGTATGATTAGATTTTTATAACTTAATTATTATCCCCTTATTAAATTCAGTTTTTGCCTCTTGGTTGTGAATCCTTCTTAGATGATCAGCAATAATATAAATAAAATATTTTAGTATTTAATCAGTAGTCTTATCATATTCAATTTGACCTATTACGTTAATTTATTAACATTCTAGTCAAATATTTTTCATCATTTTATACATATTTAGAATTATCTACATTCCACATTTAGATTTTGTAGATTCAAATAGACTTTCTAGCATGCTTTGCTTATATTTATCTTGTTTTGAATTTATTACCAGATTTAAAACAAAGCAAGAGATTTATATCTTTTCTTTATCTGTCGCTATGAATAATCATTCTCTTCATAAAGAGAACTTGAAAAATCAACAAGTACAATTTATGCCAATCATTTATGACAAAAGCAACCAGATTAAACCATATTCCTTTTGTTTTCAATCAGTGTTTTGTTACTGGAATTTTTCAATTTTGATTTCCATAAACATGATCTTGAGTTTGGTCCTGGCATGGTGTGGTGTTATTTTGAAAAAACGAAATCCTCTCATAAGACGAGTGAAAATACTGGCATTTCCATTGACTCGCTTGGAAAAAAATACAGAACCTTATGGTTGTGTTGCTGCTAATTGGTGGGAGACAATATGGGTTGTTTAATTGGCAAGAAATGTTAGCTGTTGGTTAAATAATTTTCTGCTTTTTAGATGTTAATCAAGTACCTCCTTTACGTCTTCTCACAGGTTTTTGTTTCTCATTCATTTTTTTTTCCCTGAGGCAGTAGACAGACAGTGATAATTCGTGAAACAAAGTTGAAATGAAATGAATTGGTGTTTTACAAATTCAGAGGCTGTCAGCAGTCAGAACATTTCTCACGGTTATCAGTAAATTGACGTCTGCATAATGAACTTAGAAATTACTGCTTTGCATGTCATAAATTCTTAGTAAGTGATTAAAACTTTCGTACATGAGGGAAGTTAAGTAAATTGGTTTGTGATTTATTGATAGCTTTCCATTTTTGGACATGTTCAATTCAGTTGAAGATATACCTTAGCCAAAAATTTTTAATAAATTTGAGTTTTTTGATAATTAAGGAATTTCGCATTGTCTTTAATTGCAAATAAGAAACCGTGAGAAATTTTCAACTCGATTTTTTTGGCAGTGACACAACCTCAAGCCCTTTAATGATACAATTAAAAGGAATTGAGCAATTGCTCAGGTCGTGGCGCAGTTGCTTCGATTGGACTGATTACTAATTACTTTAGAGAGTCATTCAAGCCATTCACTCCAATCAAAAATCGTTTTCCACTTTTTGTTTTTAATGGCAATTCTACCCTTTTATTTCTCATTGAATAAATCATTAAAAATATCCTTTAAAAATTCACAGAAAAAAATAATTTACCTGAAGAAGAAAATGTCATTCAGGTTGCAAAAACCTTGCCGGTACCAATTCTTACAGTTTGGATTTTTGAGTGATGAGAGCTAATTTTTGCCAGCATGCAAATTTCAATGCATTAGTGTGTCACTTAATTAATAGTGAGTCCTTATTGCAATTCTGGTTTAATTATTAACCTAGATTATTGATTAACACTTAACATTAACATGTTACTAACGATTTTTTTAGCTGATGCTGCAAAATCACGAAGTTATTAACAATTACTTCAAAAAAGTCTTGGAGTCTAGTTTTAAGATACCCTTCTGTAATAACCAATTTCCAGAAAAATGAAAAAATTAGGAGTGAGTTAAAATTGTTGATATTGTTAAAATGAAAAAAAAATTAACTGAATAAGGGTACTATATTTGGGATGAAAGAAATCGATAGAGACTAACCGATATGACCGTGTCAGACCTTAAATTTTCACGATCTTACGAATTGTTGAATTTGAAACACGTTAAGTTTAAATATTTTTTGGAAGGTTTTTCATAGTATTAATTATGCAATTTTAATAATTACTATTTGAAATTCCTTGATTTTTTACGATTTTTATTTCAAAATAAGTGCCTTTCTGATTGAATTAAATTTTAGTATTTGAAAGAAGAACTTTTTAAAAAACATAAATTCTAATAAAGTCATCTTGTGTAACAGAAAATTGCACAAAAAGTCTTCAAAAGAAGAAAAGAATATTTCCAAAAATCTGTGTAAGAGGCTCACTAAAGAACGATTTTCTGTTACACAAGATGACTTTATTAGAGTTTATTCTTTTAAAAAGTTTTTCTTTCAAATTTAACAGACAGAGACATTAAGCCATAGACTTTGTTTTCATTCCGTTAAGGTTCAGTTCTTAGTCGACTCTACAAAATTTAATAATTTAAAAATTGTGAAATTTCACAAAAAAAGACATTTGCGAAGGTACAAGACAAATCCAGAAAGAGAAAGTTTTTTATCTGAGGATTAGTTCGAAAGTGAAGTCAGCTTAAAAGCTGTTCAATACACTCCATAGCTCGCTCCGTAGTACGACGGCCCCTATCCGAATCTAACCAAATTAATCGTTGCTTAACTTCAGTGATCGAACGAGAAGCCTTGAAAAATTCCATGTGTTCAAGCAGACACGACAGTAAATTTGAACTGCCTCAATACGAAGTAATTTTTGGACTACACGTGCTTAAAATTAAGATTTGTGTAATTTTGAATGCTTCAAATATGAAATTCAATAATTTTAGGCGTTTAAAATGTTTAAACACTTTCTACTTACACTTACTACTTCTTTGGAATAGGGAATTTTCGTAAAGAATTATAATTTTGACTTTGGGACAGGCAATTTCCACAAAGAATTAGAATTTTGGCTATGGAACAGGACATTTTTGGAAATAAATGTAATTGTGACTTGGAACAAGGAATTTCCGTAATTATAATTCAGACTTTGGAACAGGGAATTTCCGTAAATAATTATGATTTTCACTTTGGAATAGGGAATTTAAGTAAAGAATTATAATTTTTATTTTGAAATGGGGAATTTGCGTGTAGAACTATAATTTTTGTTTTAGGTCGCGGAGTTTCCGGAAAGAATTATAATTTTGACTTTGGGACAAGCAATTTCCACAGAGAATTATAATTTTGGCTGTGGAACAGGGAATTTTTGGAAATAAATATAATTGTGACTTGGAACAAGGAATTTCCGTAAATAATTATAATTTTCACTTTGAAATGGGGAATTTCCGTAAAGAATTGTAATTTTTACTTTGAAATGGGGAATTTGCGTGTAGAACTATAATTTTTGTTTTAGGTCGCAGAGTTTCCGTAAAGATTTATAATTTTGGCTTTGGAGCATTGAATTTTGTAAAGAATTATAATTTTGACTTTGGGACAGGCAATTTCCACAAAGAACTAGAATTTTGGCTGTGGAACAAAAAATTTGTGAAAATAAATGTAATTATGACTTGGAACAAGGAATTTCTGTAACTATAATTCAGACTTTGGAACAAGGAATTTCCGTAAATAATTATAATTTTCACTTTGAAATAGGGAATTTCCGTAAAGAATTGTAATTTTTACTTTGAAATGGGGAATTTGCGTGTAGAACTATACTTTTTGTTTTAGGACGCGGAGTTTCCGTAAAGAATTACAATTTTGACTTTGGGACATTGCATTCTGTAAGGAATTATAGTTTTGTCTTTGGGACAGGCAATTTCCGCAAAGAATTAGAATTTTGGCTGGGGAACAGGGAATTTTTGGAAATAAATGTAATTGTGACTTGGAACAAGGAATTTCCTTAAGAATTATAATTTAGACTTTGGAACAGGGAATTTCTGTAAAGAATTATAATTTTCACTTTGGAATATGGAATTTTCGTGTAGAAGTATAATTTTTGTTTTACGACGCAGAGCTTCCGTAAAGAATTATAATTTTGGCTTTGGAATATTGAATTTTGTGAAGAATTATAACTTTGACTTTGGGACAGGAAATTTCCACGAAGAATTAGAATTTTGACTTTCGGACAGGGAGTTTCCTAAATTTTTAAATTACAATAGAAAATGTTTTAAATAAATATAATTCTAACTTGGAACAGGGAATTTCCGGAAATATGTAATTGTAACTTGGAACAAGGAATTTCTGTAAATAATTCTAATTTAGACCTTGGAACAGGGAATTTTCGTAAATAATTATAATTTTCACCCTGAAACAGGAAATTTCCGTAAAGAATTATAATTTTCATCTTGGAGCAGGCAATTTTCGTGAAGAATTATAATTAAGACTTTGAGACAGGGAATTTCCGTAAAGAATTATACTTTGGACTGTAGGGCAGGGCATTTTCGTAAAGAATTATCATTTGACTTGGAACAGAGAATTTTTGACACGTGAAACGGGAATTTCAGAAAATAATTTTAATTCTTATTTAGAAAAAGGGAATTGAAAAAAAATCCCTGTTCAACTTTCGAATGATGATTATTCACGAAATTCTCTGTTCCAAATCAGAATTATTGTAATTCTTATGACCAAAAATGACCTAATGTTCCAATTTAAAATTATCATCCTTTTCAAAAATTCCCCGTTCGAAAAGAGAAATCTTTCCGATATTTAAAAATGTTTAGAAATTTCTTGAAATCTTTAAAAATCCTTTGAAATCTTTGATATATTTTTAATTGACCGGGAGAAACCCGGGAAATGACCGGGAATTTAAAATCATTTGTCGGGTAGACAGACTGGTAAAGTTTCAACTTTGCAATTCTTTATTTTAAATGTTGTGAATTGAAAACTGTTCTTTTCAAGGGACTTCATCCATGTACCTTTTAAATTCAAAAATTGCTCAATTTTCCTCGATCCTATTTATAAGTATTTGAAATTGAAATTTAAAATTATCTTCATTGAAACAGGATTCCTGTTACTTTATAATTAAAGCCTGAACTAAAACGGTTTTTATCCTTAGATTATTTGACTACATTGCGTATACTCAAAACTGGGAATTTTAAATTGTCAATGGAAACGCACAAAGTCTGTGAACTTATGTTTTTTTCGTTATATGAAGAACATGATCATTATTCAAACATTTTAATCATATAATCTGAAAAAACCTGTAGAAAATAAGAATGTTAATAACTCCTGCAAATATATCTTGTTAATATAAAATTATTCAGATACAATCAGGATAATTGATTACTGACAAGCGAGTTTAGTAGATAATCACATAAAATGTTGTCAACTTACTTACAAATGCATTACAAAAAACTGTATCAACTGATCCCAGTGATCGATTTCTAGGAAGCAAAAGTCGTTAAAAGTAAAACGTATGTATAAAGTTGCGCGTTTATTGATAAATCACTATGATTTTCCGCGAGCAACTTCGAGAGAAAATATAATTTGATATTGAAAATGGTGAAATCCCTTCACAGACTAGATGCTGTTTCAAGAAACATGCGCCATTGCACTCTTATTATCGCACCTGTCCATATCTACAGTTTTGTATCCGCGGCTATGAACATTAGAAAAACTATTTTCAAGTGGTCATATGTCATATCTGTAGGTTTGCACCTTCGTGCGTGTGTTATATGTACATGTTATAATGTGGAGGCTTCTATATTGCTACTAAAAAGCCAGTAGCTGCGGTTGGCCACCGTGCAATGAAAAGGCAATGGAGCGCGAAAAGAGCGCCTTATAGTGCACGTCCTTTTCAATTATGGTTGTGCACTTTGCACGACAAACACGCCAATGTCAGTAGCTAGCGTCGACAGAAGAATAAACATCGGGAATCTTGTCTCTTTACTTATTCAGGTGCAAATAGGAATATACTGGGATGTATCGAGTTATCGTGGACTGAAGAAAGTAAAGACTCAAGTATTTTTTTCGATTTTTGCTCAGGAATTTTATGGAGATACAAAAAAAGCAGTTACCTATCTATAAAATGCTTTATTTCAGCCTCTGGGGCCTAAAAATACGCAGACCATGTCTGCTACATCAGTGGTTAAATGTATTTACAATATTTACATCAATCTTGTACTAATAATTTTCCTTTCTTAGCTTATTGCTTTGACGTCTCAACATTTACTAATTGCCTTAGCGCCTCGTTTTGACGCCTCACTTTAAGGCAGGCCTCGCCAACGAGAGGAAATCGGAACATTTTTACTCACGGAACAGATGTGACGCTTCCGCCACTACGCTGAGTGAAGAGTCTGAGTGGTGGAAGCGTCACATCTGTTTCGTGAGTAAAAATGTACCGATTTCGTTTAACGCATCGCCTCAACGCCTTACCTAAAGGTTCATGCATGCTTGAATGCAAACGCTGCGCCGACGCTCAGGTTCACGCGAACGTGACGCACTGCGCAATTTTAATTGCTCTAAATATTTATTGTTCTTTATACAGATTAAGCTATGTGCTACTCTATTCACTATGAAAGGTCCTTTCTTCCGGCCGTATTTTTCTAATATTAATTGAGTGCTTTATTGTAATTTTTTCTTTTTGGCTGCATCTAGTCATCCCCGAAAATTGGCAGAGCTGAAAAAGGGGATGGACTAGTTATCCCAAAATTTCGGGATGAGTAGCCAAACTTTTGAAAAATATTTAACTACTCATCCCGAATTTCGGGACGGCGAGACACATCGTTTTTTTAAATATTTTTTTGTGCAAGTATTTTCAAATGACTTTAATTTGAAAGCTTTCAATTTTTTATGCTTTTAGTACCAAAACAGTTAATCACTGTCAAGTTTGCTGTCTTTAATTAATATCTGTTTCAAACAGATTTTTTTCAAACTTAGAAAAAATTGGTTACTGTAACGTGACTGTTGTTAAAAGAGTCACTTCGCATATTATTTAGAGCAACATAAAGTGCAACTTTAGAGGTGTGTTGCAAAAAATTTATTTGAGCTATGTTTTCATAATTTCAGTTTTTGTAACAGGCATCAATCTCATTACAATGAAAGGGTCATCCGTTGCAGGTAAAGTGGCGTCAATTTTGGACGCTTTTAGTACCAAACCAAATCAATGTCAAATTTGCTGCCCTCAATTAATATCTGTCTCAATCACAAGTTTTTTCAAAATTAGACAATATTAAATTCGAGACTCCGTGTATTAAAATGCTTACTGATGAAAAAAACCTGAAATTGGTGGCGGCTTAAAATTATTCCGCACCAAGTTTGCAAATGAAATACGTCAAGAACGAACACAAGCTTTACAATTTCCAATTCTTGCTTTAAAACTATTATTTTTTATAATTTAATTGCAGACTCGTTTGTGAGAAGATTTAGAACCTTAGTTGGAAGATTTCTTAACATAACCTTTTAAAGTTTAATTATTATACTGTTTTAAAGATTAGATAAAAAAAACACTATATAATTGAAAGCACTTACAGCAAGTCTGAGTGCATATACATATAATAAACAAGCTAACGATGAAGAGACACCCGTTTCATCATGAGTCTTGTTTTATTTATTGCTAGACTGTCAGCGTAGTCGCACCTTTTCTTCGATGCTTTAGGCTAATAACCGGGACAGACGTTGAAATCATGACGCAATGACTCACTGAATAAAATGCAGCGAATTACCACCGTGAAGTTATTGAAAAGGTCGCGACTCGAGTGTATAAGTAGTTCCTAACTGAAATTAGTCAATTCGTCGAGCATTAGCACCTCTTGGTTTTCCCTTACATTAGCTTATTTGCTTACATGTTGATAGATAATTGAAATACCTCTAATTTGGTAGTCAATTTATCGCTTACAGTAGAATTCATTTTCATTTTTGTATGGCGAATACAGGTCTCGGACTTACGACACTATTGACACTTTTTGATGTGTGCATCGTAAACCTCGATATGAAGAGTTAGGCCTGAGTCAGAGCATTAAATGTTTTGGGTGATGAAAAAATGTAACGCATTGAGTACTTTAATCATTACATCGGACGCTAGGCGCAGACTTAAACTGCGTAAGTGGAGACACTGTGTGCGATGAGAGGGAGAGAGAGACCTCTCCCTCTCATCGCCCCAATTTACCTACGCATTTCCCGATGTATACTCACTCATCTCCCTCTCATCGCTCCAGCTGCGCTTCGTGCGTCATGATGGAAAAGGTTTGAAATCTTTTCCAATCGCAAAAGATTTCTTAAAATCTTTGAAATCTCTCTGAAATCTTTGATATTTTTGTGACTTGTTTGAATTATGTAAGATTTTAGATTGGGTTAATAGAGGTTCCAGTGTACTATTCTATTCTCTTTTCGTATCAAGAATACCTGTCCACTTTTCTTTTCTTGTTTTGTTATGCATACGCGTGTAATACTCGCGAGTTAGGTCATTCTGGGTCGAAAGACGAGAAAGGCCGATAAGACGAAATTGAAGGCGTAACGGTCTGTGGCACGCGCCTTGTTCAGTTTACAGTTTACAGCCTAGTTTACACTTTACCACGTCAAAGATCACATAATAGCGAGTTTTCAACGCACAACGAGGCGAATGACCACTCTCGATAAATGATCGATCGATCGGGCCTTGCAGTTCTCAATGAAAAATGTGGGCCCACGTGGGCCGTATAGTGATATTAATCGCTCTAATGATCGCAATGACTTGACATGAGTTAATCTTTGCCTCTTGCTTGGTTTCTTGATTTTTTTTTGATTCTTGGTTTCTTGGCACCAGGATTCTTTCTCTTATGAAATGTGACACTCGATATCCTGCCATCATGCTTACGTTCTCTTTTTACCAACAATTTGCACACATTGCGAAAATACATAAAGTCACTTGACTACAAACTTCCGTTCACGCCCGTCACACTATTAAAAGAACAAAAAAATTATTTAATGGTGTGAATAAATCAACTGAGTGTGAAAAATTATTATCACGGAGAAAAGATGTATCTTAAAATATGTTATTTTCGTTGAATGGTTGTAAATATAATAATTAGAAGATGAAAGAATATATTTTGTTGATACATTCAGGCTTTAACAGTAAGTCACAGATTTTGGAAATTTTATAATTAAAGACGTTTCAAATTTAAATTGTTCTTTGTACCATATCGTAGAAAACCCTTAGAAATAAACAATTTTTCAATGAATGAGTTCTGAATCGTGAAATTTATAGTTTATCAATTGTGAATGTACATTCTTAAAAGTGGAAAAATCTTTAATTGAAGGCTTGGAAAATTTAACCATCTAAATGTCAACCATTTGTGATTGGTTACTTCTAGAACAATTACGTAACAACTGTTCTGCAACATTTATTAATTTTTGTTCCTAATTTATTCCATAATACATTCGTAACAGCTTTCGAGAACGTCGACATAACACCGTTACGGCAGACACTTGTTCTATAACAAGTTACAGCACAGTTCTAGAAAAAACTTTGAACAAAAGTTATAAAACATCTGTGATTGGTTAGTTCTATAACAATTATGTAACAACTGTTCTGCAACAGTTACTAATTTTTGTTCCTAATTTGTTCTAGAATACATTCGTAACAGCGTTCGAGAACGTCGACATAACACCGTTACGGCACAGTTCTAGGACAAACTTGGAATAGATGTTACAGATCGTCTGTGATTGTTTACTTCTAAATCAATTATGTAACAACTGTTCTACAACAGTTACTAATTTTTGCTTCTGATTTTTTCTAGAATACATACGTAACAGCATTCAAGAAAGTTGACGTAACACCGTTACGGCACAGTTTTAGAAGAAACTTGGAACAAATGTTGTAGAACGTTTGTCATCGGTTTGTTCTAGAACAGTTCCATGACAACTGTCCCAGAACAGTGCCGTCACATAAATTTAGAACAGTTCTGTCACAATAGTGTCACTATGTTCTAGGACACTGTTACCTTTTTGTTCTACATTTCTGACACCATCTGGTAACAATTCTTATAGAACACTATTTCTTTTTTGATCCAGAATAGTTACAGAACGTGTTTGCTGGGAAGTATACACTATACACGTGGACTGATACTGTTAGCCATCTCCACATGCAATTAATTACTGCATTTTGTCTGCATAATTCAATACACACTGTAGGCGTTTGTGATATGGCGAAACTAGTTTCTAGGTTGTCTGTTTGGAAACGAAGGATACTAATCTACAAGAAGCAGGTGCACTATTCGCAGGGTTATTGCTCGAAGTTATAGAGACAAAACTATATTTACCCGCATTTACAATTAGTTTACTCTTATTTTTATATCTCAGCTGCCCAAGAAACTGTAAAGTTGTATCCTTTTCGAGAAATTTTTACTCTGGAAAAATTCCCAGAACATACTGCCGTACTTTTGAAGAAAGGCTCTATCTACATTTGGAATCAAACTGAGATATTGAACGAAACGTGTTTGCATCTTTACTGATCTGCGTCTTCCAATGTATGTGACACGGTCTGTAGAAAGGGACCTAACGACCAAAACGTTGTTTCAAGAAAAACGCGTTTAGTCTCTCGTCCCTTTCTACAGATCGAGTTACATATGATTCTTTTTCGAAAAAAAATTATCGTTTTTAGATAATTCGGACTTGCTCTATTCATTGGTGCAGAAAAATGAATAATTTAAATTGTTTATATGTAAAACTGTAAATAGGCTTGATATTCATGCGCAAAGTATGCGAGAATACTGATTAAAAAACGTATCTACGTAGACAGGTTTTCGAGCCACCTTTTCGTCACCAAGGAAGGTCGCTTTCAGTTGAAGTAACAATATCTACATTTTGCAGTACAATTATTATTATTTTGTATAATTTTATAATTCATTTAGTATCTACCATTGTGTATTAATGTAATGTCATGTTACAATTTTGGTCATTAAAATAATCGCAATAAAAATTAGTTGAACATCCAAAACTGTAGGTTGGTTTTTTCTTCCCAAAAATTTAACCGAACTGGATGAGAATTAGGACGAAGAACGTCTCTATATACAAATATTTTCCTTCATTCGGTGCTAAATTTGGTTTGGGAGCGTCCATTAATTACGTAAAGATTTTTTTGGGGGAGAGGGGGGCTAGAAAATCTTACAAATCCTTACGTGGGTGGAGAGAAGGGAGTCAAAAACATTTCTTACGTAAGTGCCCTCTTTCTAATTAGTTTTTTTTGATATGCTAATTGAAACCAGTTTTGGCTCTGAAAAATTTCCTTTTACAATATTATAATTTATTATATCATTACTTCTTTTATTTTTTTTTCATTCTTTAATATTTCATGTTACATAAGAACGATAAATATAGAGTCGAGGAGTTAACGATTCGTGAAATCTGATGTACACTTTCCATGAAATCTCGTGGAATCCTTTGAAATCTTTGCAAACCTTTGAATTCCATAGATATCGCACATAATCTCTTGAAATAAACCTTCGGAATCCCTTAAAATTCTTCGATATTTCGTCAGATCTTTTGAAATCCTTAAAATCTTCAAAATTCCTCTAAATTTATAAAAAAAGCAGTTAAAATCCTTGCAATTCCATGCAGTATTTCGAAGTTTTACGAGATCCCATGAATTTTTTGATATCTTGTTAAAAATCATTGAAATCTTTAAAATCCGTGGGAATCTTTCCGAATCTCTTGAAATACCTGAAAATATTTGAAAATCCATTAAAATCTTTTTAAGGTCATTATAATTCTTCTATGTCCCTTAAAATCCTTCATAATATTCGAAATGCCTTTGAAATTCCGTTAAATCTTTTGAAGTCTTACGATATTCTCTGAAATCCGTAGATATACCTTGGGGTCCTTGAAATCTCTTAAAATCCTTAGAAATCCCACGAAATCATCGAAACTGCTCTAAATCGCTTAAATCCGTTAAAATCTCTTAAAATCCTTCAAAATCTTTGAAAATCTTTGAAAATCTTATTAAATTCTTCCAAATTCCTTCAAATTTTTTCAATCCAATTAAAATCCCCTGATATCCTTCAACATTAGTGAAAATACTCCTGCATCTCTTGGAATACTTCAAATTCCTTAGAAATCCTTTGAAATCCCGTAACTTTCATGAAATATTTCAAGGTCTCTTAAAATCCTTTGGAATCCCTTAAAATTCTTTGAGATATCATCTAATCTTTTGAAGTCCTTAAAATGTTTAAAATTCCTCTAAATCTCTAAAAAATACAGTTCAAATCCTTGCAATTCCATGAAATATTTCAAAGTTTTACGAGATTCCATGAATTCTTTGAAATCTCTTTAAAAATCATTGAAATCTCTAAAATCCGTGGGAATCTTTCCTAATCTCTTGAAATCCCTGAAAATATTTGAAAATCCATTAAAATCTTTTTAAGGTCATTAAAATTCTTCAAAATCCCTTAAAATTCTTTATAATATTCGGAATTCCTTTGAAATTCCTTTTAATCTTTTGAAATCTTACGAATTTCTCTAAAATCCGTGGATATACCTTGGAATCTTTGAAGTCTTTTAAAATCCGTTGAAATCCCGTGAAGTCATCGGAACCACTTTGAATCGCATAGATACGTTATAATCTCTCAAATCCTTCTAAATCTTTGAAAATCTTTTTAAATCTTATGAAATTCCTTCAGATCTTTCGTACATCTTCGTATCTTTCGATATCACTTGAAATCCTTTAGAATCCTTTGAAATCCTGTGATTTGTTTTAAAATATTGCGAAATCTCTTAAAATCCCTTGGAATCCGTCAAAATCCTTTGTAATCCGCGAAATAGTTCTTACATTCTTAAAATGCTTAAAAATCCGTCGAAATCCATCGCTATCTCTTGAAGCACTTTAAAATCGATGGAAATCCCGTGATTTTTTTTAAAATATTTAGAAATCTATTCAAATCCCTCAAAATCCTTTGTAATCCGCGGAAATCGTTCTT
Source organism: Melikaiella ostensackeni (assembly GCA_032362435.1). NCBI lineage: Eukaryota > Metazoa > Arthropoda > Insecta > Hymenoptera > Cynipidae > Melikaiella > Melikaiella ostensackeni. The sequence continues at coordinate 27,125,541 of JAUMHM010000085.1, forward strand.
AAATCCCTAAAAATCCGTCGAAGTTTTTCGGCATCTCTTGAAATTCTTCAAAATACATTGAAATCCCATGATTTCTTTTGATATATTTTGAAATCTTTGAAAACCCCTTGGAATTCCTTATAATTCTTTCCAATCCGCGGAAATGTTTCTTTAATCCTAAACTTCCCTAAAAATCCATTGAAATCCCGTGAATCCTTTTGAAATATTTCTAAATCTCTTAAAATCCTTGGGAACTTCTTAAAATCTTTTATAATCCGCAGAAATCGTTCTAAAATCCCTAAAAATCGGTCGAAATTCTTCGGTATCTCTTGAAATCCTTCAAAATACATTGAAATCTCATGATTTCTTTCGATATATTTCGAAATCTTTTGAAATCCCTTGGAATCCCTTAGATTCCTTTTTAATCCGCGGAAATGGTTCTTAAATCCTTAAAATCCCTAAAAATTCTTCGAAATTCATCAGTATCTCTTAAAGACTTCAAAATCAATGGAAATCCCGTGATTCCCTTGAAATATTTCAAAATCAATTGAAAACCCTTGGCATCCCTTAAAATCGTTTGTAATCCGCGGAAATTGTTCTTGAATCTCTAAAAATCCGTCGAAATTCTTCGGCATCTCTTGAAATCCTTCAAAATACATTGAAATCCCATGATTTCTTTTGATATGTTTCAAAACTTTTTTAAAATCCCTTGGAATCCCTTAGAATCCTTTTTAATCCACGGAAATTGTTCTCAAATCCTTAAAATCCCTGAAAATCTTTCTAAATCCATCGATATCTCTTAAAGCACTTTAAAATCAATGGAAATCCCGTGATTCCTTTGAAATATTTCAAAATCTATTAAAATCCCTTGGCATCCCTTAAAATCCTTTGTAATCCGCGGAAATCGTTCTTCAATCCCCAAAAATCCGTCGGAATTCTTCGGCATCTCTTGAAATCCTTCGGTATCTCTTGAAATCCTTCAAAATACATTGAAATCCCATGATTTCTTTTGATATGTTTCGAAATTTTTTAAAATCCCTTGGAATCCCTTGGAATCCTTTTTAATCCACG
>JAUMHM010000085.1:27128186-27146332 GCA_032362435.1 Melikaiella ostensackeni
TCGCCCTTGGGTCTGTCACCCCCACCGCGCGAAATCGGCTTACTTCGAGATGGGTAACTTCGAGGTCGCAGTGTATCCTAATCTACTTTCCTTGATCAATTTTTAATGATTTCTGAAAAGTATATTCGAAGGCCAGAATGGAGTATTTATTTTGCCGCCTTCGAGATTCTAGACTCGATAGAATTCCCAAATCATTGTCACAAAGATAAAGATATCAAAACGGTTGATTAAGATCTAGACAAATGTGTCATTTTATTGTGTATAAAAGCCGCGATAAATGCTATCGTGACTTAACCAGCATCCTCATTTTTGACAAAGACTTTCATCGACTTGTCTTGAAGAATTATTAATTAATTTTCAAATATTTCCGAACGATAAAAATTTCCAGGTGACTCAACTTTTTACAAGGCGATTTATTATTCTCTCTTGCAGAATAATATTTATTCTTGACATTACCAGGGCGGCCGCTGGACCGGAAAACCGGAAATTTTTTGAGACCGGGAAATGACAGTGAATTTATTTATTGACCGGGAATTTTACAAATTTTTAAAAGAAAAATTTATCTAATCACTTGAAATATCACAAATTTCATATTAAGTGATATGATGCAATTTAAAATAAGTTCGGTTTCAACTTTTTTAAAATGCTAAGTTCAATTGTTAACTTTTCCAATTATGAAATCATTCAGTTTAGAATGCGTAATTCTACAATATTTTACTTTCAAAATTTTCCATTTTAGGTCTTCATTTTCAAGCTTACATTTTCAACTAGAAGAATTTCCGAATGCAGTTTTGAAGACTTGAAACAATTAAAAATTAGAAGCGTTTGAATTTGAAAACTTATGATAAAAAAGTTTCAAGTTGATCAAATGTAAATATAAATTAATTAACGATTTTTAAAACTGAACCGTTGTTCGAGTATTAAAAATTGAACAATAATTGCTTTTACAAGACGATTCTGAATTTGTTCAAAATTAAACAACTTACAGACTTTAAGGTTGAAAATTGAAAATAATTTCAAATTAATAGATTCATACTTAAATGCTTTTATTTAATTTCAAATCCTATTTAAATATTGTTTCAGTCAAAAACATTCAATTTTTAACCCATTCAATTTGAAATTTTTTAATAAAAAAAAAACAATTTAATAATATTTAGCAATATTTGACTGTTTACTTAAAATGAAAAATTATAAATCAAATATTCAAAACTGAATTGTTTGAAATAGAAAGTCTTGAATCGTTGGAATTTCAGAGTGCTAAATTTTAACTTTGAACGTTACAATTTTATTTATTCCATTTTTTTAAATGTTTACTTTGTAAGGGAAAGTGTTGAATCTTGACATATAAATAACAAATGAACAATTATTAATTTGAAACGAATTAAAATTAAAATAATTCGACTTTAAAAAATTGATATATAAAAAAAAACGTTTGAATTTCAGAATTCTAATTTTAAAAAAAGGGAAACAATTTTGTTATTTAATTTTTTTCCGAATCCGAAGCCGAACTTTTTCGTTTTTTACATTTTTATTGAGTTTAATATTTTACGAATTGGAAGAAGGATAATATTTTTTCAGATTTTTATCGAGTTGGAAGAGAGGAAATTTTGGTTTTCAATATTTTATGAATTGGAAGGATAATTTTTTATTTTTAAGATTTTTATCCAGTTGGAAGGGAGGAAATTTAACTTTTTAATTTCTTCTTTAATTGGAAGAGACATTTGTTCATTTTTAAGATTTTTATAGAGTTGGAAGGGACAAAATTTTGGTTTCCAATTTTGTCTGAATTGGAAGAGAGAAATTTTTTTATTTTAAGATTTTTATAGAGTTAGATGGGACAAAATTTTGGTTTTCATATCTTCCTAAACTGGAACAGCCACTTCTTTTTTTTATATCATTTTTATTGAGTTGTAAGGGAGGAAATTTTTCATATCAATTGTTGTTCTGGATTGGAAAAGGGACTTCTTATGTTTTTAAGACTTTATCGAGATAGAAGGGAAGAAATTTTGGTTTTCAAGTTTTTCAAAAGTAGAGAAGGCACTTACTTTCTTTTCATCACTTTTATTGAGTTGGAAGGAAGGAAATTTTGGTTTTCAATTTTTTCTGAATTGGAAGAGAGTAATTTTTTTTATTTTTAACATTCTAATTGAGTTGGAAGGGACGAAATTTTGGTTATTTTTTTTCTGAATTGAAAGAGGGACATTTTTGTATTTTCCGAATTTATTGAGTTGAAGGCGGGCACATGATGAAGGATCATTTTTCATTTTAAAGATTTTTATAGAGTTGGAAGGAAGGAAATTTGGTTTTTAATTTCTTTTTTAATTGAAAGAGAGACGTTTGTTTATTTTTTAGATTTTTTTAGAGTTGGAAGAGACGAATTTTTCGGAATTTCTTTTTTGCTGAATTGGAAAAGGGACATTTTTTCTTATTAACATTTTTATTGAGTTAGAAGAGAGAAAATTTTTAGAGAAAACTAACAAACTGTGTATTAGAAATTTGGTCGCCATTTTTACGGACATAGTTGAGGGGGAGGACGTACGCTAAATTGTAAAGGTTCGCCTCGTTTTGAGTGAAATATCTGCGAGAGGTATTTCACTGGTTGATTATTCATATGATTCAAATTTACAGCCAACAAACCACCAATCAAAAATTTCTGGCATTTCTCTGGCATATATTCCACTCAAAACGAGGAGGCTCTTAACAATTCAGCGTACGTCCTCCCTCAAACTAAATGTCCGAAAATTCGAGGTTTATTTTTCATTCACGCACACATTGTCGTTTGGTCTCCTTACTATTATTCCATGGGGCGAACTTTTTACTTTTAATTTTGTACTGAATTGGAAGAGGGACATTTTTTAAAACATTTTTATTGAGTAGATGAGAGGCAAATTTGGTATTTTTAACATTCAGATGAAAGAGAGGAACTTTTTATTTCCAATTTTATACTGAATTTGGAGAGGAACATTTTTTATTAATGTGAGTTGAAAAGGGGGATTAATTTTAATCAAGAGCATTGAAAATGATAGTGTGGATTTATATTTCTTAACCAGAAACCTTTGAACTGCTCAATTTATAAAAGTTTTAGATTAAAAATTTTACAGTTTAATTGCATTTAATCTGAAATTGTTCAATTTGAATATGTTAAAAGCTTCCATTTTAAACGTGTAAATTATTCAGCGTTTGAATTAAAAAATTCTGAATTCAACATTTTTTTAAGCTTCAATTTTTAAAGTTTAAAATTCAAAAGAGTTCTACTTTGAGTATTTTAATTTGGAGTTCAGTTTTGATTACTTCAAATGGAACAAATTTCAGTTTTAAGAGTTCGAATTTTTTTATTTCCATGACCGTGACAAATTTTTGTGAACCGGAAAAATGCCGGCAAATGACAGGGAAATTTTTTCCTCGACTAAAACGGCCACCCTGAGATCTTTCGAATTAAATCTCAATATTAAATTGGACACATTATACAAACGTACGAAACACACATCAAGTTTCTTTAATGCTTTTTTTTACATGACGTTGCGCGATAAGAAGATTTCCATCCGAAGTTTTGTGATAAGGACGAATTTATTATCAGAAGTCAGAAGAATGTGTGAGATTTTTCTTGGCGTTTAAATATCATGATTCTAGTATGAAATAATCCATTAAAATAATTATCATTTCAAATTAACCAAATTTCAGGGATCACAGCACACAGTGGTCAAAATCAGGAATTTGCTGTTCAAAAAAGTCTACAGCCTCCAGTTTTCATCCGACTTACATTTTTTTTTAATTTACAGTTAAATCAATTTTTAAGAGACCTGTGAGACGCGATTTTTAAATTTGGCTTTGTTTATATTTATTTATCTAACCTTAAGTGTGGTAAAAAGGGCAATTTTGCAGTTTTTTTTTCGGGAACGATTGTCAAATATCACAAAACGTCTTAAATACATGCGGGGGCGCTCCCAGGATACGAATAATTTGCATAATAATCAGCTTAATTGCTATAAACAAATTAAGTCGAAAAATAAACAACGGACTGTTTGATGCAATAGATGTTTATGCAAAAAGAGAAGTTCAATTTAAGTTAAATATTCGTAGAGATCCTACATTATTCAGTCATTTCAAAGTGAAGAAGTTGAAAAAAGTATACTTTTTTACCCTGAAATGTTAATGCAATATTAAAAACGGGTTTTTGTTTATTATATTTGTTTATAAAAGTAAAGGATTTAAAGTCCAAACACAAAAATCTGCATTTTATATCAAATGTGCTTATTACAATGGCAATTGTTATTAATTAACAATGCTCTATAGTTAAACTTCTCCGTTAACGCATTTAGAGGCAAACCTGCGTGAAAAAAGCCAAAGATTCTGCGCAGAAATGACAAAATTTTGCTTTTGCTTATCCAGTTTTTTTATAAAAATAATTATTACCATAGTTTGACAACTGATAATGAGAATTTGCAACTTCTATGAGCATATCAAGCAATAAAACTGAAACAAAGGGGTAAAATTTGTAGAAAACTGATAATCTTTTAATTTTGTTATGATAAATGTTTATAACAATAATAATTTTATATATTTCATACATGTTTGCCATTCAGTATTGTACTAGAGGTGAAATATAGCAATTTTTGTCAAAAAATTTTTTTTTTTTTCATTAAACCACTCCGTTATTTATTTGTAGACTCAATTTGTTTATAACAATTAAGTTCATTATTATGCAAATTATTCGCATCTTGGGAGTGCCCCGCATGGATTCAAGACGTTTTGTGATATTTGACAATCGTTCCTGAAGAGGAGCAAAAAAACAAAAACTGCAAAATGGATCTTTTTAGCACACTTTGCATTAAATAAATGAATATAAACAAAGCCTAATTTAAAAATCGCTTCTCACAAATCTCTTAAAAATTTATTTAACTGTGATTTAAAAAAAAAATTGTAAGTCGGATGAAAACTGAAGGCTGACTTTTTTGAACAGTAAATTCCTGAGTTTGGCCACTATGCAGCGGTACAGTAGTTAAATATTATAGACCAGGAGGTAGTGACAGAAAAAATGGAACGATTAGTTCGCGGGTGCGTATGCAAAATGGTTGTTGTGAAACTTCAAACAAAGTTAATCTAACGAAAGTTAATTGGCATACGGTTTCCGTGTGTATGAAACCTTGAAATAATTAGTTAAACTTGCAATAAAATGGACTTTTAACAGCAAGTAGTTCGCGTATACCATTTTACAGAATGATTATTGTTGTTATGCAAATCATGAGAAAGTACTTGGCATACGATTACGGCGTGTGCATGTGTTGGTTGTACTTTTTCGAAATTGCATTCTTTTTTCTAATAACGCGAAATGATTAGTTCGTGTATGCCATTGAACTAGGGGTAAGATATTGTGTAAATATGCACAAAAAAAAGCATGGCATACAATTTGAAAGTGTCTAAATTATTGGCATACGCCAAAGAAAATCGTAAAAAATGAAGAATTTTCAAACAATTAATTAGCGTAAGCTACTTTCATTTTTATAAAATTTATAATATCAAATAATGATTGGACAATTGGCATACGAATCTAGCGTGTACAACACTATATAACAATAATAAAATAATGATTACTAATGATTAATAATGATTAATAATGATTATAATGATTGGACGATTGGCATACGAATCTAGCGTGTACAATACTTTATATAACAATAATAAAATAATGATTACATCGCAAAGAAATTCTAATGACATAGAATAATACATTTGCGTATGCCATTTATTCTACTGATAGATTGGGTGCTAATCTGGTAGTTATCTCACTCGCATACTTGTGACACATGTAGTGCGATCAGCATTACTTGCTAAAATCTTAAAATTATTGACAGAAGGCACACACACACACACACACCCACCCAAGAACCAGGTTAGGCGCAAGAGTGACAGAGATGAAACATTGCGAAGAAAGGATAGCACATTTGATGAAGGCGAAAATAGTTGTTGTAAGTTGTACATTTTTGTAACGCCGATCTTCTAAATAGGTACAACTGTTGTTTTTCCACGTTTTGAATGAATAAAACAATTTCTTAATACTTAACTTCTATTTCGAATTATTACTTAACTATTCGAGAATACTTTCTGATGGTAAAGTATTTAAAAAAAAGTTAAATTCAGAAACTCAGATTAGTTTCAGATTTATCAAACAGAAGAAAAATAAAACAATTAAACATCAACATTAATATTAACGAAATATATTTTTAGAAGGATCTATGATTTGTTTAACATTCATCTAAGATTCTAAGGTTATTATATCTAACCATCTAATTTACTGGCCATCCCCAACTGAGCAATAAACTTGACATCATAACTTGCTGAACTAGCCGAATAATCTTCGAATTTTCATAAGAGTACTATATCACCGAAAGCACAAACTCGCATTTATGAAACGGATTCCTTTTACCATTTAAATTTTGGAGAAAAAACACGGGCAACCGAGAATTTTTTTTTTCTTTTAAACTATTGAACTGATACAAAGTTTGGAGGTCTAAAGAATTTTTTTTAATGCACCAGGGAGTTGTACGTATTAGCCCCACCATGCGCGAATAGTTCCACTCTACGCTACGCCAATTAAAGCAAGCTATGGGGTAAGGCAATTTTACTGTTCTGTGTATCTGTGCATGGCAACCTTTTTAACCAAGATGAAGATGGATTTCTTAAATTGATTGGTATTCTCATTAAAGGTTTCTTTGTTTACAATTATTGGATTTTTTTACGCAGGAAGTTGAAAAAATTATTTTATCTATTCTGTTTCTTCTGTCTTTGGTATTATGGTTTTTAGTGAAATTGATAAAAATAGAGGGCAATATGATTTTATGATGGATGTTATTGGAATACCGGTGAAAAGTATTAAAGAATTCATTCAAATATTAAAAACTTAGATTGGATGTATTACAGAGGGGTTTATTGATAAAAAGCAAGATTCAAAGTTTTTGTCAAACAAGATGTTTCATATTAACAAAAAAAAAAAGTTTTTACTTCAACAAAAAAAGGAAACAACTAAACCTTTAATGAGAATACATACCAATAAATTTAAGAAGTCCATCTTCATTTCGGTAAGAAAGGTTTCCATGCACAGATACACAGAACTTTCTGGTGTTGTGCATTTTAGAACAATAAATTCTTCATAAGAAAGTGAATTTCATTTGATCTTAAAGATTTTCGATTTTAATAAGAAAATGGAAAGATTAACTAAACAACATTTGATAATTAAAAATTTTCATTTTTATTTTAAGGTAATATTTGAATTTAATTAATATATGTTTCATTATTTATAAATGTAGTATTCCTATAAATTACCCTTGATTAAAAAGTCTAAATACCTAACTTTTAAATTTTCAAGGACATTTGGATGACAATAAATAATTTTTATTTCAAACGAAAATTGTTTAAACAAATTTTTATCGTGTTATGTATTTATAAATAAAAGTCCACTTTTTTCACGGACTTAACAATCAGTTATTCAGCAATGATTTCTTTTTATGAATTGCTAACATTTTATAATTGTTTAAACAAACTTGATTAACAAATGCATTATTTGGTTGTTTTTCAGCATTTAAAATTTTTTCTTTTGGCGTAATCAACTGTTAATAACAAATTTTGTAACTTTTTAAAAATACTTTGATAACGATTTACTATTTTTATTGTTATTAATAATTTAATTATCGTAGCCGTACACGGTATAAAAGATTTTAACAAGTATTTCACATGTGATATTATTGTGAAAATCAAACCAATTCTAATCAAACACTTTCTATTTTTCTGATATCGTCGGTACTCACTTTTTCTGCATTCTCGTTTGCGATCACTTCGATTTAGTATCTCTTCATGTGATTTCAGGATATCAGTTTCTGTATTTCTCGTACTATAAAAATCAAACTAATTCTAATAAAGCTCTTTCTGCCTAGTAGTACTAACTCCGATTATTTTATCACAGATGGTTATTTTCAAAATAAATCGAACTATTCCGTAAACTGAAAAATAAAGTCGAGTAGTAATTAACTTTCTTTAACAAATCATCAGTTGTTATCAACTGGTGGTAAAGAATTATTGTTAAGTTATTTTAAGTATATTCCACAAGAAAAACGTAATTTTCAATTTACGAATACATTAACCGAGAAAAATGTGTTTGTAACATTGTTAATAACAATAAAAATAGTGGATCGTTATTGAAGTATCTAAAAAAAATTTTTAAACTTGTTATTAACAGTTGATTATGCTAAAAAAACAAAGTGTAAATGTTGAAAAATAGGCAAATAGTGCATTTGTTAATTAAGATTCTTCAAACAATTATTTAGGTTTCATTTCCATGTAATATATGATCGATTTCGTAGAAAAAACTTGATTTATTCTATCATAAATATCAGATATGGATAATTGTTTATAAAACTTGCCTATAAAATAAGAAATTACTTATGAACTTTCATTAATTAAATTTAAAAACTTTTTTTGTCCATAAATTCTTCAAATTTATTGCGAATCATGTGACGAATTGCTGCCAATTTCCACGAAACCATTTTCATTCATTTATTTGTTTATAACAAATTCAAAATTTTTTTTTAAATTTGCGTTGCTATTGGACATCTTTTTTGGATAGTTGCTTCATGTTATCTAGGTATTTTTGAATGAATCCAAGTATTTGTTAAAAACCGGTACACTTCAAAAGTCAATTTTTAAAAAAAATTTTGTTATTATTTAAAAAAAATTTAATTTAAAAAACCCGCCATGACAGTTTGATGTGGAATTTTATTAGGTTTTATTTAAAAGAAAACGTTCCACTCGGATAATAATTGTCTAAACCCGACTCTTTTTATCTTCTGATTGGTCGCAGGAATTTTCGACAACGTAACATCAAAATTCAATTTCTCAATAAGCTTGGAAATTTTCAAATTCTTGCAAGACTGAGAATGATTTCGTCGTTCGCTCGTGAGAGGCTGTGAAAGGAATAATAATTTTCGTTTCCCTCCGTAGCTTAGTGGATAAGAGCACCAGACCAGCAATCTGAAGACCTGAGTTCGAATCCCAGCGGAGCTAAATAAAAATTTTGTTCACAGCTAAAGATTAAAACTATTTTTTCTATAATTCGCAAAAAAGTGCTAGTTTTTCCACCTGTTTTCTGTATTTAAAATGACCGATTTGTTGTCGATGACGTGGCGCATGCACATTGTCGGCTTTTTCAGGCAACGCTGAAAAAAGTAGACGGACGCAGTGAAGAAAGTAGACGGGCACAGCGAAAAAAGTGACGCACAGTGAAAAAAGTAAATAAAGTGCAAACTACTGAACGAACCCTGTGGCCTGCTTCAGTAAGTGAAGGTGAAGTCACAACTGACTAGTAGATCAAAACTGTCATTCCATCGCCAAAAAATATTTATTTATAATATATAGAATAGAAATTTTCTATTCTCTGATATATTAGACAGGACCTAATTAGTAACTACTTAATAACAGCTTATTATTGGTATTGAGACAAAGTTATCAGACGTCTCACACATCGATTTGTATCGGTTTGCCTATTATAATTTACTCGTTTGACGACCCCACGGTCTCATAAATCATGTGGTGACAAGAATACGCAGTATTGATAGATTACGTTTAATTCGAGACGATGTAAGATATCAGATGTGCGCAATTTTATCCTTATTGTCAGATATGTGATTAACATATGTGCTGTAGGTCGTTCAAGAGATATCAATGCAGGGAAAACCCTATTTTAAGGTTTAATTCAGGGTTGAAGAAAAATTATAAAATTTAGCGTGGCTGCTGGACCGGGAAAACCGGGAATTTTTTGAGACCGGGAAATGTTGACTTGGAATTTTACAAATTTTTAGGAAAAAAGTTTATCCAATCGCTTGAAATACCACAAATTTCATATCAAAGGATATATTGCGATTTGAAATAAATTCGATTCGAACTGTTTTTAAGTGTTAAGTTCAATTGTTAACTTTTTCAACTATGATATCATTCAGTTTACAATCCGTAATTCTACAATATTTTACTTTGAAATTTTTCCATTTCAGGTCGTCATTTTTTAGCGTAAATTTTTAATTTTAAGAATTTTAAAGTACAGTTTTGAAGACTTGAACTATTAAAAATTAGAAGCTTTCGAATTTTGAAATTTATGACAAAAAAAGTTTCAAGTGGATCAAATGTAAATATAAATTAATTAATAATTTTTAAAACTGAACTGTTGTTCGAGTATTAAAAATTAAACAATAATTGATTTCACAAGACGATTCTGAATCTGTTGGAAATTAAAAAATTTACAGATCTTTAAGATCAAAAATTGAACTGATTCAATTCCAAAGCCTGAATAAAACTAGTGTAGGCTACATTAAGGGCATGTGACACAAATTCCTATATTACCGACCTCTTTTTTTCTTTGTACCAAATTTTTTTGTTGAGCCATAGAACTTTTTTTCAAAATGAAGTATCAGACTAAAAGTTAGGAAATTTCATCAGAAGACAATAGCCTACGTTTATGTACTTTATTTGAGTCGGAATTTTGCAAAAAATTATTTCCGAAGCTCCGACGAACAGGTTCGCCGGTCAACATTTAGCAAGAAACTTTTTTTTCACATCAATTATGCTTGAATGACGTACATAAACGTACTTTATTGTTGTCTCTTTCATTCCTCAAAGTTTTTGGCCGATATTTTGCTTATAAAAAAAGTTCTATGGTTCAAAAAATTTCTCGATCAGCTCCCAGTTTTAGTTTCTTCAGAAATAATTTCTTGCAAAATTCCGACTCAAATGAAGTACATAAACGTAGGTTATTGTTTTCTGATGCATTTCCCAAACTTTCAGTCTGATACTTCAATTTGAAAAAAAGTTCTATGGTTCAAAAAAAAATTTGGTACACCGAAAAAAAGAGGTCGTAATGTAGGAATTTGACTGTGTCACATGCCCTTAAGCCGACTGAAACTCCACGCAAACACGCTTGGACATTTTTAAAAGAAAGAGTTAAAAAGACTATGAAGTTCCACGTGGAATGACCCTTATTAGAGATATTTTCGACTTTATTGAAGATGATATATCATGCGAGATTCTTTTTTTCTTCATTCAAGAATTTCTCGAATTCTGTACCTCGACTTTCACTCGTGTTATGATCTAGGAAAGTTATATAAACAATCTGAAACTTACAGGACGTAATCTTAGGAAGCTCATCTTTACTTTAAGCTAATAAAACTTAAAAAGTCTTTACGGGTTCCCGAGATATGACTAAAAATTTCAAGGTGTGTCTGCGTCGAGTTCCAGTCAGCGATCACCGCTCTCGCTGTCGACAGCGGTTATCGCCGACTGAAACTCAACGCAGACACGCTTGGGCATTCTTAGTCATATCTTAGAAGCCAGTATTATTTTCTCAAGTTTTATTGGCTTAAATTCGAGAAAAGGGTTTAGAGATTAGATTCTGTAAGTTTCAGATTTTTTCCTTAATTTTCCTAGGTCATACCACGAGTTGAAGTTGAGGTACGAAATCCAAGGAATTCTCGGCGATCACTGCTCCGCTGCCGACAGCGGTTATCGCCAACTGAAGCTCAAGGCGGACATTTTTAGTCGTATCTTGGAAACCCGTAACATTCTTAAAAGTTTCATAGGCGTAAATTCAAGAGAAGATTTCAAATATTAGATCCTGCAAGTTTTAGATTTTTTTCTTAATTTTCCTAGGTCATACTACGAGTTGAAGTTGAGATACAAAATCCAAGAAATTCTCGGCTATCACTGCTCTCGCGGCCGACAATGGTGATCGTCGACTGAAACTCGAACGTTTTTAGTCATATCTTGGAAACCCGTAACATTTTTTTAAGTTTTATGGGCTTAAATTCAAAAGAAGATTGTAAAGATTAGATTCTGTAAGTTTTAGATTTTGTTCTTAATTTTCCTGGGTCATGACATGAGTTAAGGTTGAGCGGTTATCGCCGACTGAAGCTCAAGGTGGACACGCTTGGACATTTCTAGTCATTTCTTGTAAACCCGTAACAGTTTTTCAAGTTTTATTGGTTTAAATTAAAGAGAAAATTTTAAAGATTAGATCCTGTAAGTTTTAGATTTTGTCCTTAATTTGCCTGGGTCATAACATGAGTTGAGGTTGAGATACAAAATCTAAGAAATTCTTGGCGATCACCGCTCGCTGCCGACAGCGGTTATCGCCGACTGAAACTCGAGGCGGCTGCGCTTGGACATTTTTAGTCATATCTTGAAAACCCGTAACATTTTTTTAAGTTTTATGGGCTTAAATTCAAGAAAAGATTTTGAAGATTAGATGCTCGAAGTTATAGATTTTTCCCCTAATTTTCCTAGGTCATAGCACGAGTTGAAGTTGAGATACAAAATCCAAGAAATTCTCGGCTATCACCGATCTCGGAGCCGACAGCGGTTATCGCTGACTGAAGCTCGATTTTTAGTTATATCTTAGTAGCCCGTGAAGATTCTTCAAGTTTTATTAATTTAAATTGAAAATAAGATTTCAAAGATTACGTCCTGTGAATTTCAAATTTTTGTTAAAACTTTCCCAGTTTATGTCACCAGTTGAAGTCAAGGTACAAAATTCGAAAAATTCTTTAATTTTTTTGAAAAACTTCTCACGTGATATATCCTCTTCAAAAAGTCAAAAATATTTCTTCTATTTGTAGTGTCGATCGCGCTAGTCGTGTGAGTAATTTTCGACAGTAGTGCATATGCGGATTTCCCTAGTGAAAATTTCAGCATATAATTATAATGCAGTGAAAAAAATGCACCTTTCACTCAGACCTTCCTCAAATTTCAAAAATTAAGAGTATTGCAGAGGTGTGATTTTACGAGTGATTTCATTGAACGCTGAGAAAATTTAAAATGTAAAATATAAATAAATAAATAAAAGAAAGAGTCGAAATTATGTGGCACCTGTCAAAAATTACGAGAAACAGTTTCGTAAGCATTGAGCTCTCGACGTGCAAAAACCTTTTTCCACCTTTTATGGTGGGCGTCAAATATGCGTGGGTAGTAGTGTTTGCCTTGCTTTCGCTCTGGGAATCGTAGCTTTATTTGCCATTGCGATCTTTGCTAAAAAAAAAAGCAAAGAAAAAAAGTGATTGAAAGGCGCCACCTTCCTGATGTCACTCCCTATTTCGGGAAGAGCAATGGCCAGAAGTTGTTGTTTTCTTAAAAAGAACCGAATGACAATTGGCTACTCAGTGCTGACGCTTTCTTGCATTTTAAATTCGGTAATTATGTCCTCTTTTGTGGTTTCATGGTCACATACGGTTTTTTAAAAATATCCGTTAAGAATTTGGACAAGGAGAGAAAAAAATGAAGATATAATTATTTATGTAAATTCGTTAGTTTTTTTAAGAAGTTTACTATTCAGTTTTTTAAAAATATACTGCAGGGTGTCTAGGGGACCGAGAAATCGGGAAACCCGTGAGTTTTATTCAGGATCGGGAAATTTTTTCTTCTGTCGCAAAATCTATGTTTTTTTTACTACTTTATCTTCTTTTTATTGTTTTCTCGAGAATCAGAGAGAAGGAAATCTGATTGCTTCACGTATATTGTATATGATACCGTCAAAATTTTTCGGTGATTGCTTAAGTTCTCTTAATGTTAATTATATCAGAGTTCACATTTTTTCTCTTAATGACGTTGAAAGGTATCATATTTCTTTATAGAATGAGCCAGGATAAAGACGTTTTTTGAAATATTTAAGAAGATATTGCAAAAAAAGTGCAAATTTCAATGTTTTCTTCAAATTTGAATAGAATGTAATATAATAAACATTTTACAAAGTAAGGGGCTATCCATAAAATACGTTACCAATTTGAGGGGGTCGCGCTAAAAACTGCGATTAGTAACAGGGTGGGGGGTCTGTGGAAGTAATGTTGCGAAAAATAGGGGTTTTTAGACTAATTGTGGATCGCTGAAAAAGAAAATGACATTCATTTATTTTTAAAAAGAAGCGTTTTCCAGATATTTGCAAGAAACGCGTTTTTTGTCGTTTTTTGGCCTTTTTTTAGTTACTGGCTTGAATCTTGATAACGGTTGATCCAATCAACATAAACTGTGTTTCGTTAGGAAGGTACAGGTATGATCTTCCACTTTCCGGCTATATACTGTCCGTGTCAATCGAATTAAATTTTTTTGGGTTACAGGCGATGAAAGTAAGTGAAAAAGTGGATTTTCCGTCTTTATTTGGAAATCACTTACTTTCAGTTGTTCCATTTTTTCGAATTTTAGCCTATAACCCAATAAATTTTAATCCGATTGACATAAACTTTATATCTTCGGAAAGAAAAAGAACATACCTTCCGAATGATATGCAGTTCATGATAAATTTCAAATCACTTTCATATTTCAGACTTCACACTCTTTCCCTTATTCCTCTCTTTTCCCCCTTTTTCAAGAATTCTTCTTTTTTCCCCTGTTTTCAAGAAACTTCGCCTCTTTCCCCTTTTTCCCGTTTCTTCACTTGAATTTAAACTTTTCGGTCGAAAAGTGAATTTTTTTGTTGGAGTTTAACTTTTCTTTCAATATTCGTCATTTTAGTTGAAACTTCATCTCTTTTGTTGAAAATTCAATTATTGTTTTGAAAATATATTGTTGTTTGGTTGAGAATTAATTTTTCAACTGATAATTCAACTATTCCATTTTTGGTTGAAACTTGAAACTTAATATTTTTAATTGAAAATTGATCTTTTCTAGTTAAAGATTCATGTGTTTTGTTGAAAAATCGTCTTTTTTGTTAGAAAGTTAATCTTGGTTGAAAATGTATCCTTCTTGGTTAAAAATGCAAATGTTTGGTTGAGAATTAATCTGTTTTGGGTGAGGATTTAACTATTTTGCTAAAAATTCGTCTTTTTGGTAGAATTCAACTGTATTTGATTTCAAATTAAAATATTGTTTGATTAAAATGTTAACTTTTATATGTTTCGTTGAGGATTTATCTTTTTTATTGAAAATTCACCTATTCAGATTTTTTTTTGTTCATTAGTAATTTTTTTAATTAAAAATTTAACTGTTCCATTTTTGTTTCAAACTTATGTTTTTTAGTTGAAAATTCAACTATTCGGTTGAATATCCATGTATTTTTTTGCAAATTCGTTTTTTGCTAGAAAATTCAGCTTTTTAGGTAGAAAATTCAGCTATTTGGTTAAAAATTTAACTATTCTGTTGAAAGCTTCTCTTTTATGGTAAAAAAGTCATCTTTCTTTATTGAAAATGAACTTTTTTTTTTGAAAATTCACCTTTCGTGATTGAAAAGTAACTGTTTTGTTGAAAATTCGTCCTTTTGGATTGCACGTTTATCTTTTATGGTGTAAAAGTCTTTTTTCTTGGTTGAAAATGAACTTTTTTCCTGAAAACTCAACTGTTTTCTAAGAAATTTATCTTTGGCTTCAAAATTTAAATGTTTCGTTGAGATTATAACTGTTTTTGATTGAATATTAAATTTTTTTCTTTGAATATTCGACCATTTGGTTACAAATGTAACATTGTAGATTGAGAATTCAACTATTTTGTTGAAGATTTACTTATTTTGTTAAAAGTTCAACTATTTTGTGAAACTTATCTCTTTTGGTCTAAAATGCAACTGTTTTGTGGAAAGTTCGTCCCTTTGGGTTGAAAATTCACATTTTATGGTACAAAAGTCATCTTTCTTGGTTCAAAATTTATCTTTCTTGTTTGAAAATTAATTTTTTTGTTGAAAATCCAACTATCTTAGAAAAATTTTCCTTTTTGCTTGAAAATTGAACTATTTGGTTTTTAATGCAACTGTACGGTTAAACGGTAATTTCTTGTTGTTGAAAATTCGCTTAATCGGGTTGAAAATTTAACTGGTTGTTAATGTCAATACATGAATTAATGGTTAAAAGTTAATTGTTTTTTTCTTAAATTCGTCTCTTTGGGTTGAAAATTCATCTCTATGAGTAGACATTTTTTTTTGGTCACGTAGGCATATTGGCAACTAAACTCCTTAAAACCGTGAAAAAACGTAGCAAAATACCAATAAAAACCAGATGAATACATATTTTTAATAAATTTGATATAAACCTTATGACTACTTATTTCACATATTCTACAAAAATATTTCTTTCCGTGAAAAAATATTTAAATTTTCCAAACATTTTTGTTTCAACTTCAAACATGTACACTATGCAAGAAAAAATTTTCACAATAGTGGTGAAAAGTTTGTGCAATTTTATAGAAATTTACCTTTAAATTGATCCCAAGGATATTGAAAAATGTTTATTATATTAGGTCGATGGATTTCATAAGGTCTATCACGGATATTTTCAAGATTTGCAAAGATTTTTGAAGATTTGAAACATTTCCGAGATCTCCGGCGAGATTTGAAACTGTTTTTCAACTGTTTTTGAGTCGCTGAATCTTGGGATCCCCGAAATCTTTCAAATCCTATTCTGATTTTCGTGATTCTGAACCTTCGATTTTTTTATTTTTGAACAATATTTCCGAATTGAATAGCTAATATGATTTAATTTTTAAGAGAACATTAAAATTTGCACTACTTTTGCAATATCTTTTAAAAAACGCACAAAATGACTTCATCCTGGTTCATTTCATAGAAAATGCCAATAGCTTTCATCAACCTGTTCAAGAGAAAAAATGTTAATTTCATATAATTAACAATTAAAGAACATAGGCAATCATCGATAAACAGCTGGTGTCATGCTCGTGATGAGCAATGTAGTTTCGATTAATATTCATCACGTCAGTCTGTAGTTGAGGATAAGTTTGGCACGTGTAAATAAATAATTGTTTTATTTACGATGTAAATTTTGTATATGTATATTATGTTGAAATTCCCATTTCTATACAATTTTTTGTGAAGCTTTATGCTCTATGACGTACTGAGATTCAAATTATCAGGTGGCTCTTCCTAGTAAATTACAATTTCTTTAAATTTAGGAATACAGTAATTGATGAATTCTTATCTGTCGCTTGTATTGAATTTTCCATAGGGCAACAAGTCCGTAATGTTTCTGTTTTAATTATTTTTATACATTATACATATTAGGGTGACAGTGAAAAGCCTAAATATTTTGTTTCACCTCGAGCCACCCCTTCTAATGCTTACTTTGAGCAAATAAATGAGCACGTGTTGGGTAAGGCTTTTAAATATAAAAACACTTTAAGGTTTAGGTTTTCTAAAAATCATAAATTTAGGTATTTTGAAAATCTCACATCGTAGAATAAGTTTATCGAAAAAAGAAAAAATACGTGGAAACTTTTTTTTCCGAGGGGTATAATCTCAGAGGGTAATCTTTCAGAATTTTCTAAAATAAGATGTATTTTGGTTTCAATATATATCGCATTTTGTATTCTTTAAAATGCTTACCCCTGAAAAATAATCTGCTTTATGAATAAATCAATAGTTATTTTTTATTTTTTTCATTCAAAATATTTTTGAGGTTATATAATTGAAAATGTCTTGAAGGATAGGCTAAATTTTTTTGTATTGAAAACAAAGAAATCTATTACCTATTTTTTTGTGCATGTGTCATTATTAAGTGTAATGACGTTCCATTACATTATAAATTATGTAATTTTTTAACACTCTTTTGATTAATTCTTCAGTATCCTCAAAATTAAATTTTATTTTTTGCAAAAATTATATAATCTCTTTGATTATATTTGTATAAATTGTATTCAGTCTCTCGCATTTTTTCAAGTTAATAAGGTTTTATAAATAGTACAATCTTTATGGATAGTAGGAAGTGTTGTTTGGTCAAGGATAACGTACGGTTTTCCTAGAAGCTTTGTACTTTCTATGACTCTATTTCTCGACATCACCATCGATCTCGTCGTGATCGAGCGACATTTTATCCCAGGGCTAACATGCCAGTTAAGAGTGAAGGGTAAAGAGAAAAAAGGAGTAAAGCGCAAGTACTAAAGACTAGCCTCTGTCAAGACTTTGCCAATGCAAACATAGTTCCCAATGCAAATTTGAGTAAGATGAAAATGTAGTAACAAATTAAAAAAAAAAATTAGTGAAAGTAGGCGGCAGGCGCCTACAGAAAAAGGTTTCGTAGCCTATTAAGTCGTTAATAATGTCATTCAAATCTCCCCCCCCCTCTCATTGCACTTCCTCGTGCCCCCTCCCCTCACTACCCCTCCCCACTCTTCGCATGATCTCCCCT
>JAUMHM010000085.1:27147087-27162189 GCA_032362435.1 Melikaiella ostensackeni
ACTTTTCATTCTGCTCACTTCCTCGTACTTCCCCTCATCCCCTACTCTCATCGCCATCATTTCCCATCACCTCCCCTCATTCCTCTTACTTCTCACTTGCGTTTACATCCCTTCTCTTCTCCTTACATTCCCACTTTTTCCTCATTCCCCCTCATTTGTCTTCAATAAAGTCGTTCAAATCTTCCTTCTTCTCTCCTTGCACTTCCATATTCTCCCTTATCTACTTACTCTTCCCCACTCTTCTCCTCACCCCCACTCTTCTTCAGATTTCCCCTCATTTCTCCACTCTCCTCGTTTCTCTTCATTCTTCTTCACATCTCCTCACCCCCTCCAACACTTCCCTTCATTTCCTCTCACTTCCCCTCATTTCCCTCATTTCTCCTCAATTCCCCTCATTTGCCCTTATTTGCCCTTTTTTATAGGAAGGACATCCGACCGAAACCATAAGGATTTCTGCCCGGGCCTAAGAAAGCCTAAAAGTGGGTAAGATTTGTAAGCTTTGACATAGTACACTTTTTCAACATTTTTATCCGGTTTTGACGGGCTTTTCAGGACTTACACTTAAAAAATTTTAATTCTTTTATTTTCTAATTCTTTCATTTTTAGGGGCTAAACATTTGTAAGTTGCTAAGTTTTTACGCTGAACATTCGAAAGTGTACAATTTTAACCACCTTCCTATTTAATTGTTCCGTTTTTATCTCTTTTATGTAGAATACAACTTTTTTCAACGTTTTCATTTGGAATAGTACAAATAGCTTAAATATGGAATTGTGCAATTATGAATACTTCAATTTTTTATTTGATAAATTCAAAATGCTTGAAATGCTAAGATTTTCTGAGATTTAAATTAGAAATTGTGCAATTTTTTATTATCTGCATTAAAATTGTTTACTTTGAAAACACTTTTTATTTAAAATTGTAAACCGTCTTCATTTGTAAGCGAAAGAAATTTGAATCTGGTAAACTTTCAATTTCAAAATTTGTTAACCTTTAAAGAATTAATTCGAAATTGTTCTATTTTTGCGGTTCTGAAATTTTGAAAATCGAACGCTTTCAAATTGAAATTATACATTGTACAGTGATAATGTTACGGAAATTAAAAAATTTCATTTGATAAATTTTAGATACTTCAAATTCGTATAATTTTTTCGAACTAACAATTTTTCAATTGTTTGCCGTAAACTGGGGCTAAGCGGCGTATGCGGAGGAAAGCGGCGCACCATTGACTCTGCATTTCTGAAGGCGATATTTGCTTCTTCTGGGTAAAAAATAGAGGGTTGCAAGTAACAATTGTAAAACTTCAATTGCAAAACCTAGAAGAAGCAACATTGCGTTTTAAATACAGAATTAAGGGTGTGCCTTTTTCCGTACATTTGAGCCGCTCAGCCCCAATTTATGCTACTGTTGAATGCTTTAGCTTCAAAAAAAGTTTAGTGTAGAAGATTTAAATTTGATTTTTGGACAAATTGTAAGGTATTATAAGGATGAAAGGACAGAGTTTGGAAAAAATTATTTATACTTTTTGTTTGATATTCGAAATTTTTCATTGTAATTGACATTACAATTTTTCCCCCGAATTGTTACTCTATTTTTTTCAGATTTAATTCTACCTTTTACTTCATAATTTCCATACATACACAAAATCTAAAGTTTGGAAAATATCCTATTGTTATTAATTTTTTATAATAAACTTGAGTATATAATTTATGTTTCCATTCAATTTCCTTAATTCGTTACCAACTTCATTATGAATATGAGAAGATCGAACATTGTTACAAAATGTATTTCCGTATGCGGAAAAAAGAATGCAAAACGTTTTTTTCAATTTTCTAGTTACAATCCTGCTTTAAATTCTTCCTTTCATATTGGTGCGATATCGTGATTCGTCATTGGAACTTTTTTCGTCGAGTTACATTACCCTGAGCTATTGCACGAACTTAAACCTCATAGTGTAACTATCCGCTACAAACTATACACTCCAAAGTGTGTAGTTATTACTTGCATACTATTTGATTGTATTTGTGAATATTGCACACGGCCCATTACCATCTTGACGTTTATGACGTGCGAGGATTCGTACGAGAAATTCCCTGTACATTAACCTCCTTAGTGAGGGTCTCAACTACACGTTTTTTCCACGTGGGACACGCTGTCAAGTCGCGGAAGTTAGAATACGGCTTTCGATAAGCGCATACGGTTTACTACTTTCGCACGGTGTCTTTAGTCTCTCGAGAAAACGAAGCCCCTGGGTTCTTGCGACTTGTACAGACCCGATCTTGTCACAAGAACTTGGAAAAATCAGTTTGAAAGTCCTATTATACGCGCTTTCAGCACTATAGTTACGAGGAAATTAATAGTTAACTCTTCGCCTTTATTTTCTCACAGAGACGCTTGTTTTGACATTCAGAATTAAGACACACAGGCCTACATATAGCAAGGAAAAAAGACCGTTGCATTGGACGTTCGTATTCCTCACCCACCTTCCACCCACTTTCAACTTGCCTGTGTGCTGGAACTCCCTGAGCGCAACTCCCTTTCCACCTACCCGTGTACTGGAACTGCCAGTACGCTACAGACACCCAACTTCCACCTCCTTGTGCACTTGAAATCTCAGTACAAAACCACCATCCACTTTCCACCTTGCCGCGTACTGGAACTTTCAGTACGTAGTGACCACTTACTTACCGCCTCTTGTGTACTGGAAATCTCCGTACACAGAAGCCACTTACTCTCCACCTCCCCGCGTACTGGCAGTGTCTACCAATCGAGAAAATCGGGAAAAAACCGGAAATTAAAATAAAACCACGAAAACCGTGAATACAAATTCAAACCGGGAATCACATTTAAAGTTTTTGAAAATGTGATATTTTTTTATTAATCTTGATAACAAGACAAATAAATCAAAGAATTGTAATAAATATGATAAAAGTACTCGAAAATTATAACATTTCAAAATTTTTTCAATAAATAAGAACAATGCTTAAGCTCTGAACAAATGGCCGTCTCTAAGAGATATAATAATTAATAAATAATTATTATAAAATAATACTTTGTTATGCAAGACCTTTTTAATTTGAACCCTTTTATAATTTTTGGAATGTTTTTAAAAATACCGTAAACCGGGGCTAAGCGACGCATTTGTAGGGAAAGTAGCCCAAACTCAATTCTGTATTTAAAACGCGATAATGCTTCTTCTACGTTTTTCAATTGAAGTTCTACAATTTTTAATTGCAAGCCCTTACATTTTTTACCTAGAAGGTTTTGTTTTGGTAACCGACTTGACCTTCATATCGTCCTCTGCAGCACATTCCTAGCCGAGGAGGCACGCGCATCGGGCAGCGTTAAGATTGTCGCTTGCAATTTAAAACATTCATAATTTTTTAACCATTAATCCGATTGAGCTAAAACTTTCCGGAAAACTTCTCTGAGCCTTAATCAACAACTTTCTCATTGGAAGTTTGCTGTTGCTTGATATTTACTTGGTAAACGAAGCGCTTGAGGGTTGAAATTCATGATTTTTGCAAAGTCTCTCAAAAAAAAACTTTTTCGTTTATTGAAATATTTACGTTTTTCTTCCGTAAATAGTTACAGGAGACTTAAACATGTAATTTAGATTAATAAAATCGAAAAATTCTGAAGATTGGCTAAGTTAGCTTGAGTTGAAGTGCAAAAGATTGAAATTTTTTGTATTCGAAAAATCTAATTCTTACCAATTACTTCAAAAACTACAAAACCTACAAATTTTTACAAGGGGAAAAAAGATGCACCCTGAAATTCTCTACAAGTATCACTTCTTAAAATGAAAATTTGAATGATATTTAAAATTTACTTTCAGGACAATACTTCTCAGGCTGAATCCTCGCGTATCTATCCCCTTTTGATCCGGAGGGGTTCAATTATCAGCCAAGAACTTTAGACTGAGAAAAGCCGTTTAAGAACAACTTACAAAAAATTATTGTAAGCTTGTTGAAAGTTAATCTCGTAGAAACTTTTTTTACCTTTTCAAAATCTTTTTTATATGCAAAGTGAAGAGATAGAAGTAGGATCGTTTTCTTAGAAAGTTTACAATTACAGCCTAATTTGATTAGTAGGAAATGGAATTCGAAAATGAATTAGCCTTGATATTGGTAAATTGCATAGGAATTTCCCTGCTCAATCTCAGAGGTCATTGGGTGTGGTTCTCGCTTAATATCAAATCGTGCGTGTCAGCACTTTTAAAAGTTCATTAGGTTAAACGCTTCGACCCCGGAACGCTACTGAACCAAGATTGATTACGGTTAATTGATGAACCTATCTTATATAAAAAGAAAAATCTATATTTTCCGATATTATCAGAAATTGCTTGTACTGAAGATGCATATTAAATATTATCCTTTTTACTTGCAGACGAACGAGATGCCATACAAAAGAAGACCTTTACGAAATGGGTGAACAAGCACTTGAAAAAGGTAAGATGCACTGATTAATTAATCAATTTAAAAAGAACGAAGCAAGTAGGAATGTGCCCTAATTGAATTTAATTATTGTCCAGTTTCATCCTTCACATCCATACAGATGATTTAACATCGGTACGCAGTTTTATATATTTTACGTATTACACAGCCCGTGGACTTTAGGTAAACAAGACTTCATATGTAATTTTCTGAGGAACTATTGTGACACGTCCATTTTAATGCAAATTTTCTTGCTTATTAAAACAAATTCCACAAAAAGGAGGAAATTCTGCATATGAAAGCTCGCTAATAAAGTGTGGTTCACTAATATGTAAAGCCTCGTATGTGTGGAAAATACTGACATTATGGTCCCATCGCTGATGAGGTACGTAAACCGCGTAATGAAAGACGTCGCGACGTCTTTCATTACGCGGTTTATGTGACACAATGTTGAGTAGATTCTTTTCTTCTAAGAATTACTTTTTGTCCGTAATTTAATAACAAGCAATCTTTTTTTTCTTCACACTACTGTTATTCAGATTTTTTTTTGTTCTCCGTCACATATTCTTTCTGATTTGAGTGGATCAAATTATAAAAAAGGAAAGACTGAAACGCGCGGCCACTGAAGGAAACCGAGAAACAATTGGGAATTTTTTGAGACCGGGATAAAACCGGGAGATAATGGTGAATTTGTGATGTTTTTAAAAATTTGAAATTGTTCAGTTTGCAATGCTAAAATCTTACTGAAATCGTTTAATTTTTAGATCAAACAATCTTTACTTAAAGACGTTTCAAATCGATTAATCTAACATGAAAACTTTCATAATTAGACAATTTAAGTCGTTATCATAAGTTCTGCAAACATGAGCTATTATTTTTAATTTAAAATTTTTTAAATGTAACTGTTTAAATTTTTTTCAATATTTGACTGTGGAAGACTTCAAGAAAGAACAACTCTTAATCTCTTCAAGATTAATCGAATTATTTAATTTTCAACGTTTTAAAACTTAATTCTAAAAACTTTTGTGTCCTCAAATTTAAAATAATTAAGTTTGGACAGCTCAACCCTTAATTGGTACACTTCAGTTCAGCACCCACTAATGGTACATAGGTGCGATTTGAGATTTTGCAATTTTAGTATTAAATACTAGCAAAAATAGCGCGCTCATAACATGTTTTTTATTTTAATTGCTTAATTATTAAATTAAAATATATGCCTAAATTAAAGGCACTATTAAATATAATTAATAATAATCATAAATTAAAATAAATATTAAAATAGCTACATCTGTATTCATACGATTTTAATATTAATTTCAATCGGAAACTTGTCTAATTTTGAATGTATATAGCTTCAAATTATGAAATTTAATTTTTTTTGATAAGGTTTATCTTGAAGATTTGCAATTAAAGATTCTTCAACGTTGCATGTGTATAATTTAAAATGGTCTAATTTTTTTTTTTGATTAGTTCAATTTTGAATATTCACAATTGAAAATTCTTCAATTTTGACAATTTGCAATCTAAAATTTTTCAATTTTTAATTTTTTAAATGAAGATACATTAATTTGGAATGTTTACGTTTGAAAATGATGTAATTTGGAACGTTTTTTGGAATATGTATTTTTATCCTTGAAATTTGAAATTGATCATTATTAATTTTTTAAGATTTACGATTGAAGATTCAATAATTTGGAATTTTTATAGTTTAAAATGATGTAATTTTGAATACTTGTTTGGAATAGTTCAATTTTGAAGATTTTAAATTAAAGTTTATTCATTTTTAACATTTAGCAATTTCAAATTCTTTAATTCTTGAGATTTACAATGAAGATTCAATAATTTGAACTGTTTGTAGTCTAAAATGATGTAATTTTGAATGTTCTTTTGGAATGTGTAGTTTAATTTGAAAGATTTATAATGGAAAATTCTTCAATTCTGAATCTTTGCAATTGAAGACTGTTCAATATTTAATGTGTAAAATAGAAAATGATGCGATTTTTAATGCTTTTTTTGGAATAGTTGAATTTTGAAAAATTCAAAATTATTCAATTTTGAAGATTTGAAATGGAAATATATTTAATTTTTAATATTTACAAATCAAGATTCATTAATTTAGAATGTATACAGTTTGAACTGATGTAAAGCTACTTTTTTGTTACTTTTTTCAGTGAAGTGATATAAAAAATTAATCGTACTAACAAATTTCAGTTTTTCAAAAATAAAAAATAAAAAATGAAAGACAAGGTATGTCTAAGGAAACTACCTAATAAAAAGAAATCAATCAAAATAGAACAGTCGATGGTTTCTTAAAAAATCTCAAAATGAGAAGATGTATTATATATACATCCATCACATCTTCGAGCCCATAAAGTTAAGAAAAAGCATTATTTGCCAATGACTACCCGTTATCGAAAAAATCGGCTTTTTTAAAAAAAATTTTATGGATTGAAATGTTTGTTTATCAATACCTCATGTAAAATTATGTAAATGCTATATAACATTTTCAATACTTGTTTTTTATACAAAATTCAGTTGTTGAAAATTCAACAGTTTAAGATTCAGTTTTTAATTTTCTTCAATTTTTAACAGTTGAAATTTCAACAGTAGAAAATTCAAGAAAAAAAATGTTATATTAAAAAGAAGTGAAAAATGTTAAAAATGTTATATTTAGATGATTTTACGAGATAATTTAAGAATTAAACATTTGCCTTGAATTTTAAACTGTTTTGGTAGAAATTAAAATTTTTCGGTATTGGAAATGAACTTTCCGGTTTAAAATTCATATTTTCGGGTTGGAAATTTAATTGCTCTGTAGAAATTTCATCTTTTTGGCGTGAAACTCTAAGAATTTGGTTGAAATTGTGTTTCTCTCTTGAATAAAAAATATTTCTTGGTTGAAAATTCAGATCATTTTTTGAATTTCGTCTTTCTGGTTCGAAAATTCATCTCTTTTGGTAGGAATTTCTTCTAAACATCTTTTTTGGTCAAAGATTTATTATTTTAGTTGAATTTCGTTTTTCTTTTCGTGGTTTGAAAATTCACATCTTTTGGTTAAAAATCTGTTTATTTGGTTGAGAATTAAATTTTTTTGTTGAAAATTCAACTGCTTTGTCGAAAATTCGTCTTTTTGGCTTGAAGCTTTAACAATTTGCTTAAAATTGTTTTTCTTTTTTGACTGAAAAATCTTTGTTGAAAATTCAACTCTATTGTTAAATTTCGTCTTTTTGTTTCGAAACTTCATCTCTTTCAATAGGAATTTCTTCTAATCATCTTTTTTGGTTAAAAATTCAATTGTTTTGATGAAAATTAATCTGCTTTGGTTTACGATTCAACTAATTTGTTGAAAATTCGTATTTTTGGTTGAATTTAACTATTTTAAATTTTAAATAAAAATCTTTTTTGGTCTAAAATTTAACTACCAAATGATAGTTGAAAGTTGAACTACCTTGTGAATAAGGAATTTTCCGGTTGAAAATTTATCTTTTTTAGTGAATATTGAACTATTTGATTGAAAATTCGTCTTTTCTTGTAGAAAACTTCTTGGCTGAAAATGCATCTTCTTGGTTGAATGTTGAATTCTTTCATTTAAAATTCATTTTTTTTAATGATTCATAATTCTGGCTGAAAATTTATCTGGTTGAATTCAACTATTTTCGACTTGAAATTAAAATTTTCTTTTGGTCGAAAATTCAACTACTTGGTTGAAAGTTGAACTTCATTTAATTTTTTTGATGAAAATGTGTCTTTTTCAGTGAAAATTGAACTATTTGGTTGAGAATTCGTATTTTTTAGAAGAAAACTTCTTGGTTGAAAATTCATCTTTTTGGTTGAAAATTCAACTAATCAGTTGAAAGTTGAACTCCTTTGTTAAAAATTCATTTTTCTTTTTGTTTGAAGTTTCATAATTTTAGTTGAAAATTCTTCTTTTTGGTTGAAAATTTACCTTTTTGGTTGAAATTGTTTTTCTTTCTTGACTTAAAAATCTTTCTTTGCTGAAAATTCAAATATATTGTTAAATATCGTCTTTTTGTTTTGAATTTTCATCTCTTTCGTTAGGAATTTCTTCTAATCATCTTTTTTGGTTGAAAATTTAATTGTTTTGTTGAAAATTAATCTGTTTTGATTTACGATGCAACTGTATTGTTGAAAATTCGTCGTTTTGGTTGAATTTAACTATTTTTTTATTTAAAATTAAAATCTTTTTTGGTCTAAAATTCAACTACTTGGTTGAAAGTTGAACTGCATTGTCAAAAATGAATTTTTTCGTTGAAAATTTATCTTTGTTAGTGAAAATTGAATTAGTTGGTTGAAAACTCGTCTCCTCTTGTAGAAAACTTCTTGGGTGAAAATTCATCTTTTTGGTTGAAAATTCAACTACTTAGTTGAGAGTTAAACTCCTTTCTTAAAAATTCATTTTTTTGTTTGTTTGAAGATTCGTAATTTTAGTTGAGAATTCATCTTTTTGGTTAAAAATTTATCTGTATTCAAGATTCAACTATATTGTTGAAAATCCGTCTTTTTGGTTGAATTTAACTATTTTTGATTTAAAATTGAGTCTTTTTTTTGGTCGGAAATTCAACTACTTGGTTGATACTTGAATTACATACTTAAAAATAAATTTTTTAGTTGAAAAATTTGTCTCACTCAGTCAAAATTTAACTATTTTGTTGAAAATTCGTCTTTTCTAGTAGAAAACTTTTTCCTTGAAAATTCATTTTTTGTCGAAAATTCGTCTTGATGGTTGAATTTAACTATTTTTTATTTAAAATTAAAATCTTTTTTGGTTGAAAATTCAACTACTTGGTTGACAGTTGAACTAAATCCTTGAAAATGAATTTTTTGATGAAAATGTGTTTTTTTCAGTGAAAATTGAACTATTTGGTTGAAAATTCGTCTTTTCTAGTGGAAAACTTCTTGATTGAAAATTTTTCTTTTTGGTTGAAAATTCAACTACATAGTTGAAAGTTGAACTCTTTTGTTAAAAATTCAATTTTTCGTTTGTTTGAAGATACATAATTTTAGTTGGAAATTCATCTTTTTTGTTGAAAATTAATCTTTTTGGTTGAAAATTTATCTTTTACAGTCGAAAAGTCCACTATTTTGTTAAAGGTTAATGTATTTTGTCGAAAATTCGTCCTTTTTAGTAGAAAATTAATCTTTTTGGTTGGAAATTCATGTATTTTGTTAAAAATTCTTCTTTTCTGGTAGAAAAATATTATATTTACATAATTTTACATGCGAATTTACTAAATTAACATTTCAATCCATGAGAAATTTTTTCTGAAAAAAGTCGATTTTTTCGAAAAGGGGTCGCTATTGGCAAATATTGTTTTGGAAAATTAACATTCATTCTATGAACTCTCAGTAGAGGTTTTATCACGTTTAGGAAAAATTCCTAACTCTGATCATCTTTTTATTAGATGCAGTCTGCGGCGCAGTTATTTAGATACAGAAAAGTATGAAAGAAAGTCCTTTTAAATACGTTCTTTTCTTAGCTTAAAGTATTTTTTACACTACTTTTTTAAAACTAATTTTTGACTGATTTAAAAAGGCTACTTTTATTAATACTTTTATTTTTATTTTTGAGGTTATTTTTTTTCTTCAGACAGATACTTTTTTTTCTTAAAGATCTAAATAAAATCTATTTTCTTATAAAAATGTATTGTGTTCTGAAAAAGAATACCCGAAAAGTTCACAATTCAAAAATAGACTTTGAGACTACCTGTTTTCTCGGCTCATTAGAGACATATGTACAAAAAGTCTACACAACATGAAGAAAAAAGAGAGAAAAAAAAAAGAGTCAACCAAAACCATCCTCACACTCTTTCTTTTCTCCGTCTTTTTTATACTACTGAGGACCCAGCATGTTTCCTCATTCTTCCTCATCAGGGGTAATTTATAGGAAAAATAACAGTTATAAAATTGATAAATTGTTAGATTAGAAAAATATTGTTCTTACCTAAAAATAAAACAGATATGATTGATAGTAATTTTAGTTTTTTTGGTACATATTTCATACATTACTTGAAAACTGAAAATCTGACATAGGCGAATAATTCTGAATAAATCCCAAATTCTGATCCCTCAATTTTTTGATTGGAAATCAATTTCCGCAATTTCCAAACTATGACACAAAACTAAAGCCACTATTTCCAATCAATGATTCCATCCCAAAATCTGTTGTACCTAGCAAGATCTCTTTTCAATTTAATAGCCCTGTTACCCTCCCTCTTTATATTTGTCAATGTTGAAAAAACACAAAAAGCAAACACTTTTGTTTAAGATTATTGTTATTTTTTACTCTTTTTTATATGATAGGAAAAATGAGTCGAGAAAACAAGTATTTTCAAAGTCTATTTTTGAATTGTGAACTTTTTGGGTGTTTTTTTTTCAGTATACAAAAAAATTTTATGAGAAAATAGATTTCATTTTGGTCTTCAAGACATTTTGTGTATATATAAGTACGGGGTCCTTTGAATGACTAAAAAAAAATTTCTCAAACTATAAAAAAAACGAGAAATGAATGGATATTTTTTCAGAGGCTTGTATGATGAGCTTGATTTACAGGAATGTCTTTTATTTTGGTAAATGAACTTAATTGTGTCAAATAATTGTAAAACAAACTTTAGATGTCAATTTCGAAATGTCAAGTCTGTCACTCTGTGATAATATATAAAAATAGTAAAACCAAAGCATTTAAAAAAAATTGATACGCACAGATACGCAGAAACTTCAATGAGGACAGGTGGACAGCATGAATCCAAAGTACTTTATTATTATCGATTACAAGTTGTAGGGTCTCCATCGGTTATAATTTGATTAATGATATTTCAAATATTCTAAAAGATTCTCGTTTCAAATTTTACCAAAATTATATATGGACTTTCTACCTTTAATCGCGTCCCTTTCTTTAATCAGCACAGATTTACGTGAAGAAATATTTTTTACTTTATTTGGTAGAGGGTCAACAATTTCAGATTCTCCGTCATTACACTAAAATCAAGATTTGAGAAGACAGTACTTTCGTTCCTGTTAAGAAAACATCCACTGTGTCTCAAAACATATTTTTGCCTTCAAGTTTTTATCATTTTGTAAATGCATTTATGAAAATTCGGTCAAAAAATTATTACGTGTTTATATATTTTTTCTGAAAAAATATGGTTCATTAACCTCTTCAACTAACCTCGAACTGTTGACAGATTTTTGTATTTCACGATGAAAAAAGAAATACAAAAAAAAGTTATCGCATTTATCCTGAGTCGGAGTTTTAATTATAATGTCATAATTTATCATTAAAAGTAATAAAAATCTAATATCTTCAGAAAAACAACGGATATTCAAAGAAAATATAATATTCTCCAGCTTCCTTCATCCCACAAAAAAATGTAACAAAAAGTGTTTGGTGCAGTAAAAATTCAAATTCAAATTTTAGATGATACAATTACGAATTTGAGTTTTTTAAAAGCATCTCAGTTTCTTTAAAAATAATTGCTCAAAGTAATGACTAATGACAGCCACGTTCTTGTACAATTAATTAGAAATATATAATATTAATATTATGACAAAAAAGTTAATAACTAATTTGTCTTTTATTCGAAATTTTCCCTTTATCACACTAACCCTGTTATCACACTTACCAGTGTTGACTATTGACTCTACCATTAATTTGTTAATTTAAAGTTCCGTTCTGTCAAGACTACTTTCTTCTTCGAGGAGAGAGTTTCTTCAAACGACCTTCTATAAAGTCATTACGTGAGCAAGTAGGAAAACACACCATGGAGAGTAAGGAGAATCGCGTTTATTTTTCATGGGAAAAATAGAAAAAGGATCTAGCCAGAAGAACCTTAATGGTGAGAACCGCTCAATTTTCAATTTTGCTGACTCGTACGGAAGTTCTGTCCCTTCGTGCAGAATTAAAGCCTGAGTCATGGGGTACTTAAAGATACAGAATTTGACATGGTCAGCTGTACGACTAGACTCAGCCTCACGAAAGCGAATGTAACTTTTAACTTTTCCTTTGAAATGTTTAGGGCGATTGGATAAAGATCGTCTTCGAACGTTTTCAATTAAACGTTACAGCCAAATTAAGATCTGTAGAATAATTACTCCCTTGGAATGAACTCAGGAGGCTGAACGGGTGATGTGGCACCTGGACCTCAAGACGGCCTAGCAAGGTCAACAGTGTACATAATATATATACGACGTAGTAGGAAAAGGTGTAATTTGAAACTCGCGAATTCGAGCGAACCTCAAGAAAGAAACCAATGGCAGATCGCTTTTCTACAAGGAAGACGATCTCGTTGAACAGTACTTTGCGTGGGTAAAGCCGCGTGACACGCGATCTACCTTCTCGCGATAGAAGGAAGAACCGAGGAAGGAAGGAGCCATGGAAGCCCCTGGAGCACTATTTCTTGCAAAAAATAGTGGAAATAATGGTAGAGAGACAGAAAGAAAAAGGGTATCAGGAAAAGGGAATGAGGAAAAGAGACGCAGGGAGTTAGAGAGGCAGAAGAGAATGAGCAAGAACAGTAAGTACGATGGCATAGGGATTCACACGGTTCGCGCCATGGGCATAGCGGTCCTATTGCCGTATAGCGGTAAGATACCTATTCATTTGCATTTATTCATATCTCGAGATAGATTCAAGTAATATAGAGCATAGTGCACTACGCGTCAAATACGCATTTTTCTATTTGGATTTTCCGAATCATAATTTCATTCCTTAGATATTTAATCTTTTATTCTCTTCAAATTCATCTCTCATTCTCTCTTTTTATTAGACAAGCAAGAAGAAGAAGAAAATGAAGAAGAAGAAGAAGAAGTGTTTGAAATTCAACAATTTTGATAGTGAAACGCTTCAAGTCGATCAACTGTAAAATAAGATTCATTCAATGTTAAAAAAATTAATTGAAGTATAATATTTAGAACTGAATAATAATTGACTGTAGAAACCTTCAAGAATAAACAATTCTAAGTCTGTTCAAAATTGAACGATTAGCCAAACTGAAGCGTCAAACATCACAATCGTTCAAAATTGTGTTGTTTCAATTCGAAAGCCTCAATATACGTAATTGTTTGTAAATTTCCGATTGAAGCTTTACAAATTATTTTCAGTTTTTAAATATCTTCAAATTCGTAGATTCATAATCAGATGATACTGGCAAGTAGAAAACGTTTAACATTAACAACTTATAATCGAACACTTTCAAAAATTAATCTTAAAATTCAACAATATTTGACTTTTTATTTAAAACGAACAATTTAAAATGAAGTGTTCAAAACGAAACAATTTAACATCAAAGCGTTCATAATTGTAGGGTTTGAAATTGTTCAAAATTGAACTATTTAAAATTGGAACACCCAATAGTTGAATGATTTGTTTATAATTGTGAATCGTTGATATTTCCAAGTGCTAAAGTTTCAATCTTGTGCGTTACAGTTTCAATTGTTCAACCTGGGTGATTCTTATAGTATTTTTCCCATAGATTGAGAATTCTTTGAGAAAAATGCTCTAGCATGTCTAGTTTTTTTTTTAACGGGGTCAAATGGAAAGACCGCGTTTTTGGCACTTCTTAGAAGAAAATAAAAAATCGATAAGACGTGCTAGAATCTTTCACCCTAGCTGAAATGAAAGCTTAAGCCTTTTACTTTGAAGCTATCATGCTGAAAACTGAGGGAAATCAACATGGAGCCGCTGGGAAACGTTTTTTGCAGCGCTCCATTGCCCATGCATTTTGCTTCGAGTTGAAAGCACGCGCTACGGCGTTCGAATAAAAATCGGTTCCCAACGACTTCATGGTAATGTCCTTTAGTTTTTGGTATGAATGCTTCAAAGAAAAATGTTCAAGGTTTTATTTAAGTCCACGTGGAAGATTCTAGCACATCTCATTGATTTTTTATAGGCTTCTGAAAAGTGCTAAAAATGCGTTTACTGACCTTTTGACGCCCTTTTTCAAGAACGAAACTTCATGCTAGAGCATTTTTCTCAATGGATTCTTAATCTACGGGCAAAATACTATAAGAAGCTTTGTGCTCCGAAGTATTCGAAAGTCGCGCTTCGCGCTAGGTGTTTTATGTTCTTCATGTACAAATTACTAAATTTAGTTTTGATTTCAAATAAAAAAGAAAATTTATTTACTTAAGGAATACATTCTCATCATAATTTTCGCGCTCGATTTTCTGCATATATTTCTGTACCTTTCTAATAAATTGAATAATTAAAATAATTTATTTCTTCCAAATATTTAAAAAGGGAAAAAATAGATTTGAAAGATCATAAATTCTATTTTCCTGCCAAAAAACGTGAGATATGAAAAAATATTTTTAAAAAATTATAAGCCTTAAGAAGATCTACAAATTTTCCATGGACTATATATTATACCATATCATATAATATTTTTATAAATCTCATGTTTTTTGGCAGGAAAATCGAATTTATGATTTTTTAACAGTATTTTTCACGATTCAAAAGAGAACTACTTATTCTATCAAGAATTTGTCAGTAGAGAATGTGTAAATATTTTCAAGGCCAACAATTTTATTTATGAAAATTTTTTTCGTATCTCGTATAGATTGGCCAGAAAATTGAATTTTTACATTCTCATCTCAATGAGAAGGTATTGGTTTTATGTGAAAATTGACTTTCGCGGATTTCATCAAATCTCG
>JAUMHM010000085.1:27163314-27197510 GCA_032362435.1 Melikaiella ostensackeni
GGGGGGTTAGAATTTGGTCACTCGCGTATGCAGATGACATAGTGTTGCTGGGAAAAAGTGAGGAGGCCTCAAAGGAGATGATGAAGAGGCTGAGAAGATACCTGGATAAGGGTCGGTTAGAGTTAAATGCGAAAAAATCCAATTATGATGTTCAGGAGAGGGGGTGGAAGGGATAAGCGAGGGGAGGGGGAGGGAGAGGCGGTGCAGGAGGCGAAAGAGTTTGTGTACCTGGGTCTCCTGTTTCAGAGGAATGGAGGAGTGGATGGTCATGTGAAGGAGAGAGTTAGGAGGGCAAATGTTGTGATGAAACAGGTGTGGAGGTTGGGAAAGAAGCTGTTTGCAGATGATTTTGAGAGGAGGATGAAGTTGTTTGACTCATTGGTGATGAGTGTGCTATTGTATGGAGTGGAGGTGTGGGGGTAGAATAAAAGTGAGGAGGTAAATAGGGTACAGGATAGGTACGTAAAGTGGACACTGGGGTTGGCAAAGAGTACACTTAATTATATTGATAGGAGGGAGACGGTGAGAACGAGTCTAGGGATTTTAACATGGAGCCGGGCGTGTAAGTATGAGGAGAAATTTTTGGAAGATGCGAGAAGTAAGCTGGTGAGGGAGTGTTGGTGGGAGAAGAACAAGAGGGGGGAGGGCAAGATGGAGGTCAATTTTTCAAGGCCGATAGGCCGAAGAATAAACGTTTATCTATCTACAACAAAGTCAATCATGCTGTGGCTTTCGTCTCTGTACCAAGGATACATGTCGATCACTTTATGTCCGAACCATGTATTTGTAATAAACACGCCTTTTTCTATGCATAGGCCAATAAATTTCTCCTCATTCAGGTTACTGTGCCCCCTAACGACACTCCTAGGTATCTCATGTTTTTAAACTTTTTTTTCCTCGTCAAACATATTGACTTACTATAATAATGTATATATCCAAGCGGAGTCTAATTTCAAAAAATCGTGAGAATGTATCTCCTAACCGCACCTTTGTTCTTGCTTTGCTCCTTCTATTTGCATGCTTATTGTGCCTCCTAACGGCAAGTGACTCAAATCCTTGTTATAGTCATTCAATTTGTTCTACTTGGTATCTTACCGTTTTGTATGAGTTGAATTTGATTCAGAAATGCAATAAAAGTTGCGAAATGATTCGGAAATGAATGGGTTATAAATGTAAATTGTTTTATAACTCATTTTTTAGTACTAAAAGTGAATAACATACAAAGGTTAAAATTCTATTGGAACAAATTCTACTGTTGATATAAATTCTGCTATTAATAAAAGTCTATAAATATAAATTTCATTATTTATATTATTCTTTATCATTATTATTATTTTAAAGCCATTCTATTGTTGACAAAGTGGTAATAATCCTCGCTTGTCAAACATTAGATAATACATATTGAGAAATAATATTAATAGTTGAAAAAAAAGTCGAAATCATTGAAAAAACGTTAACGAATTACTAAAAAAAAGATAACTTCCAAAAAAACTCAAAAATTACCACGAGATTTCTAATTTTGTCAAAGGTGCGGATACTGGAAACAATGATATATTCTGTTCTCCCTAATCGCAGTTTAGTATATTTCACGAATCTTATAACGGAACGGATTTCTTGAAGGATATATTATTTCTATAAGTCTTCAGCGTTATTACTGCATTTTGCTATTTGTTAATACTTACATTTCAATGAGTTTACGTTGAACATCCGTCAGTGGTTTTAAACCAACTTCTTATATGATGCGCCAACTTCACACAGAATCACATGACACGATTTTTTGAACGCGACTTTAAATTAAAAATGCGCGGAAAAAACTGCCAAAAAACGCATGTAGTCATAGTTTAGGGATCTTTTAATGTAAAAATACTTACGTGGCTCATTTATTTCACATATTTATTATTAATTTGAAGGTAAAAATTTGAACTGCCGTTAGGGGAATCACTGCTGGTAGGGGGCACGTTTAACTTACCGTTCGTTTTCGGGTCGCCGAAACGATCAGATACCCTGTCGGTACCTTCACGTTGCACACCAACCCAGCTATTTATATCTCAATTTTTTCAATGCTTGAGATTCACAGATATACTTTATAAGGAGTTGCAAAAGATAATATTCAAGAAGATGGTTTAATATAGTGATCTTTGCTACAACCAGTTAATCGATCAATAAATGAATAACAATCGAAACCGGTTGAAAGAAACAATGATGAATTCAGTTACTTGGATGAATTCAGCTAAAGCGATGAAAATGTAGGTATACGGGAGACTTGAGCGGGATAGGACAGGTTATTTTTTTCATTAAAGCACTCGCCCTCTGTAAAGAAATACTGAAATCTGAGTTATATTTAAATACTGTGAACCTTTTTGTTTCAATTTTATAAGGAATTGAATGTGCTAAAACAATTAACTACGAATAAGAAATACAAATCAAAAAGGAGCACCTTTGTTCCGTCACGTTCCGGTCCTGAAGCGTTACAGGGTACGTACTGAGGTGAGACGGGATACTTTAAATATTAATCATTTTTTAATCAAAAAAGTAATTTTTTATGTTATTTTGTATCGACTACTGTCATTTATAATTTTTTGATATATAAATCGTTATCAACACGACCATTTTTTGAAAATGACGTAAAATTTAATTTATTTCATAAAGAAGCAATAACAATTAGTTTCGCAACCAAAATTTAATGTGAATATTCATTTGAAATAAAGAGAAATATGAAATATGATAGTGAAAATATTTCTGATAATGATAATATTAATAATACTCCAAACCCTAATCTGTTTTCTAAAAAATAATGATGATGAATAATATTAAACCACATAGAAATAACAGAATTTTGAAAAAAAATAAAAAAACTGTAGATGTATGAATCTAACTTTATGAGCGATCTTATTTGAATTTTAAATATAACGAAAACAATATTTGCATAAAATCAGAACAGATAAAAAACTAAAATTCCGAAATTAGTAACTTTCGGAGAGTCTCCAACGCGAAGAAAATCAGCCATTTCTTGACAATTCTATGTATGATTTCTTTCGCAAATATTTGTCGGGAATTAACTTTGAGTAAGTCGTTATGATTTCCTACATCGAAAGCTTCGCTCATTTTAAATTGGCTTGCTTGAAACAAATGTTTGCTATACAATTATTCCATAAATCCTCAAGGCTTATGAACAAATTTTAAATAATTTGATTCTTACCAACTACTTCCAGGAAGCCTGTGATGCTGGACATTGGATCAGTATTCACTTGGCACATGTACCAACCCCTGTCAGTCTCCTTTGTATCTTTTATGTGAAGGGACCATGTGCGGTGGCCAATATGCGTCACGGCTATTCGATGATTTTTTGTGATAACGTGACCAGCTATGGTCAGAATCGTTTGAGTGTCGACTCGTAACCATGCCACCTGCAAACAACAGAAAATCAATTTCACGATTCAACCATCCATGTGAAATTCTCATTTTATATCACAAATTATATTGCAGCCACATTCTTGGTATTGTTCGAAGATTTTCACTATTTCTGATGGAAAAACGTTAAAAAAAATATAATCATTTTTTCAATTGACTGAAAGGACAATTTCAATGAAAAATATTTCATAATGACAATCATGTCCATCCTTCTTTGAATTAAAAAAATATAATAATTTGATAGTGCGAATTTTTATGTCATTTACGAGGGGTAAATTACTTCTGCAATCTGGTGTACACTATGTCTCCAATCTTGTGCAATCTTGTGCAATCCCATGCAATCTCTTACAATCCCTTGTAATCTCCACTTAAGAAAAAATATTATAGGAGATTCAGAATAGACCTATAACGATTTTCCAAAAATGAATTTCTTATAATCTTTCCGTGATTATGAAAAAAACTTGATAGGAAATGATTATAAGATTTCAAGAGATTTTGAGAAAACTTTGGAAAATTAATGAAATGTAATGAAATTCCAAGGTAATCCTGGCAATTGCAAAGATTTCATGGGATTCTAAAGTATTTCACAGAGTTTGACAAGATTTAAAGGATTTTATTTAATCACCAAGGATTCCAAGGAACTTCAAAAAATTTATACTTATTTTAATGGATTTTTTTGATTTCCAAAGATTTCAAGGGATTTCAAGGGATTCCAAAGGATTTTGAGAGATTTAAAGAATTTCAAGGGATTTCAAAGAACTTCGTAGGATTTCCAAATATTTCAATCGATTTCTAGAGAACTTTGAAAAATCAATTAAATTAAATTGGATTTCCAGGGATTTTCAGCGATTCCAAAGATTTCAGATTTAAAGAATTTCAAGGGATTTTAAAGAGCTTTGTAGGATTTTCAAATATTTCAGTGGTTTTCTAGAGAACATTGAAACATAAATTAAATTGAATTGAATTTCCAGGGATTTTTACCGATTCGAAAAATGTCAGATTTAAAGAATTTCAAGAGATTTCAAAGAACTTTGTAGGATTTCTTAAGATTTAAATGGATTTCTGGAGAACTTTGAAAAGTAAATTAAATTAAATTAAATTTCCAGGGTCTCTTAGCGATTCCAAAGATTTTAGGGAATTTTAAGGTATTTCAAGGAATTTCACAAGATTTAAAGGATTTTATTGGATCTCCACAACAGCTTTTAGAAAACTTTAACAAATAAGTTGAATTTGATTTATATTCAAGAGATTCCAAATGATTTCTGCTTATTTTATTATATTCTCACGACTTTCAAAGATTTCAAGTGATTTTAAGGGATTTTAACCAATTTCTTAGAATCTTAAGCGATAAATTAAATTTTATTTCATAGAATTTCTACAAATTTGCTCTATTTCAAGAGATATAAATAATTTTAAAAAATTCCAAAGGATTTTAAAGATATCAAGTCATTTCAAGAGGTCTCAAACAATTTTAAGAGATTTCAGGAACTTTAAGGGCTGTCAAAGAATGTAGTACGGTTTCTAAAGATTTCACGGAATTTCAAAGAATTTCGGAAGATTTAAGGAATTTTATAAAACTTCCAAGTCTTTCACAGATTTTACAGGATTTTAAACATTCTGAAGAATTTCCAAAAATCTGAAGCTGGATTTTAAGGAATTCTAGAAAAACTTTAGAAAATGAATAGAAGAAAGTGAAATTTTATGAGATTCCTAGCGATTTGAAAGATTCCAAGGGGGACAGTTTTTATTGAACCTCCAAGAACTTCAACAATTTCTAGGGATTTGAACCTTTTCTCAGAGATCTTTAATGAACAAGTTCAATATAATTTCTATGCAAGAGATTTCAAATGATTTCCACTTTTTTGACCTGATCTTACGATTTCCAAAGACTTCAAGGGTTTTGAAGGGATTTCAAGTCGGGTAAATGGAAAAGTTAAATTAATGAAATTAAATTATTTGAATTAATTACAGTAATTACTAGTTCATTATTATTAATTATTTAATATAGATCGAATTATTCGAATATTATTTATTATCACTATCACTTACTAAATATCAAATTACAATAATTAAAATTCAATAATAATTGATTGTGGGAAAATTAAAGAATACACTGTTCTAAACCTGTTCCAAATCGAACGATTTTTAAATTGAAACATTTTGAATGTCTTAAACCGAAAGTCCTAAGAGTTAAGTAATTGTAATCTTCAGATTGAAGCTTTATGAATTATTTTTAATTTTCAACTAATTCCAAATAATTTCAAGTTCGTAGATTCATAATTAGACGGCACTGACAAAGTGAAAACGTTAAAAATTAAACAATTTCTAATTGAATACTTTAAAAAATTCATGTTTTAAAGTTGGAAACTGACCATTCATTTAGAATGAACAATTTGAAATGTAGATTTGAAAATCAAATGATTTGAAATTGAAGCGTTCAGAATTATATGGTTTGAAAATGTTCAAAAATGAAACATTTCAAATTGAAAGTACAAATAGTTGATGATTTGTTTAATAATTGCGAATGTTTCCAAATTTCAAGTTGTTCCAGTTTGTAAAGTTTTTATTCTTAACTGAAATTGTTTAATTTTGAAAAAGATAAATCACAATTTGACGATTATTAATTTTAATTGGTATCAAGTAAAATAATTCAGCTTTAAAGGATTCTAGTATAAGGAAAATTTTAATTTCATAACTCTAATTTAAAAAGTGTTTAGTTTTAAAAGAAGTTTGAAATCGTTCAATTTAGAAAGTTTCTGGTATTTAAAATTCTATTTTGAACATTTTTTGGAATATATAGTTGAATTTGGTAGGCTTACAATTTGAAATTCTTGAATTTTTATTGAGTTAGAGGCCAGGAAACTTTGTATTTTCATTTTTTTCTGAATTAGAAGAGGGAATTTTTTGTTTTTAACAGTTTGATTGAGTTGACAGAGGAAAAGTTCTGTTTTTTTAAACATTCTCGAAGATAAAAGGGTGGAATGTTTTTTTTCTGAGCTGGATACGGAAAATTGGTTATTTTCAACTTATTTATTGAGGTAGAAAAGGGAAACTTTGGTCTTTACTTTTCTTTCAGAATTGGAAGAGGGAATTTTTTATTTGAAATATTTCGTGTTTAGAAAAGTTTCACTTTGACTGATTTAATTTCTAGTTTAGTTTTGATTACTTCAAATCAAAAAATTTCTTCTTTAAAAGATTGAATTTTTTATTTTAATGGCGGAAACATTTTTTGTTGCATTTTAGCGTCAACTCTGTAAGTTATTTTAAAAGCTTCCAAAGAATTTCAAGAAATTAAAAAAATGTTCACAAGATTTAAGGAATTTTATGGGACCTGTATTTCAAATATTTTAGGGGATTTTATAAATTTCGAGGGATTTCTAGGGAACTGCAGGTAATAAATGTAATTTTTTTTATTTTTATGAGATTTTAAATGATTTCTACAGATTCTTATCTATTTGAAAAATTTCAAAGAAATATAAAAGGAGTTGAAAGATGTCAAGGGATTTTTTTACAGATCAGTACGAGATGAATACCAGTACGAACTGAGTACACTCAAACCACAGTTTCTGTCCAGTGTCGGGGGTTGTTTTCAAATTGTTTTGGTTCCAATTCGGGGGGATCCAAACGTAAACAGTCAGGGTCGTAAAAACCATTTTCTAATATTACGCAATCTCCGAATGCAAGTTCGAACCTGAGTACCCGCGCACTGCATCTTTGTATATACGCTGCTGGTGTTTCACGCTTGGTTGAACACCGTCTCTCGCCCTGCGCGCCGTAGAAACTGCGTGGGCCAGCTGTTCTAGGAAGGCTGAAACCGGGGGGACTGAAACCGCGATTTGAGTGTAATAATAAAAAGGGGCTAGGTTTTAAAGCAAAAGTCCTGTACTATGTTTTTATGAGGAGCAATATTAAAAACAAGTTTTAAAATCAGCCTTTTTATCATTCACTTGCTATTTTTGAATTGAAAAACTGAAAAATGTGTTTTCGACATAACGATGAAAATTTCGTCCCCTCTTACATTATGAGTTACACGAATTTTAATCAAAGTTTCATTGGTTCAACAAATATTGGGTCAAGTCAACAAAAATAGAGTTTTTATTGTATCCACTAAATTTTCGTTGATTCGGCTAAGGTCTTTCTTGAGGTAACCAAACTTTTTTGGGACAAAAAATTTTTGCTGATCCTATAGCACGCAAATTGTTCTGTTGTTCCAAACAAACAGTTTTTTCAGCGCCGTTGCATATTTACTATTCAAATGATTTTTTTTATTTCGGTTCAAAAGGTTCAATTAAAAATGATTATTCAAATTTGAATGTTAGATACGGGTGTCCGAAAAAACATTTTTTTCGGAATTGATACCGTCCCAAGCGGTTTTGGGTGCGAATAAAAAAAAAATACGTTTTCTTTTTTGCTTTGAAAAAAATTCGTATTTAGAGGTGGAGCAAAGCCCTTGAAGTTTAATACGTATTCCCCATAAGAAAAAAAGACGTTTTTATCAATTTCATTCAGAATCGTCAATATCAGGTGTATCGAGTTGTCCCTCAAAATTTCTCTTCACAATTAATCATAGAATGCAAATTAAAAATTATTTTTTGAATTTCTTCCCCTTAAGCAGTTTTGTGGGGTCACAAAAAACCCACATTAGTGAAAAATTTGGTTTTGCGTGTTTTTGGCGCTAATTCTTATTTTTTGCGGTTTGTTTTAGTAAAAATTCCTTCGCATATATAAAATAATAGTTTCTACTGATAATCAGATGTTCAAAAAATTGTTGAAACAATTTATTATTGTTTATAACTATCTTCTCGTAGAATAATTCTAAAAGGTTGCAGTTCTTCTGAATTTTTTAAACTTGTTTCCAACTTTTTGGTTAGAGCGAGGAAATAATCAATTGAAGTTAACAAAACTAATTGTTTTAAACCATTATGGTTATTAAATTTGAATTATCATTACCTCGCTCCAAGTGGAAAGTTAAAAAAAAATTGGAAATTTTTAGATAAAACTGCAAGTTTTTGGCATTACTTTAAGTCTGAGAGAAGATCATAATAATACAAAATATTAAAATTATAAATTGTTTAAACAGTTACATTTGTTAACTTTTGATTAATTACTATCTCGCTTTGAGTGAAAAGTTGACAAAAAGTTAAAAATTTCAAATAAAACTGCAAGTTCTTAGCATTACTCTAAGTCTGAAAGAAGATAATTATAAACAATAATAAATTTTATAAACAGTCATATTTGTTAATTTTGATTAATTACTATCTCGCTGT
Source organism: Melikaiella ostensackeni (assembly GCA_032362435.1). NCBI lineage: Eukaryota > Metazoa > Arthropoda > Insecta > Hymenoptera > Cynipidae > Melikaiella > Melikaiella ostensackeni. The sequence goes on from JAUMHM010000085.1 coordinate 27,171,993, forward strand.
AAGTGAACAGTTGACGAAAAGTTGGAAATTTCAGATATAATCGCAACTTCCTAGCATTACTCTAAGAGAAGATAGTTATAAACAGTAATGAATTATTTAAACGATTGTGCTCGTTAATTTTGATTAATTTTATCTCACTGTAAGTGAAAAGTTGAAAAAGGTAGAAAATTTCAGAAGATAACGTAACTTCCTAGCATTATTCTCAGAGAATTTTGTTATTAATAATAATAAATTGTTTAAATAATTTTTTGAAACATTTAGTCATCAGTAAAAAGTAATATTTAATTTTGATCTTTATATAACAATTGAATGAATAATAATTTGAAATAACGTAACACTAAAATAATTTAACTTCCAATTTAAAAAGTTTTCAGCTGAAAAAAATTTAATCGTTCAAGTTTTAGTGTTTCTAGCTTAAAATTACTTAAAATTGTACAATTTTAAACATTTACAGATTTATTGTTTCATCCTTCAATCATTGAAAAAATTCAATCATTGAAGCGTGGATTTTTTTAAACTAGAAATCTTTGAACTGCTTAATTTATAAAAGTTCAAAATTTTGCAACTTAGCGGAATTAATTTAAAATTATTTCATTAAAAAGTTTTGAAAGCTTCTAATTTATACGTGTCAATTATTCAGCGTTCGAACTAAATGTTTTTTAAGCTTCGATTTTCAAAAAAATAAATTTTTAAAAATTTTTCAATTTTTCAAGCTTTAATTCAAATGAGTTCCACTTTGAGTGCTTTAATTTGCAATTCAGTTTTGGTTACTGGCAATGAAAAAATTTTCAGCTTTAAGAGTTCACTTTTTTAATTTCAATGACCGTGACAAATTTTTGCAAACCGGGAATTTTTTTACTCGATTAAAACGGCCACCTTGTATGAGATACGATTACCTGTGACAAAAACTACATCGGCAATAGTTTTCGTTTTCAGACTTATAGTATCTTAAAAGATAAAAATCTGAAAATAACGTGTTTTGTTTCAAAACGATTGTAGAATCTAGTTAAATTGTTAAAAATCACTCGGAAAATTGTATTTGGATCGTAAAGTTTGTCTCAAAATGTACGTGTCGCTTGTGTAATGTTGACTTTTTTACTTTGACACCGCCAAAAACATTTATGGATTTTTGTATTTTTAATGTAAAAATGTACTTGGACATTTACAATGTGACAAAATAAGTAAAGAGAAATTTATACAAATATACATATATATGTACATAAATATCGTAAGGTTTAATTAAAAAATCGATTGTGTTCTGATCTTGTCACTGACATGAGAGCGTTTAAATTTCATAAAATTTCAACAATATGTAATAGTGAAAGGTTTTTGACGTACGAATCTACATCAAGTATGTACTCGTATGCGCTTATTATAATGTATAAAATACAAACCAATTGGTTTTTTGAATGTCCCGACAAATATATTGTATTTTCCAATATTAGAAACTAGACGCCACATAATCTAAAAATCCCATTTCGAAATATTAAAAAAATTAAGTTAATATTAAATTAAGAAAACTTTAAATGATTCGAAAATATACTTATCTTTACTACCTTTCTGTTTCATGTGTTTTATTTTTATAGTTGGCAAAACAAATATTGAATAAGAAAAAATAAGATACTAATAGAGTGATGTTGAATATTTAAGAAAACCGAAACATAGTCGTGTTTATTATCATATTAATCAGTAATTTATACATAATTTTACAATAATAATGAGCATTTTCTTTGATAAAAATTGTACAAGAAATAGTTTGGAAATCAGTCTCCAACCAGTACAATATTTTGAAATTGAATTGAATTGTCTCGAATTTTTGAAAGAAATTGACCTAGAAAACCTGGGAAAGGTCTGAAATTTTTGAAATTCTGATTATAATTGATGATTGTCGGAAAACTTGGGTGTGAATTGTAATGAAGGGTTCGTCCCTGAGGTTGGTGACTGCTGGATAACTATCTACTCGTTGACTAGACTTGGCTATTGTAAGGAGAGGTTTCTACGGCTCGTTATTCCACTTGGATTCTTTCATCCTTTTTCCGATGGAAGCAATGGTATCATTTCGAATCTGATCCGCTGATCCATGATCAGCCAACACTTTCTCACGAAATAACAATCGTAAATATCAGAGTGTGACTCTCAAATGAATAGATTAAGGGAATTTATAATCGCGTCTCACGAAACAAAAGTCCGTTTCTATTCCAACTTTTACTCAAAGTAGATTTTTAAACTTTTTTTCATCATGCAGACTTCGAAGTTCCACCCTTTCTTACTTTTTTGATACTTTTTCAGGCCAGGTTACTTTTTTGCAACTTTTGTTTCCTCATTGAGCAGGCCTGCCGAAAGAGGAAAAGGGCTCCTCCGATACCATGTGTCCCGTAGTATATTGCTTGATTCATTCGCCTCTCGATGTTTCAAATGTAATACAATACTGTAAATATTTTCAAGACTCGAGATAAGACGGCATGCATCAGAAAAGAACAAGTATAAAATGCATACCGTCTTATCTCTAGTGTTGAAAACATTTACAGTATTGTATTACATTTAAAACATCGAGAGGCGAATGTATCGAGCAATATACTCCGGGACTACGTATCATTAAAGTTGCACTGATTTGATTTCTTAAATGCTCAAAAAATATTTTATCCTCGTAGTGTCGCGAATTTCCCTATTTACAGCTAAAGGTACGAGGCAAAACATGTTCGAACTTGCATAGTTCAAAGCATGCAATACCGGCTGATCCAGGCTCCTTCTTGTAAAAAGTGAGCCAAATCATGATCCAGAGTCCGTCTTGTAATGTCGATCCAGAGTACGTCTTGTAATGTTGATCCAGAGTCCGTCTTGTAATGTTGACCCAGAGTCCGTCTTGTAATGTTGACCCAGAGTCCGTCTTGTAATGTTGATTCAGAGTCCGTCTTGTAATGTTGATCCAGAGTCCGTCTTGTACTATCGATCCAGGCTCCGCCTTACTTTTTGCTCCAGAATCGACTCTGCCTATCTACTATCAGCGATCCGGATTAGGTTCCCTTGCCTTAGGGATAAAGTTAAAGATGATTGAAATGAAAGGTAAAGGGTCACCGCAAGGCGCTCTGGAAAATTGTTCCTAGCAACATCATCGACTCGACTCGAGACCATACGGCTTCTACCACCATTCGTTCTTCGGATGATTAGTGGAGTTGGAAACGACACATGGTATCGATGGAGCTTTTCTCCTCTTTCGGCAGGTCTGTCATAGAGGAAGCTTTGTAGAAGTAAAAATTTCGAAATTTTTTTTATTCCTTTAATTAAACGTTCCTCCATTGAAAATGTGTAATACAATGGTTTAAGAAATTGTGTCTGTGTGTGTGTGTGTGTGTGTATGTGTGTCACACTTTCTTGTGAACACGACAACTTAAAGACAATTGCAGATGAATTAATGAAATTTAGAAGGCTTATTTTCACAACTAATATCTCAAAACTGGCAGAAGGATTTCTAAAAATAATTATAACAATTTTTTTAGCTCTTAGTAATATTTTAAAACTGGGTTTTTTACAGTAAAACTTTTTTCATTAATATAATTCGAATTTTATGCAAGAATTTAAAAGATTCCTTGCCTTGAGACGAATTGATTGGCCTAACATATTATCAAATTTTATTGGAGAGTAAGGAAGCTATGGGCGTTTATAATATTTAAAAAATTCTCGTTCACAGCAAAACTTTTTTTTATTAATATAATTCAAAGTTGATGTAAGAATTAAAGGGAATCCTTCATTCAAAACGAATCAATTGACCTATAATATTAATACACTTTAATGAAGAGTGAGGAAATTATGGTCATTTATAATAGTTGTAAAATTCGTTTTTTATAGTAAAAATGTTTTCATCAATATAATTCCAAGTTGATGCAAGAATAGAAAATACTTATTGATTCGAGACGAAGTGATTGACCTATACTTTCAAATAATTTTACGTATAGTATAACAAAAAAATTCATATAATAATTTTAAAAAGATGCATAAATACATTCTTCAATTTTTCAAAACAAATCGTAGATTTTTAAATAAAATAATTCTGATAGAGATTTTCTGATAGAGATTGTAATAGTATACTGATAGTTACAAATTTTTTTATACCTGAAAATAATTATTTATTTAATACCTATTTACTTATAAAACACGAACTGTCTACCGTAAAGTAAACTATTATCAATATTTTTACAAATAAAATTTTGAATATTTATTTCGTGAAAATGTGTAATTACATTCAAATTATTATTTTACAATAATTTTACATCACCTGATTTGATTATTCTATTACATTTATTACGTAATCAATGAGATTGGCTGAGTATCAAGTATATATAAATATTTAAGAAGGTTGAAAAACAAACTTTTTAATTAATATTAATTTTTTTATTTCCTCCATAAGGAAGCAAAGTGCCCGTGAAATGAGCACCGTAAAATTATGAATAAAAACAAAGTGGATACAATAGAAATCGAATTCACAGCTAGTTTCTAATGTGAAGCTACTTTTTTGCTACCTTTTTCAGTAAAGTGATATGAAAAATTGATCGAACTAACAAATTTTATTTATTTTTCAAAATAAAAAATGAAAAATGGAAGAAAGGTATGCCTAACGAAATTACTCTGTCTAAAATTTTTAAAAAATTGAATTTTCAGCAGTTGAATTTTCGTTAATTAAAAATAGGACAAAAATAAGTAGAAAAAAACAACTAATTTTCAAAAGTTTTCAATCATTTGAAGAGATTTTGAAAGATTTTAAAGATTTTAGGGTAATATTTCAAATTCTTTGAAGTCTTATTGGATTCAAAATTTACCTGTCTGAAATTCAATTTTAAATTTCTTCGATTTCTAATAATTGACTTTTCAATAGATGAAAGTTCGAGAAGAAAGAGAATTTTATATTAAAAATAAAAGTTAAAGATGTTATATCCACATAATTTTACATGGAAATTTAATAAATGAACGTTTCAATCCAAAAAATCAAAATATAAAAAAATTCTATTTTTTCGAAAACAGGTCGCCGTTTTTTTTCTAATGTTCAACAGTTAACAGTTCATTTTTTTTGTTGAAGATTCATCATTTTAGTTGAATTTCGTCTTTTTGCTTTCAAAATTCATCTCTCTTGGTTAAAATTCAAAATTCCTATTATTTGGTTGAGAATTTATTTATTTTGTTAAGAATTTAGCAATTTTGTCAAAATGTCATCCTCTTTGGTTGAAAAATCATCTTTTTGGTTTAAAAATGAACTGTTGGTTGAAAGTTCAACTGTTTTGTTGAAAAATCGTCTTTTTGGGTTGAAAATTGAACTATTTGGTTGGTAATTAACATTTTTGGTGAAAATTCAACTGCTTTATAGAAAATTAGTCTTCTTGTGGCTTAAAACTTCAACAATTTTCTCGAAATTGTTTTTTTTTTTCTTGACTCAAAAATCTTTCCTAATTTAAAATTCGACTGTTTTATAGAAAATTCGTCTTTTTTATTTGAAAATACAACTGTTTGGTTGCAAATAATCGATTTTGGTTGAGGATTCATCTGTTTTGTTGAAAATTTGTCTTTATGATTGAATTCAACTATTTTCTGTTTGAAATTAAAATAATTCTTGGTTGAAAATTTAACTACTTGGTTGAAGGTTGAACTGCTTTGTTGAAAATTCTTTTTTTTTTGGTCGAAAATTGATCTTTTTCAGTTGAAAATTGTACTATTTTGTTGAAAATTTATCGTATGTGGTAGAAAATATTTCTTCTTGGTTGAAAATTCTACTATTTGGTTGAAATTTGAACTTCTTTGATAAAATTTCATGTATTTTGTTGAAAACTCGTTTTTTCTGGTAGAAAAATGTTATATTCACATAATTTTACATAAGAATTCACTAAATAAACATTTCAATGCATAATTTTTTTTCAAAAAGGCGATTTTTTCGAAAACGGATCGCTATTTCCAAATAATGTTTTGGCAAATTAATAGTCATCCTATGGAGTCTTGGTAGGGAATTTATGAGATCTAAGAAATGTATGAAAGAAGTTTCACTTTTAAATACGTTCTTTTCTTAGTTGAAAGTATTTTTTAGACTATTTTTTTATTTAAAAAACTCATTTTTGACGGCTTTAAAAATGCTGCATTTTAATATTTTTTAATTATTTTTGAGTGCACTTTTTTCTTCAGAATGATGCTTTTTTGATACTTTTTTTAGTTCCATAGAGCACTTTGAATCCTGATCATGGCAAGAGAGGTATGCTTATTAAAATTAAATCAAGGCTAGATTTGGTTTCTAAAAATGCAAGTGGTTTTCGAAACAGAGGATTTCAGTTCGAATCGTGTAGGCAGTTAGTGTTGCACAAGGTGCTTACGTGTAGGAAAAGTCAGTTGGCAGATATGAGGTATAAATGTCGCGTGGCAAATATGTAGGCTGTAGGTAGCAACTAGCAATCGTAGGACTATAGAAGGTAGTGGTCCATGCTACTTTTGACTGAAAGTCGAGTAGGCGTTCTGGAGAAATCTTTGTCATCGGCATTCGGTTAGTATGATCTAATCAGAAGATTATAATCCCAGAACTAAGAAAGCCCTTACAGGCCTCGGACTCACCGCACTGTTGACATCATTTGACACTGTTTTTTGAGCGATGACACTATTTTGCAGAAAATGACACTAAAGACACTATTTTCTCACATTCGTCCACTAATGCCATTATTTCTTCACTTTCCCTTGAGAAGAAGGAAAATGTAAGACTCGAAAAAGAAAAGAAAAATTTGAAGAAGTTTGAAGTAGAAAATAAGAAGGTTAATGAACTTGAACAGAAATTCTGAATTCAACAGGAAAGAGATTTACAAGAGAAGAGTTCGAATTGTTTGATGGAAAAGAATAAGAAAGAGTTAGGAGAAGCTTTAAATTTGAAGAATTTTACAGGTGCTCATGTGATAAATGATATGCTTGCAGCTGCTGAAACATTAAAAGAGGAACAACAGCTCAAGGATATAGACAACCATAATTTATCTAAAGAACTTGAATTGAAGAAGCGGAAAATGGTTGGTGACCTGACCCGTAAATGCAGTCCCAAAGTCTTCAAATGTTACTGAACCTGAGTCTTTTGTCGGAAATAAGTAAAGAACAAGGAAAGGGAAATTTCCCAATGACGACGTACCAAATGAACTCAAGAAAAACTACTCGAATGTCACAAAAACAAGAAAGGATTCTCCGAAAAAATTGAACAAGGAACAAACAAGAATGGACAAGGAATAATCAACAAGGGTGAATAAGTAACAAGCAATAAAGATGAATGAGGAACTAACAACAAGTATGAGCAAGGAATAAACAACAAGGATGAACAAGGAATAAACAACAAGTATAAACAACAAGTATAAACAAAAAACAAACAATAAGGATGAACAAGGGACAAGCAGTAAGGATGAACAAGGATTAGACAACTAGGGTAAATAATTAACAAACAACAAAAATAAACAAGAAACAAACAACAAGGATGGACAAGGAGTGAACAACACGGAAGAACAAGGAATAAACAACCAGGATGAACAAGGAATAAACAACAAGAATGAACAGGGAATAGACGACAAGGTTAAACAAACAACAGGGATGAACAAGGTCCAAACAAAAAAGATACACAGGGAATAAACAGCAAGGATGAATAAGGAACAAACAACAAGAATGAACAAGGAACGAACAATAAGGATGAACAAAGAATCAACAACAAGAATGAAAAAGGAACGAACAAGGAAGTTGAACAATGAATAAACAACAAAGATGAACTAGGAACAAAAATTGTATGACGCTATTTTGACACTATTTTTTCAAATTTGTGACACTTAGCACTATTTTTGATCTCTGAAGTGAGTCCGAGGCCTGTCCTTAAATAGGAAGAATTACTATGAACTTTTGTCAATAGTTACATATTTTTAATGAATAATCATATCCGAAAGATGGTTTTCCATCTGCATTGTAAAAGCTATATTCGTTTTGTAGGTGTCTATCCTAATCAGTAATAAATCAGTATGAATCGACAGTGTTCACTGCGCATTTTCAGCTTGTTCTTTAAGCCTTAAGAGTTGTCCCGACTGTGCCGTTAGCAATATTTATTGCCGATTATCTTCCACGCATTTAACCCCAATGCGAAACACGGAGGGGCAATATGGTACTCTGTTCTGTCATCTTGGAAAGCAGCGTCTCAACAGTAGTAATTATTGTCACCGGAGATAAATCGTTCCGTTTGTCAATCGCTTTTCTATATGGTGCTCATGCAGTCAGAATAGCCCAAGAATCAGTTTCACCTGCGCAGTTGTACACTAACTCGTTAGTCCGGTCGGTAGACTTTTAATTATTGAAGAAGGTTAATCCTATCTTCTATTAGATCTTGTTTCTCTGATGAAAGCACAGCAACTTGATCAATTCCAATTTTTCAAGAATTATTACCTATCGAAAATAATGACCTTTCCCATAGAACAACATTTGATTGCTAAGAATTGTAAATATCCACATATCCAAGTGACAAGGTTCCATCTGGGAGAGACCAGATGAAAAGGTGCTACAGAGTTGAGGACGCTGATGTTCCCAATACAATTAGATGGGATGCTGAAGCTGACATAAAGAGGTATATCTGAATGAATCTTATTATTGGGTGATTAGGATGGAAGAAGCCGCAATTGGGTGGTTACTGCGTGTTGAAGAATTCCAGTATGCGGTGAGGTGGAAAGGTGGTGGTGACTGCGTGTTGAGAGTTCCAGTACGCAACGTGGTAAGAAGAGGATGGTGGTTGCGTACTGAGAGTTCCAGTACGTGGCGGGGTGGAAAGTGGGACCGGGAAAGAATTCATCCTTCGTGGTATCGCAGGGCTTTTTTATAGGAAGGAAAGCGTAGGGCTGTGCAAGTCTCCATGCGTCCCCGAAGGATGGACCCTGCTGATCCTGTCGCTCTTGGCCAAAACTCTCTCTCTTTCTATCCGTTCGAGAGAGAGAAAAAGGGTTCGAGGCGACAAGGACGGCAATAGTCGTTTTCACCTGTTTTGCAACGGTCTTTTTCCCTTTCTATAAGTAGGTCTATGTGTCTTAATTCTAATTGGCAAAACAAGTGTGTGACCGATGGAACCAAGGTGAAGAATTAACTATTAATTTTCTCGTTACTCTAGTACTGAAGGTGCGTATAACAAAGCTTGGGGATTTCACAACGCGAGTTAGCTCCTTTTCATTTGGTCTCTTCGAAGTAGAACCTTGTCATTTAGACACTTCGATATATGCATATACAGGTATTTACGGAAGTGAATGTGGTTGCGGAATGTGTGAAGTGTGAGATAGAGTTGTGCGATTGGTGGATGTCAATGATGACACTGACAACATTTCAATACGTGGCTAATATGTTTTTCTACATATGTACATATCCACCTACCTGGACGACTATACGTAAGCGACACGCGAGCGATTCGATTTGCGATTTCTGCGGACTCCGTCACGCTAATGGCACTTGGCCATTTATGGCATGTGTCTCGTAACTGAAAGAGGAACGTCCGAGATCCTTATCGCTTTTGTAGCTGTAACCGAGTCAAGGACGATGTACTGCCAAGTGTCTCCTGGTGTCTCAGATTTTGCAACGGGCTACTAGTAATAATTATCTCGGCAAAATTTCATGTCACGTCCAATTTTTATGAGTCTCAATGTCTTATTCCTATGTACCCATTTTTGACACTTGCTCTTCATTCATTTTTTACAAAAATACCATTTCTGCGAAAGGAAAATATCACTCTTAACATTTTTTGCTTTTTTGCATCAGGAATATGAAAATTAATTTTCTTCTCTGCAATTTCCATATATGAGGTTTTTGGTTGCACGTAGCACGTGTCGTAAAACCGCATGTACGTCATTCAACGCTTTGAAGGAAAATTTACTTAACCGCGGAATCTGGTCTGAGGTCAAATTCGAAAAGGAGAGTGTAGACTTCAAGCTCGAGTTGAACATAAATAGATATCTACTCTTTATTTTTGCGTTTTTGAGACACTGGAATAGGATGGCAATTCTTTTAGGGGAATTTGAATTGCAGAAATGCATCGAAAGTCGGTTAAGTAGTGACAAGGTTGTAGAATCTTAAAAGTGCATTACATAATTTTAAACCTTAGGCTTGTCATGGTGATAAATTTCAATGTACTGCACTATGTTTTTTTTTAGTCTGGAGATCCTTTTTTACGATCATGTGAAAATCGCATAATAAACGCAGAACGCAGATGCGTGCTTATGCTAACGAGGCGAGTTATGCAAATTGTCGCTGATAAGTTAAAAGGCGCCATCACCGCGGTCGAGTCGTGTAATAAAGTTTCTGTCATTCTTCATTTCCACCGTGACTTTTTTTGCGGGCAAGCCGCAATCCCATTATGGATTATGATGCTGTTATTCTTATTTCCAAGATCGCAAACATGAATCTTAATTTGTTTTGCGAAAGTTGGTCAATAAAGTCAACTGAGGGTTACCACTGATTATCCTTCAATAATTCAAATAAAGATTAAAGTTGAAATTCGATTACGAAGTTACAATTGTAGAAATTTTAATAATGGTTTTCTAAAATGGGCTTTTTCTGACTATAAAACAGAACTTTCTTATCTAGGAAGATGAGTCAGTGATTCCACCTGTGCGGGTGATGTTTCTCTGACCGATCTTCAATGATACGACACGGTTCTTGATCATGGACAATGCGCGAGAAGAACCTGATACATCAGCCTTGGACAGCAGTGTGTCATTGTTTCTTTTCCTAGGTACCTCTATGCTCTATGGAGACCACTTCGCGTTACTCCATTATACTGCCAAGGTCGCGTATCCGGTACTCTAACTTTATTTTTCTTTCCCCCACTTTCCCCCCTTTTCCATGCACCCAACCCCTATCAAATCTTGGATGCTATGCAGGATTTGAGGTTCGCTCATCTAATACATTATGCTAATTCAGTTCCGAGAATCCTATATGAATGATGAGGTGATCAGAAATGAATGAAATTTTGTTGATTCAGCTCTAGGATTTCGTTGCTGAGTCAAGTGTTATAGATGCGTAAATCTGGAATTACCACGTAGTCCTATGAACATAGACAATATTTCTGGATTCTTAGGCAGAACTGGGAATTCTTTGGAAAACTTAAAAGTTCGAGCATAGGTGAAAATTCGAGTTTTCTGATGGTGGCCTATAAATGGGTACAGAGCTTCTGAGGAATTCAATTTTTAATTCAGGTCAGAGTTTCTTTGGATTTCAGATTGACATAGTGACTTTCCTGGAGAATACAATAGTTCCAACGACCTAGGAGTAACAGGGAATTGTTAGGAATAGTTTAATGTTTGAGTATTGGTGGAAATTAGAATTTACTGATCGTAGCCTATATAAATGGCTACAGCTTCTGAGGAATTCATTTTTTCATTTAGAACAGAGTGAAATGAAGAAAACTAGGTGTTTCTTTCTGATCCTTAATAAGTTCCTTTTGTCTGTTTCCAGTTTATGTAAAAGTTTTGTATTTGGCGTGATATCTTTGAGGGAACGTTATTCTTTCATAATAAAGATAACACTCTGCACTTGAATGTCATGTGCAATCTTCCTCATTCGTTTCGAATTTATCCTTTCGATGAAGTTTGTTAACGTTGGTGAGGAACGCGCGTGGGCAATGAGTGTATTCCAGTCTCTTTGACAGCAAGGCCGTGACTGCTTTCATTCATAGAATTCACTAATCTTCCAAGACTCAAAACGTGTGGGTTGAATATGTATAAGTTGACTTAACGCTATTTCTGATGAGTGTTTTGTCTTGAACGTTTTTTCATTGGTAGTTTCGTCTCAGCGCCACGCGAGTTTCGATCTTGCAAGAATTTCAGTAATGGGTTTATGCAACCTGAGCAGGCCCTTTAGAAACCGATATGGTACTTCAGTAACTCGATTCCCACGCAATAAGATTTATGAGGAAATTAGTTTAGAGACAAAACATTGGATTATAGTATCAATCTAAAGTTTAGCGAAGTGCAAAAGGTACCACTGGGACAACTACCACATTTTTAAATATAAATAATGCGTAGTCTCGAACCAAGAACACGTTTTCTTGCATAGGAAATGAGTTTGCAACCTGTACTTAGTTGTACGTGCTGCTTCCAAGTCGGAAAACGTCGAGAACGTACTTTGTAGACGTGATGCTGATTATTACAAGATAAGTAGGAGGCAGATTCTCACCGTTTCTGCATTTCCGAGTGATCGGATTTCGAATAGAAAGAGGAGAGAGGAATCAAGGAAAAAAATGTCGAGTGCATCTGCAATTCGCATACAAACTGATTCCAAATTCATCCTTGACTCGTGATCTTATATGGACCGCTGTCTCCTGCATCCGAATCGGCCAATTATCCTTTACTTTCCGCGACGGAAGAATCCGTTACAAACGAAGAGAGAAAATGTCAGGTTCATGATTTTTCCACTTGCGAAATTCCGACAAGATCACAGTAAATCCTAAGATGACAAAAGTGCTGCAGCTCAATTCAATCTCTTAATATCAAAATAATCCAATCTAGTGAATCACAAAATCCACTAGCCCATCCTCACGATCTTAGCAACCGACCGTCGCGTTTTTTTTTGTCAAACAGACGGAAAATAGAAAATAGATGAATTTTTAACCAAAAATATGAGTTTTCAACCAAGAAGATTCATTTTCTAACAAAAAAGACGATTTTTTAAACAAAATACATAAATCTTCAACCAAGTAGTTGAATTCAATCAAAAAAACACGAATTTTCAACAAAAGAGTTCAATTTTCAAACCAAAGAGACGAATTCACGAAAAACATAAATTTTCAATCCGGAAGATTAATTTTCTACCAAAAAAGATGAATTATCAACACAATACACAAGCTTTTAACCAAATAATTGAATTTTCAACTAAAAAAGATTAATTTTCAACCAAAAATAGATTATAGTTAAATTCTTAGCTACAAACAAAAAAAAAGATTCATAACAAAAGATAATGACAAAAGATTCATTTCCAACCAAGAAAAAAACGAATTTTCTATAAAATATTCAAATTTTCAACCAAAAAGATGAATTTTCAAATTGATTGATGAATCTTCAAGTGAAAAATGAATTTTTAACAAAGTTGTTCCACTTTAAACTGAAAGAGATGAATTTTAAACAAAACGCATACATTTTCGACCAAATAGTTGAATTTTCAACTGAAAAACAAAAATTTTAAAAATAATAAATTTCAACAATTCGTTAAAGTTTCAACTAAAAATATATAATTTTAACTTAATTGATGAACGTTCAAGCAAAAAAAGATTTTTTAACAAAGTAGTTCCACTTTCAACCACAAAAGATAAATTTTCTACCAAGAACATTAATTTCCTTCTTAACAAACAAATTTTCAACAAAATATATGAATTTCAAACCAATTAATTTAATTTTCGATTATAAAAGATACATTTTCAGCAGAAAAAAAACGAAATTACAACAAAATATTAAATTTTGCAACTAAAAATATGAATTTTCAACTTGAGTGATGTATCTTCAACCAAAAAAAAAAAAAAAAACAATGAATGTACAGATTTTTAACCAAAAAGTTACATTTTTAACAAAAAAAAAAGACGCATTTCCAACAAAATAGCTAAATCCATAACTGAAACAGATTAATCTTGAACAAAATACTTGCAGTTTTAACCAAAATGATTAATTTTTTACCAAAAAAGACGAATTTTTAATAAAATGCATAAATTTCTAACAAGATAGTTCAATTTTCAACCAATAAGATTATATTTCTACCAAAAAAGACGAATTTTCAAGAAAATACATAAATTTTCAGTCATGTTGTACTTTTGTCAAAAAAGATGAATTCTAAACAAAGTCATAAATTTTCAACTGAGTAGTTGAATTTTCAACCAAGAAAATTATATTTCTGCCAAAAAAAGCACAAATTTCCAACAAAATGCATGAATTTTGAAGCAGATAGTTGAATTTTCAACCAAGAAGATTGTATTTCTGTCAAGAAAGACGAATTCTAAATAAAATACATAAATTATCAACCAAATAGTTGAATTTTAAACCAATAAGATTATATTTCTTCCAAAAAGAAAAACAAATTTTCAACCAGATAGTTGAATTCTCAACCAAGAAGATTGTATTTTTGTCAAAAAAGCGAATTCTAAACAGAATACATAAATTTTCAAGTAAGAAGTTTAAATTTCTACCAAATAGACGAATTTTCAATAATATACTTAAATTTTTAACCAATAGGATTATATTTCTACCAAAAATAAAAACGAATTTTCAACAAAATACATGAATTTTCAACCAGGTAGTTGAATTTTCAACCAAAAAGATTCTATTTCTGTCAAAAAAGACGAATTCTAAACATAATACGTAAATTTTCAACCAAATAGTTGAATTTTCAACCAATAAGATTCTATTTCTGCCAAATAAAACGAATTTTCAACAAAATATATGAGTTTACAACCAGATAGTTGAATTTTTAACCATGAAGATTGCATTTCTGTCAAAAAAGTCGAATTCCAAACAAAATACATAAATTTTCAACTAAATAGTTGAATTTTCAACAAAATACTTGAAATTTTAACCAAATAGTTGAATTCTTAAGTAATAAGACTATATTTCTATAAAAAAAGACGAAATTAAAAAAATACATGAATTTTGAATTAAATAGTGGAATTTTCTACTAAAAGAGATCAATTTCCAACAAAAAAGCGAATTTTCAACCAAGGAAATGAACTTTCAACTGAAATGGTGAATCTGTAACCAAAAAAATGAATTTTCAACGAAGTAGTTCAACTTTCAACCACATAGTGGAATTTTCAAGTAGAAAAGTCGAATTTTCAACAAAATATTTGAATACTCAACCGAAACAGATTAATTTTCTACCAAACAGTTGCATTTTTAACCAAAAAGGATGAAGTTTCTTCTAAAAGAAATGAATTTTCATGAAAAAAAATATGTCTTTTAAAGAAAAATAGTTCAATGTTCTTATTGCGTTCTATTAGATCAGTTTGCGTTTAAGTTGAAAAAGCGAAAAAGGGGGGAATAGATGAATAGCTGTGAAGCCTCCGATAAATGAACAGGTATTTTGATCATTCATAGACTAAAGAATAATAGTTTAAATAAATATTAAAGTTCATTTTGAATACCCTAAAAACATTATGTTAGAAAACTGGAAATTTTCTCTTATACAACTAATTTCATTAAGGTTCTACGTTTATTTAACAGAATTTATATGTATGTTCGTTTTCAAAGTTTATAAAATCTTTATAAGATTTTTTTGCGGGGTGGACAGAGGAAATCTTACGGTATCTTACATGGATTGAGGGCAGTGGAGGGGGGGGGGGTGAAAATTTTGGAAAAACACGTTACGTAACTTGTGAATGACCATTAAGGTGCTACAAGGTGAACATTGATATTTGATACATGTATCAAAATGTTCACTTCTCAATTATAATTTTGATACCAAATCTGATCATTTTATTCAACTATCAGTCTGCTGCAAATCAGTCTGCTGCAAATCACTTTGATCCAACTTCAAAATGAAAGTTAAACCCCAGAATTTTCTGTAATTCTACTTTTTCATAAAGGACTCTCCGAAAGAATTTGGTTATTCTTGGATTAGTTTCAGTATTGCGAGAGAGGTGATCGGAATTATATCGATACTTGAGTTTGATTCGAGTCATCGAATAAAAAACCTGTCTCAACTGAGCAATGATCAATTTTGAGCGGTGCAAATCTAGAGATAGACAACAACACCTATTGAGAGAGACGATATGTCCGAACACCGACGTCTGATCAATTTCACGGTCCAAATGCAGCGGTGCGTCTGTCTGTCGAGTAATTTGTAAATTGATGCCGAAGATTGATGAGACACGCCCTTGTGGAGGCAAACAGAACAATCCCCAAAGAGGGACTAATTTCTGGTCGAATTAGAGTGCTTGTAAGAGAGAACTGTCCGCACCCTAGGAAATGTTCATCAACAAACGAGCTTTACTCAGCCACTTTTAAAAGAGGAGAATTGAGTCTTCGAAGAGCTTTTTTCACCCAAAAATGCAAAGTGATTTTGAAGGAAATAAGAAAGTGTTTTGGAAATGGGTTAAGAAGATTAGGAAAGGAAGTACTAGCACTGAGTTAGTCGGAATTAAGAATGCTGATGGTGAAGTGGTATGGGATACGGGCAAAGTGAAAGACTGTATGAGGGACTTTTTCAAGAAATTGTTTGGAGGTAAATCTATGAAGCATAACAACTGTGACACAGAAGAGGATACGTTAGAACATTCCGTTGTCGGTGGCGAAAAAAGAATCGCTATCCGCGACATTATAGCCCTAATTAAGAAGCTAAAGAATGGTAAGGCTGCTGGTGTGGATGGTATCACCGCGAAAATGCTTAAGAGCGGTGGCGGATATAATATAACGAGGCTAGAATCGAACGAGTTACGCTTACCCCGAAAGGTATTTGGCTCAATGGTGTGATAATAATAATGATGAGGGGAGAGGGGAGTTAACTTGACATTCACTAGACTTACTCCGTGGCTGATGACGAAAAACCTTGTTCACCTAAGAAAAAAGTTGAAAAACGCAAAAATGGTTAATTGGATAGATTCCAAACTCGGATTTATCGGTCGCCAGGAAGTCTCAGGAGCTTATTGTGTTGTATCTCCTGTCTACTTGTATGATTCAATTGATTTAATCCTACGATGTCTTGCTTCTTGACGCGTAGGTTGATCGATGCACGTGCAACTGGGATTACATCCTTGGTGGATTTATTCTTTTCTTGGAAACAATCAATGAATTTGTAGGTCGAAGAATGAAGGAAGACAGTATGTTTTATTCATCAAATCAAAAACATAACTGAGTTAAATCGCAAAGTCTCTAATTAGAGAGAATAGAAGAAGGATCAGCCAAATTTTGCATAATCTTTCATGTTCGAGGGACGAGAGCAATAATCTCTCCGTATCTTATTCAAGGTGGGCTTGTATATGCAGAGAACTAATTGGATCGAGGCAAATCTCTGAACAGCTTTTCGTCGACTGAGTTCAACGATCCTGCAAAAGCAAGTGTCGTTTTATCGTATCCAGCTGGTATTTATTCACCGGATATGGTCAGGAGCCTCGACCAGAGGGTTTAATAGATGTTGCTGATGCTAATACTAGCTAAACATATCACCAGAGCCGGATGTAGGTGTCAGACCTCCCAAGGCCAAACTAAGCTTTGCCTCCTTTTTTTCAATTTTTGTTACTACTTTTGTCGATTTGCAAACATGAATAATTAGTATAAACTATTAAAGAATTAATGAGGACCATGATTTTTTCAATGAAAATGACTCGGGGAGAGGAATTGGACTTATAGGATTCTTATCTAGTGACTTTGGAGTAAGTAAATAAGGGATCTTTAATAAAAGTGTACTTCTGCGTGTGAGAAAGTATAACTGTTGCATAAGTAAAGTGAAAAACACGAGTACATGTGCATCCAGTGGTTCCGGCTTACGATCTTACCTGCGCGCGACGAATCAAGTCGGTTCAGCCGAACAACCAGGACGTTGGAAAGGAGATGCATTAATCTTGCAACTCTTTCCAACTCCTACGCGTACTGCAACTGTAACTGCATTTACTCATATGGAAGACGCTTGAGTAGTCATGAATTATTACCAGCTCGTCTCATTCTTCCACTTGAAAAAGACATGGGAACGCCCGAACCAATCTTGATTGAATGTAGGTTAAAAATCAATTCTGATGGTTCATATTAAGATTACGGTCTGTGAAAATAAATTAGGGTGCCGATTCTGCACGCGAATAAACATTTTTTGTTTCATTCGCTGCCCAAATAGTAACGCTAGACTTGAACTCCATATTCTGAAGATGATCACTTTTAAGATTGAAATTGTTTTCAAAAAAACTTAACTGTGTGTCAGATGCATTTTTCTGCAAACGTGCCTCGAAAAATGTCAAGGAATTTTGAAAATTGTCAATCACTTGATATTTGTAGTAAAATAGAAATACTCCTTCATCATGAAGTTTTTTACTCACTCGAGTGCAGGGACTAAACCTGAACAATATATAAGGAAAAGACCGTTACGTCTGTGATCAGCGATGCGATGTGTACATTGCGGTTTTTTGTTCGAATCGTAATCAACAAGAAGTAGGTAATGTTAAAAGCGAAAGTGACGTCATAACCTTGGTAAGGCACTTGATATCCTTTAATGCATTTTGAAATCATTGAAATTTCTCTAGAAGTTTCTTCATCACCTACTGTTTTTATATCCCAAAAAAATATTCAAGAAGAATCTATATCCTTCAAAGAGATGATTGCCGAAAAATGAAAAATGGTCCCATCCCTAATTTGATGGAGTAAATTTTCGTCCCCTTTTTTTTCGGAAGCCTAATGAGAATACAATAGCCATTTGACCTTCGCAATGACCAGAGACGAGGGTCCACTTAACGTCACCTAAATTGAAGTCTGCATCGATTTAAAGAAGCGAAGAATGAAGAATAAAGATTAAAGAACAAAGTCCGTGGAGGGAAGAACAATATTAGAAGATATTGTGGATCATGGTGCCTTGACCCTGCAACATGTGGGTATTACAACTATATGCGTTGCATCACTGTGAAGGTCGGTCCCACAATGGAACATTATAACGGATTACGCAGGTACGGAGAACTGAAGGCTCAGCCAGAGTGTCGTTCTCATAGCCTTCTTCAGGAGCATTATTCCGCATCTATTTTTATGGATTACTACATGTCTAATCGCGACTAATGCACTTGCGAATTCCTCCAACCGAAGAACATCACTGCTGACAGTTATTATTATACCATTAAGCCAAATCCCTTTCGGGGTAAGCTTAACTCCTTTGATTTTAGCTCCGTTATACTACCGGGGATTTACCCCAGGTAAAGAGCTTTACAGAGCCATCTTACATCACGATTCACGCGTAAACACTCTAACTGACTGATAAATCCGTAGGATGATCCATACTCCTTATCGAAGCAAAGCTCTTCACGAGGGCTCATTAGTATCCGAAATCTTTGGTTTCAGGCGTCACTCTTCTTCTTATAAACAATTGTGCTCCATGCATCCCTATCCTTGCATATATCTTTTGCTTCCTTTATATCGATACACCTTTTCATGCAAGCTCTTGTGTTCCTATGACTCTTTATACCTCTTCGTTTAGGGTTTCGTTCACACATCCCAACCATTCTTTGTTCGGTCTACCTCTGGGTACGCTACCATTCATCTTACCGAAATACACTCGCTTCGTTAAACGTCTTTCAATCATTCTCTCAACATGACCAAACCATCTCAGCAAGTTTATTTCAATCTTCTCAATTAATGTTTCTTCTACACAACATTCTTTAAGAATCCACTCATTACTGACTTAGTCCATTTGCGTCTTACCGAATATATTCCACAGGAATTGCATGCCAACCGCGTTCACTTTACTCCTATCCTTTTTTTGATACGTCCAGGCCTCAGTAACATATAGCACAGTGGATGCAAGCACAGAGTTATATATTGCAATTTTAACTTTATTCGTTACATTTTTACTTCTAGTAATAGCTCTTACATTGCCGATAATATTTTTATCTTCGTTTATACGTCTTGATATCTCTACATCTATATTTCTATCAGCAGTAAATAAACTTCCAAGGTACACGAAATCATCAACTTGTTCTATCCTCTCTTCGTTTAAGGCAATGTTGCATACTGTTATTTTACCCCTTCTTTCGAACACAATAATTTCTTTATTTGCATTAATTTCGAGACCCATGCTCTTCATGCTGGTATCCAGTTTGTTCATCATTCTCTGCAAATCGTCGACTGATTCTGTCATAACAGTCTTATCATCCGCAAACGCCAGTCCACACACTTTCACTGTTCCGAGATCCAACACCTTCTTCGTCGCAGATATCAATTTTTCTTTCGTCACCATCAACGGGATTGTCTAACGTATCCTCTTCTGTGTCACAGTTGTTATGCTCCATATCATGACCTCCATAAAATTTCTTGAAAAAGTCCCTTATACAGTCTCTCACTTTGTCCGTATCGCATACCATTTCATCATCAGCATTCTTAAATCCGACTAACTCAGTGCTAGTACTTCCTTTCCTTATCTTCTTAACCAATTTCCAAAACATTTTCTTATTTCCTTGTTTTTTTTTTTACTAGTATCTCTACTTTTCTGCTTTTATCCCTATAATCATTTTCTAGTCTAGTCCTCTCCTCATTGCTAAGACCTTTAATAATCAGCTTTTTTTAGTTTACGAAAAATTTTCAAGTGGTCTCGTCAAGAAGTAAAAACTAATTTTGATAAAAGGTAAACTGGCTAAAAAGCCTCACCAAACAGACAAAAAAATGTACCTCAAATAGAGGCAATATTGACTTAGGTCTGGTGTAGGGTAACTGATAAATTTCATTTTTGAAACAGTGAATTAAATGCTAATCTAAAAGCAGCGAACAGTAGTTTGATTTGGTTCGAAAGGCAAGATAATTTTAACGGAAAGAACGCTACATCAATCAAAAGTGTGCCCCGCTTGAAACTGACATGCGGGTACTTCTTCATTTTGTGTTTCATAATCAGCGATTCTCTCTTACTCTCTGCTAATCTACAAAATCTTTTTTGTAAGCTTTAGCGTGGTATAATGTATATATCGTATATTCTATATTGTATTGTATAGGAGGCCAGGAAGCGGCACGACAGATATTAACTCGATAGTTTCATTAACGACATAATTTCCTCGACATGAAGTGGTGTCGTGATTTAACCATTTTAACCACTCCCTAGGTCTAGACCTTCATAGCCTGAAGATGAATCACTTTCTTAAATGGTTCGCGAAAATCGAATCTAATCTAATCACATCTACACCTTTTTTCCTTGGCCCTTTCGTGGAAATCTTTGATTCTTTTTGATGAATGTCAGCTTGGCATAAGGCTTTGAAATTTCGTGACATATTGAACAAGTGCTTTTGCAGTAAGTGAAAAAAATTACAAGTAAACGGAGGAAAGTTTGAAGAAATGTAGAGAAAAATTAATTTCCAAAGTATGTAAAAATTGGTTACTTTTCAAAAGGTGACTTTTGACAAAATATCTCAGTACCCTAAAGTAAGAAAAGTGACTCATTGGAAGTCTGAAAATAAGCTTTGAAAACTGTGTGTTTTTGAATTTGTAATTGAAAATTTGAAAATTAATAGACTTAATAAATCAAATTTGGAAATTCAAACATTCAAAATTCTACAGTTGTAAATTTGAGGCTTTAAATCTGAAAGGATTTTTAAATTAGACATTAAACGTTGAATAATCAAAAATTTGTAAGTGTTCCAAATTGAAGAATTTAGGAAGTGCTTCAAATTCTGCAATATTCGGAAATATTGAATTAATTAGATAATAATTTAGCTGGATGGATAGATTTACTTGGTATAGATCTAGAAAATCGGTGAACCGAGGTATTAGCTTCAGATTTCTTTTTTCCTTACCCATAAACCTAAAGATTTATTTTATATGTAATATAATTTATTCTCCTGCCTTTCTCCCAATTTTCGTGAAAAAATCAGCCTATCTCCCCTTTTTCGAAAATAGTGAAGCCTGAGATATTATTATTTACATATACAAGTGCATGATATGATGGTTATTATAAAAAGGAAATTACGTTTGAAGACGAGACCTGAGGCAGAGTAGTGAAAAAGCATGTTATTTACATCTGACAACTGCTGCAGCGCTAATCAATGGTTTTCAAACAAGAGTCCGCGCCTAAGGTTTCTTCTGTCCTTAAGAATATTCATAATGCACTCCTAGAAATATTAAAAATCGCAGACTCTACTCAATGTTTAAGAAAATAATTTCAAGATGAGGGCTTACTGACATTGTAAATTGTTATAAATGAGTGTATTATGTATTGTAGTGTAGGATAACTGTCATAATTTTTACAGAAGATACAAATAACAATTACCGAGAGAAAATGATTCTAAGAATTTATTTCACTTAAGTATGATCTTTCGCATAGTAAGTACACTGTTGAAAATTTCTATTGTAATTTTACAACAAATGTATTGGAAGTTTCTTACCAAAACGTAATGTATTTTTACAATACATGTTTTGTACACAGAATTATGAGAAAAATGAAAGTTTCCTGCATATATGGTTTCCATTACATTTTTATTAGAAATGAAAAATCGCTGGTCTTAGGATTTGATAGCGTCCGGCACTCACGGGCAGTAACTGCATTAGTGATTTAGACATATCGGCCAAGGGAGTGGCTGCGGCCCTCTCCGTATGGAGAGGGCTTTGGGGTCACGCATAGGCCTACAAGGGGACGCAACGGGACTGCCCAAGCGTCAGGGGCTCTTTTAGTCTCAACTGTAACAATAATATTGACAATAATAATAATTACAGCACTATAAACATGAAAAGCGTCAACTCCGAAGCCTTTCATTCTATGCGCTGGTAAAAGGTTCAAAGTCACATTGAAGAGACAGAAAACGCCTTCTTTTGCTTCTGGAAACGAAACAAACAATGTTCTGAGAGGTATATTTTTTTCAATACCAAAAACTTTTTTAAACAATCTAAAAAAAAATTTTTGTTAAAAAAGCGTTTGAAATTTTTTTAGAATATACAGAGATAACTTTTACACATTCTTAAAACTTTTTTCGGACCATTTTGACTAGTTAAACCTGCCCAAATCAGTGTTATACCCTTATAATACTGTACATTAAGTAAAAGAATAATTTAGACACAAATTGATTTTTAGAAACATTTATCGAAGTCGAACAGCTTTTCCACGTTATAAAGTACACCCCAGTACATATATCTTTGAAAATTGATAACAATTATTACATTATTTAGAATTTCATTTCACTCGCATTTCAGAAACCAAAATTAAAATCTCAAACGTCAACGCCATCATCGGCGTAGCTGTGAAGCAGCTCTCTCGATTGCGCGAATTACTCTTGGTGAAACCTTTGACAACGCTAATTGTTTCTAAAAATATCGTAAAAATAAATGGAGCTGATTACGTTCATAAAAATTTCAGCTCTGTTTTCTGCACTGAATGTAGTTACAAAGTTATGACTTGTGGAATAAAAAAAGCTTCGTTTTCAGAAATATCTCCCTGACAATAAAAAAACTTGGCGTAGTCAATAATTTTATACTTGATGCACCTTGCTGAGTTTGCTGTCAAAATGAACTGGTTTCCATTTCCTAATTGCGAGTAATTTTGACAGCAACTTCGAAATAAAAGAATAATTTTCTGTCAATAATTCTCTCTTTCCAGAAAATTGCATGACAGTATTTTTGCCTGCAAATTCCAAACAATTTAGTGCTGTCAGTACTTTTCTCTTGTAATCAAACATCAAATCATGTTTGCAAAAAATTGAAAACATTCACGATTCATTAATTTTTCTGCGTAAATATGTTGACAAAATTACACCTTCACAATCTAGCTGTGTAGAACTACTAAAGCTTTCCCAAAGAACTACACCCTACCAAAAGAAATTCACTGAAAATTCACTAAATATTCTCAGACTCAGTCAAGCTTCTGAGACTTTTCTCTAAAAGTACTCGGGTAGCACTTTTTGAAGGTCCAAGTAGCCCTTATAAGTTTTCTGAAGGCTCACAAACTTTGTTTTGTAAATATAATCGAAATTTTCCTAAATAGCAAGGAACTATAGAAGCTGCTTTGAAAGAGCATCTGGCTATAGTGAACCAGGTAGAAAGGGTTCTTGTAGTAAACTTGCAGTGCAGTAGCCAGATGTAAGAGCTTCCAATATATTTTTTTTCAATTTTCGAATTAGAGACTAAAAAGTTAAAAAATCAGAATTCACGGATTTTTACAATTACAAATATCTAAAATTCACTTTGAAAAATTCAAAATACATGTATCATATGTTGCACGTATCTCGTAAACTTCACGTGATACGTAAAAACAGATAGCATTTTTAGACTTACCATCAGAGGAATACTGTAGTATATGAATATAAATGTATAGGTTTTCACATATAAATATATGCATGTGAATAAATAAATAATAATTTTTGAAGAGTTGAAGGGGATTAGTTTTATGAAGGTTTTATTATAGCGAGACCCTAACTGCCTGTCGTACTTCGGTATTCTCAAGGTTCGACTGCCATAAATTAGGTCGTAAAGAAGGACTCAAATCTTGAGACTTTTTCTAGAAAAGAAATCATTCAAATAATACCTTAAATTCGACTGAAATCGACCCGAACTGGCCTGAGATTTTTGTCTAAGATATTCCTGAGATTTTGTTTCGGTAGGGCAGTGATTTGTTTATCTTGTGCTTGTCCATAAGTAATTTTAAGGAGATTGAATAATTTGAATGTTTTTTATTTTCTTCAATTTGATGTTTGTTTCTAATTTTTTTTTAAACCCATAAATCTTATTACAAATAGATATTTTGCTAAATAAATGTTGATTCAACCAAATATTAATAGTTTGGTGGATTTAATAAAAAAATTTCTAGCGTCTTTTTAATAAATTGAAAGCTCTCAAATGGGGTTGTTGTATATATTCAAACATTTTTCCTCGTAGTTAAATTAAAAAGTAAAATTGAAAAGTAAAACTAAAAAGTATACTTTCTGAATTTTCGCGGGAAAATCTGATTGGTTGAGCGGGTCGCCAGAAGTAGCTGATTCTGAGTAGCTCGGTTGGCTGGGTGTTCGGGGAGCGGGGGAGTCAATATGGCCGGTAGTGATTGCAAGTGTGTACAGTAAACGTAACCTTTCTTGTGCTTATTATTTATAACATGATTTAGAAGTATGAAGAAGGACCTAAAATGTGTTTGAAATGCCTAGGATTTCACTAAAATCGGGATTTGTTAAGTGTGACAGTGCACTGTCACACTTTCGCATGCGAATCTGTCAAAGTCGATACTTCTGTGCCTGCAGGCAGCTTTACAAACATTTTGTACGGATCATCTCTACTATTGCACTTGCAATCAGGTACAGACATTTTTTTTAAGAGCCTGACATTATTATCCTAGTGCAATGTCAAAACGAAACAAATCCGACTCACGTGTGCTCACGATTGCAACATGTGACTGACGAAACTTTAAAAACTTGAATGACATTGTTCATTATTATCTTTTTTTGGTTTCATATTTTAATAAAAATTATATTGTTTAATAAGATTTGATTACAACTGACGGTTACATTTCAAAAATTTGAAGTAAACAAATATCTCTGTTGGAAGTCGTGAATTTTGTATTCTTGATTTTGTAATTTAAACTTTCCTTCTTTATAATGGAACACGAATCTGATAGAAGGAACGTGTTGCTCTCTTACCTTCTTTAAGATATATCGAAGTTTTTCTAGTTTTTAGAATTTAGTTGAAATTTCTAAAGTCAATATTAGCAGACGAGTCCAAGCCCAAAATATTCTAGTGAAACTTATTCCTTGAAAAGTCTTGAAAAACGATTAAGAATTTTTTTTACACTTGAACTCTGAAGCATATGAGTCACGTTTTTCGAAAAAAATGTCTTCTCATGGGGTCATCCCTAAATTACGTGAGGCTTTTAGGGTTGTTGTGG